>BMAW01023693.1:480622-517177 GCA_019974015.1 Nephila pilipes | reverse complement strand
ATATATATATATATATATGCATTCACTGCTATATTCATTAAAGTGGTCTTAAGTGGTTCAGTAGCCATGCGCTACTGCAGGAAACTACCTACGGCTCCACCTGGTGGAACATTGCGGAATTTGCATTCCTATCTCGAAAATGAAACGAGATAGGGAAAAAAAGTGACTTACAAAATTATAGAGCATTATCAATTTAATTCGAAAAGACACCTTGTGGACATAAATTCGAAGAATAGAACACATTTAAAACGCGTATTTGTTTTTTCGTGATTTCCCCACTGGTCCCATTGCAATGTCGTGTTTTGTCCGAAAGGTAACCGTTTCTCCTTCCGTTCAAGTTTCGTGACGCCACAGTGTAGGAAATCACGAAGAAACAAATGCATGTTTTAACCGTTCTATTCTTCGCATTAATATCCATAAGCTGTCGTTTCGTACTAAATTGATGATGCTCTGCAATTTTGTAAATCACTGTATTTCCTTATCTCGTTCCATTTTTGAAGTAGGAATGCTAACTCCGCAGCTTCCCACTAGGTGGTGACGAAGGTGGTTTAATTGAGTAGTGCATGGCTACTTTCCTATGCTTAGACACCACTTTTATGAATATAGAAGCAACCGTTCCGAAGTTAAGAGGGTGACAAGGGACTTAAGTGGGCAACCTGTGTGTGTATATATAGCAGTAAAATGGGATCTTCTGATGCATCGTATCGTTAAAATGTATTATAGGCTCATTTTTGTCGAAAAATTCTCCAAAATTCAGGTCATTTAATTCAAAGATAACTTATATATATAAATGGAAGTTCTTTTTTGCTCTCTCATCCGAACTTACATTCTAATATTCCACGATGAATATAATTGCCTGTTGAATTTGTATTCGATTTATATTAAGATAATTCCATATCTGAATTGTATTATTTGGTTATTTATTTTTTATATACGGTACAAAACAACTAACATCGGTATCCCTCCATTCCTGAATTTTAAATAATGGTAGATGAAGTCGCGGTTTCGTGTTGTCTTTCCAATCGAGAATGGACACGCTTTCGATGCATTGCGCATAATAGATTTTTGTTATTAAACATCAGATCTCCGTCTTTTACATTTCGAACCAACTGAGGTCACACTCATTGCTACAGTATGAGAAGGATGGCCAGAGATTCCTGGTCTTGGATTTTATTACACTATTCCAATTTCTTGTATACATTACAAAATAATCCGGAATTCCTTTAGTTTGTTTAAAATACAAAAGAATAAAAATTTTCGAGTCGCATCTGTGAAATATTCGTTTCCCGTCGATGTATAATCCATCTACGAAACGATACGAATATTCTAAATATTCAAAAGTACGTGTTTAACCAGAAATTTCAACCGGATATCCATACACTTAAGACGATGAATCCCTTTAATTGATTAATGTTGCAGCAGAAGCAACGCGATGGCAGTTGGCTACGGACCACGGTCAATTGCCGAAAAGGACACCTCGTCTAGCACTAGAGTTCCAACATACATATTTAACGCGCGTCAGCCTCGCTACTCGACTGATCTTTAGAGGAATTAAGGTCCGAAATACTGAGTTGAAATTCGAGAAATAATCAGGGATTCGATTATTAATGACTTCCTTGAAAAGATCCATGATGCGAAGAAATTTTTTGAAATATTGTACATTTTGGTATAACCGTATAAACATTAAATTACATTAATAAGTTAAGAGGCTCTTTTGGTTTTTATGAGTCGCTATTATCATGTACGGGGTTATTCAAAATGATTCATCCGATTTCAAAATTCTATATTTTCCTAATTAAGCAACACAGAATGATAAGTAATACCTGAATGCATAGGGAAAAAATATTTTTTTAACAATTGTTCGATATAACTTCCTGTAGTTACACGTCTAATGTCGATTCGATATGTAAATTCGAACCAAACACGTTGTAAAGTGACGATGGTAATTTGTGGTACAGTAGCTGTAATTTTTGTTCAAGTTCACATAAATGTGTGGCTATTGGTGGCGCATACACTTTATCTTTTACAAACCCCTGTAAGAAGATATCACATAGGGCTATATCAAATTACATAAGAGGCCAGCTGTGTAACATCAAGTCATCTGCTCTCTGAGAAACCGATCCAACTGCGAGGTAGCTCCGTGAAAGCTTCTAAAACGGTTGTCGTAAAATAGCTTGACGAGGATCCCATCTATTTTTCACAGTTTATAACTTCTCCAGTTTTCCTTTGTACTATTTATATATTATTTATCATTTCCAGAGAAGTAAATGGGGAATCGATAATTAATGAATTTCTAGAAAAGATATCATGACTTGGAGAACTTTTCATTTAAAAAAAATGTATATTTTAAAATATCATATTTTTGAAAACATAGAATTTGGGAATCGGATGAATCATCTTGAATAACCCTGTTTTTCGGCACGAAATAAAAATTATAAAGTATTTTTTTTTATCTAGCTTATCTTCTTCTTTCTATTTACCAGTTGTTATGTCTTAGATGCAATTGCATCAGCCTTTGTAGGGCAATCCATTGTTATTCGAAATGTCAGGTATGTGTGCATTCCGCTATTCTAAATTGAAAGAGACAGATGGCACGAAGGATACGGAAACATTGAGTTCGGACATTCCTTTTTAATTCGGAGCGATGGATAGGGCTCGCGTGCGTGTGAAATTTGTTAAAGAGCCTTTTGAGGAATTGCGTTCGCGCCGAATCCTTATCTAGTAATTGGTGTCACGTAACGTGGGAGCCGCGGAATTCATCAAAGATTCAGACGAGCCGAGTTTTTAGGGAATGGGCGGCGCAACAAGTGGCGCGAGGGGGCGGTGCCGCGGCACGCACCTTGACAAAGTCTTCTCTGTCACGCAGCCCCGGCAAGGAGCCAACAGGTAGGCGCCCAAGATTTTTCTCAGAATCCTCTCTCGGACATAAATCTCTGGAAGAGAAGTCTCTCGTAAAAGTGGGCGACCACGCGATCCAAGAGAGTCGCTGTGTTCCGGGAAACGTTTCGACACTCGAGGTCGAATGAAACTCCGCAATAAAAAGGCGAGACAGTTGCTGGATTCAACCCGCTTCTCCGGGGTATCGTGTATGAGAGCGAATTCAGAACTTTTTTTTTTCAAATTGATAATTGCTTCTTCACTTCCTTAACAGTGTGTAATTATCATTTCTTTTCGAATTTTAACGATTTTTTCCTGCTCCGTTTTATATGTATTAAAAATTTCGAAATATTTCGAAGATAGTGTAGATAAATGAGAATATGTGTTATAATCTCATTTATTTTCCATCATGTTAACAGTTTTATAAGTTAATTGAAACCTTGTAAAGCTCTACTTTACTCTCGATTTTTTCTTCATTTTTTTTATTTGTTCGAAAATGACTCATTAAAAGAGATAATAATAAATGAGAAAAAAAAATCTACTTAATAGTGTGCGAATGCCATCCTTTATATGTATCATCATTTTCAGATACCATGTTGATTCATTCTTTTGAACTTTTTTTTTTTCAACACTTTTTTCAAATCTTTGTATTTTAATCTGTACGAATTGATTTCGGGAACTAGAGTGGACAGTTTCCCTAATTCTGTATTTTATCGCATACTATTTTTAATGATTTTAACTTAAAAAATATTATCATTGCACGAATAATTTTTATTGTATAATTCAATATATATACTATTCAATTGCTACAAACACTGGCTCCAAAAATTAAGGTCTATGCGATCCGTTGTGTCTAGTTTTGAAACAAATGAACGTGAAAATATGACATTTGAAATAATTAAGCTTTAAAAACTGTTATTTATTGAGTTTTACACAATCTTTCGTTAAATATGTTTTATAAATAAATAATTGCTTCCCCCCCTCCCAAAAAAAATACGGATTTTTGTGAAAAAAATTAAATGTCGAATGTCTCTTTCTCCATTCGAAATGCATTTGGCGACATTGACTTTCAAAACGGTCAAATGAATTGCCAACACTTTGGAAAGAAAAACAACTCCCAAACATATAGAAACCCTAGTTAGGAACTTTTAACTATCTTGGACGAAGACTTAAAGCACACAACTATCTATCTGTCGAGGTTCATCCAAAGATGTTTTATTCGGATTGAGTTCGATCGAGCTGACCATTCCATTCGCTTCGCTGACCATTCCATTCGCTTCGCTGACCATTCCATTCGGAGGAATTCGTCACCCATAGATAGCACTTACTCATAATATGAACATAGATCTCGTCTTTATATTCACAAGAAAGTAATTCCATAGAGCACATGCAGGTCAGAGAAATTTCAGCCCGAACTATGATTCCTTCTTCTGAATTACTGTGTCTTTTGACCATGTTAGATTGGTAATTTCTGGTGATTAGTTCTGTCCAAATCAGCTCTAGACCTAATATCACTCTATAACTGAAATTCGCCCGAAGAGTAAGATATCCATTGCTGTCGGGATCAAGTAATATTCTTTCTTGCCTAACGTAAATGGATACTTCTGTGATAGTCTTTTATTGTGAAGATATCTGTACTCTTTTGTTACAGATTTTGTCCATGTTGCTGCACAATTCTCTGAAATGAGCTGAGGTCCAAATCCTTCTTCAGGCTGAAAGAGATCTTACACAACGGCTCTAACTCATGGTTCAGTCGTTTATCAGATTTTCTTGGTACTGAATGTTTGGATTGAAACTAATCCCAAAGTCTTTGTACTACTCCACGAGAAATGACACATCTCATCTTTTTTCTCATTTCTATCCATCGGCTAACCCACCGTCTTAGTGGCAGCGGTAGCCTAGTGATCATGGTTGTGAACTCCCGACCGCCATTGTTTTCGTCGAATCGGGGGCTCGAGCCCTTATGCCACTAAAGACCATCCGTGTAGTGGAGCTGGCTAATGCACGTTAAATCTGTCGAGGCCCCAAGTCCTTCCGCTGGCATGGCGTGAAAATTTAGAGAGGAAGGTGTCTTTGTCACTTGACCGAGGCTCAAAATTACAAGGTTCATCGCCAACGACCCTCATGTTGATTCTGAGTGCGACGTTAATTAACAATCACAATAAGTCAATTTAAAAAAATCTGCTATTTTAACAACATCTCCTAGCTAACAGTATATCAGCTTCACCCATTGAAGATTAACAAACAATAAAAAATTCCACACAAATTATAGGAGTGGGGTATTCACAGTTTCTTCCGATTTCTGGATAAGTGTTCAGCTCTTTTTAAATATTAATGGTAGGTATAATTGTTTCATAATAAGGTTTTATTGAAGTTATTTATGATTATTTCCCCCTTTTATTTTCATTCTTTTAATGGTGTGCATCCGACAACTGTTTGTATCCTCAAAATGACTTAGAAAGTGGGGAGAAAATGTTTACAAACTAACTTCTTTGAAAGGTATTTAAAGCCCGACGTGAAAAGCGCCTCACTTTCTCCAATTGTCGAGGGAGGTATGGATTCGATAGCAACTGTGAGAACGGAAAAGCAAAATAATTCTAAAAATACATCTTCTGATTTAACTGTTCTAACAGCTGCTGGCCTTGCTCGTGTGCAGGGGAGGGTGGCATCCCTCAGGAGCAGGTGGGGGTGCATGCAGACGAAAATGATTAAGTGTCGGCGGGGGAGGGGGTGTTCCAAGTAAAGATCCCCGAGTCAGCGTCCAGCGGTCAGTGGAGATACAGTTATTCCGATTGTTAACACGGAGGCTATTGATCCGATGAAGGGGGGATCTAGAAAGGGGTGTACTCCCTTCTCCCTTCATTGAATTGGGAGTGTTCGTTTTCGTGAGGGATAGTTCTGGTTTCGAATCGACTGTTTACCTGCTTGATATTCCAGTGGAAAGTCGTTTGCAAACTGGAGTTGAGAGAAGAGTTGATCACGATGGTCGGCGAAGACGGATTCGCTGCGACGAATGAAATGAGCGTATTGAAGAGATCCGTCCTTGTTTTAGATGTTCTTTGTATTTAGAAAGTGAAATCGACATCTGTTTGTGTTTAATTGCCTTACCATCAGTGCTTGGGTTCAATAAAATCTTTTTCGAGGATATCTTAGAATAATAGCTCGAAGTGGCAGAAAGAGGAATTTTCATTGTTGTTAATCATCGTCAGTGCCTCCAAGAAACTTGTATGGCCAGGAGACCGCTCTCGAAAATCCCCGTTCAGCGAAGCCCATGATTCTTCATGTGATACAACAGATCCGAAGTTTAAAAATTATTTCATTATTTTATATAAATTGACTACTCTTCTTTTTTCTGAATTTTATCCGTAATTATGTCTTTAAAGTATCGTTGTATCATTAGGAAGTTCTTCCTAAGATTGAAAATGCGAGAATGGTTCAAAAAGCACTTGTATTTGAAGACAGATGGCATCATTAAGGTAAATTGTTGTTACCATTGGGTGATGCTATCTGTTGAACAGAGACGAAAAAAAATTTGACATGGATTCATAAGTTAGCTTTGATTTTGTAGTTATTTGCTGCCAAATCAAAATTTGATTGCTATCGCGTCTAGTTTTCGACGTTATTTTATATCGAATTATCGGCGTCAATTTACGTCGAGTTGTTACCATGGGTGAGACCTGTATTCATCGTTAAGCCCCGGAAATGAAGCAAAAATCAAAACAATGGGTTGCCTCCGGTGAAGTTTTTCCCGAAAAAAGCGAAGATGGTCTCAACAGCCGGAAAAGGGATGACGAATAATTTTTGAAGCGCGAAAGGCGTCATGATAACGAGTATGTGTATCTGAGACTTAGACAGCTGTCTAGTGGGTCGTGATTGCTTACTAAAAACAAATCATTTTCTGTGCTATGAGCACCATCTCTTGGAATTTCTAAGTACTTATTGAACAACCCTCATAATTTAGTTAAAAAATTTCCCTGCTTTGTGATTCTGCCTATTGAATCAAAATTGGCCAAGAAAGAAATATTATCAAGGTATCAATAACTAATCTATCAGAAAACATTTGAGAAAATTCTGCATAAATTTTGGCTCACATATTAATTTTTATTTTGAGTGAATTTTCAGTTATATCGCAGTTTGTAGTTTATAAAATGTGAAACAATATTCTCTTTGCTATGTTGACTATTTGGTGTATCTCCGAGGAATTTAAATACGAGTGACTAATTTCTTGTAAATGTGTCGCGCTAATTTGCAAGTTATAATTAAATAAAAAAAATGTTTACAATTAAAATATAATTTTTGCCTGAAATTATTATTATTAAAATCCCCCCTTCTTGACTCTCTAGTATAAAGCTTCTTTTTTTTTTTTTTTTCCGGACCAGTTCCAAGTAAATAATCACCGAGCTTGCTGTCCATTGATCCGTCTTAGAAGCAAATGCGCCAGAATTTTGCATTTGTCACTTATGTTTTAGAAACGATTTCGAATGGTCTACAACAGCCGTAAATGCTGCATTGTATCTTTGCACCAGTTTTGTATTTTACCACCGCGCTAAAATAGAATACGTTTGTGGCGAAACGTGTGATGAGCCTTCAGGAGAACCGTTTTCAAATTGCATGTTTCTTGCATGACGGTATTTAATTAAGCAATTACCTGAAAGTTTGAAGATGCTCTACACTGAACTTCTCATGGCCAGGCCAAAGGCATTCTTTTCATTTCATTCATGATCATGATGAAGAAAGAAAATAAATTTCCTTTTCTCTTATTTTCGAGTAAAACTTCAAAAGAAAAATATGTGATTCGTAGTGATTTACGAATACAGACTGTATATTGGATTGATCTTGTTACCTGAAAATATCTTTCCAAGTGGCAAACTTTTTATAAATTTTTACATAAAAGGGGCGGAACAGGTTGATGTGGGAAATTCTCGTAATCCTATGTATGTATAATTGTCGGTTGGGCGCTCGAAAGAACTTGTACAACTAAAACGACATGGTGGGTATTTCTTAATTTAAGATTATGTCAACGTTTTGGCGAAGTGATTCCTGGCACTCAAGAAAGCCACTAAAGATATACCGTGTACCCGGGGCTGATACATGTTCTATCTGTCGACGATCCAAATATTTCTGTTAGCTTGGTGTGGAAGTTAGGAGAGGGAGGTGCCAGCTCTGATGTCGTCCTCGTCACTTGACCGATGTTCAAAATTACAAGTTCCGTCTCCAATAGCCCTCGCACTAGGAACAACACGGGCTATTGGCAATGGACCTATGTTGAACCTCGGTCAAGTGACGAGGACGCGTCTGAGCTGGCACCTCCCTCTCCTAACTTCCACCCTACCCCACAGGAAAACTATGCGAACTAGATTTAACGTGCTTCAGCCTCGGTTATATGACGGGACTTTAGTGGCATCAAGGCTCGTACCTACGTCTCGACGGAAACCGCTGGCCACGAGTCCGCGGCCAGCGGTTTCGTGGCTAGTTTTCTGTCTTGTGTTCTTGAAACTTTACTCACACATTGCCAAATTAGTACTGTTTGTAGAATATATAAGTATTTAAAAAATTCGAAATTACTCATAATTTTTTTGACCTTTTGAAACCGCCAAATTTTAAAGAAACTATTTTCGTTCCTCTTTTTCATATATTCTCTCTGTAAAAATACCTGAGTATAAACTTAATTTCGATTGTTTGTAATATCAATTTGAACATGATTTTTTTTCCATACGAAAAGTCTATGTAATAATATCACAGCAAATTTATGGTAAATTATGCTTTAGTCTTTTTAATTAATTTAAACAATTTAAAACATAAATTAATGAAACTAAAAAAAATAAAGATTTTTTAAAAAAACATAGTGATTTGTCTATACAAAATCATTCATTATTATTAAGTGATGAAGTTCGATACCTTCCAAAATAAATTTCCTGACTGTGGCACTAGGATTCAATGATTTTCAGCCTATAGAAAACCATTTTACGCGGAAGATTCATCATCCAAGGACCAGACTAGGATAAATTTTATAGCAATATTGTCATTTTCGTTTAATTACATTTTTTAAAAAAATTATTCTTACTCTCTGAAATATGTAACTTTATATGACACCGCATATAAAGTTACATATTTCTTACATATAAGTATACGATAAACATATAAGTATACGATGAAAGTTACATATAAGTATACGATAAACATATAAGTATACGATGTAACTTTATATGACACCGCAATGGAAAACCACTTTTCTCTGTATGATTTTTGAAATTTTCTCTTATTTCTAGTAAATGACAGTAATCGTTTGAAGTAAACCAATTTTGAGTCTTAGTATTCGCATTTTATTTGGTTGATTGTTAATTAAAGTTGCACTTAGAAGCAACATGAGGGGTATTGCTTATGGATCTCATCATTTTGAAACTCGATCAAGTGACGAGGATGACGTCTGAATTGGTGCCTCCCTTTCCAATCTTTCTCACCTGGTCAGCGGGAGGATTTGAAACTCCGATATTGAAAGCGCATCAAAAACACTGCACCGTCGATCTTTAATGTTATCAGAGGTCGTACCCACGATTCGATGGAAACATCGCCGACAGCAAGTTCGCTACCATGGCCGCTAGGCTGCCGCGGCCCTATTAATATTCGCTAATTACGTTTAACGATACCTTTCATACATTTTATAAAGAATGCATGGGATTTGCTTATAATGTGCAGCGAAAAATGTTTAACACGAAACTGAATGAACTGAAAACCCTAAGACAAGTGGCAACCAGCCGACAGTAGTAATCATTATTTTTATCGATCTAACGAGAGAGAGAGGGAAGCCAAATAATTTGAGTTCGAGAAGCGAAATCTTTTTGTGTCAAATGATTTTTGTTTCGTATTGAAATTAATAAAAAAATTGTGAGGACCGGAGTATTATTTCGTATTAACTGATTTTTCATGGTAAATATTTTCGTGCTAAAATTTTTTCATTACATATATATGCACTAAAATGCCACTGAATTAGTTAATAACGAGTTGGACCTCCTCTGGCCTTTATAATGACTACCTCACGACAAGGGTTCAACAAGTTTGCGGAAACATTACACAGGAATAGCTTCCTAAACATCGGCTAGAGCGGTTCATTATTCAGTAAAGGTTGCTGTTGTTGTACGATGTCCTTTCGCACCTTTCCACAAAATACCCCAAAGGTGCTCAATAGAATTTAAGTCTGGGCTTCTATGTGGCCATTCATGACAGAGAAATCAGAGGAATGTTCATCCAACCAAGCAGTAGCCAACCGTGACATGGGAGAGATGCAGTTGTCTTGCTGGAATACTCATTTCTCATGTGTATGACATTCAATATAAATGGATGGAGGTGATCACTCAGCAACTCTATGAACCGAATCGCTTTGAGAAAGGCTTGTACAAGTACCAAAGATATATCTCTCAAAAACTGCCTTGAGAAAACTCCTAAAACCTTGACCTTATATAGTGACCTGGCATGCAGAACCCTTAGCTTCATGAAACTGATTCCATATTTTCAGCCTTCCATTGGCGTGAAGTAGTCGAAATCGAGACTCATCTTTCCATGCTATTCGTTTCCAGTTCCATTCTCTGTATTCTCTTGCCTAAGCAAGACGTGCAGCTGGTTGGTGTGCATTGAGCAATGTGAACTCTCGTGGGCATACGGCTCCCGAAGCCCATACGATGAAGCGAGCTTTGCATGGTCCGCTTACTGACTAATATATATATATATATATATATATATATATATATATATATATATATATATATATATATATATATATATATATACACACACACACACTCCGGGAGTCAGGACAAACTTTAAAAATTAATTGCCCTCGAACGAATAAAGATAATGTTCGGAGAGTGTAAGTGGACTGTATGTTGGAAATGATGACAATTACTTGTTTTAATTGTTAATTAAGATAAATGAATAAGGCTTATTGCCTCGGACCTTGTTGGTCTCTAGCTCATACAAGAAGTAACATCGAATAACAAAGGAGGTTCTACCTTCACTGGCACACGCCTCGGTTGCTACAATTTGAAATGGGAGCCAAGTGCTCTCGGCGGGAGTACGCCATCGCCTAGTGGCGAGAGTGCCTGAACAGATAATAAATAAATAAATAAAAACTAAGGTTTGCATCAGATAGATGGAAAAGTAGCCGAATTTTTTATGAAGTGTTAAAAAACTGTTTTGAATAATAGATGACCCTGTCTTTTTCTAATATCGGATTATGCAAGGCAGTATATGGTATAAAAAGAACAGATGTATCAGATAATAGTAGTCGAAGCTGTGCAAATATCTTTTGTGGAGAAAGCCCTCTTTAAGTGGAACTGTTTTATAAGAATTCTGAAAATTTCAATGCAGCATTACAAGCATATCACTGGATGCATGGCATGCAGGATGATAAAGGACCAATTGACATGTTTTGCATTGAACAAGATACTATAGAAATTTGAAGCTACAAGTTCGTTAGCTTCTTATACAAGTGGCTGATCTTCAACATTCTCTAGTGTTGCTCAGACATTTCAATCCATGTCAATGATATCTGCACTCAGGGAATGCATTGCTTGAGAAGTTTCTAAACAACTAGGTTTGCTATACGGAAGTATCTGAAGTTTCAGGAGCAAATCAACCTGAAACGAAATCCATACAAGCTGCAACGTAATCTTGAAATAAAATCATTAGGTCAAGAATTTGAAAACTGGGTATTCAATAACATGGATCAGCAGCACGTCTTTATACTGTGAGTACGCCATCGCCTACGTGAAATGCATTTCCTACTTTCTGGTATTTTTAACACATGTAATTGTCGTGAATGCACGCAAAATCCACGTGTATTTATTCAAGAATCCCTGCTTCAACCAAAAATTACCGTTTCGAGTGATTTTATAGTCCCTATTTTTTTTTTTTTTTTTTTTTTTTTTTTGCGGAAGTCACTAGTTCATGTTACTGGTAAGCGGTATGTAGAACTGTAAGCGTGACAAGCAGTACACACAATGACTTTTACGCAAGATAGAGCACCTCCGCATATCGCTGTGCTCATCCAGCGCCTTTTTTGCTCAATGTTTAGGGATCGCATTATCTGTCGATCCTTCTTGGGATTCTTGACCTTGAAGGGGAACTGCCACAAACCAATATCCTTTCCAACATTGAAAGATGCCATCCACAAATATGTGTATGCAATACCGCTAGAAATGTTGCTTAATATAGTGAATGGTATTGTGTCTCGTCTGACATCTGTGCTTTTGAAAGATTCGTTGCACATTAAAAAGTGTAAGTTTCCTTAAAATATATCAGCGACTTTTTACTTGTAAGCCCTCTGGTAATCAAGTAAAGAACTACTCATGCATTTTTTAAAATTCGCCATAAAAAAAACCCCGGCTTCTTTTCATCCATTTGTTGCAAATTGGAGCTTTTTATATTTTTCCTTACATGAATTTTTAAAGTTGTTCCTGACTATTGGATCATCTGGCACACACACGATTCAACTTAAATTTGTAATAATTTCACTGGAAAAAATAATTTAATTTTCTAATTTTCCCATTCTCTAACTCAAAAGTAAAGAGTCCATTCCTATTTGGTGATCTGATACCAAATTATTCTATTATTTATTAGATCACGAGCTCATAAAATCTTTTGAATTAACTTTCACATATTCATAATTCTATCGGGAATAATCCGTACCAGATTGATAGACTTCAGGAATATCCCTCATTATCCTTTCAGCTTTATACTACGTGAGTACCACGTGATATGGAAATATTCCATTATAAATTAACCTGCGCGGAAAAATTTCGTGCTCTTCTGCTCTCTCCTGATGTAATCGGGGCGGCGGAGCTGCAATTTATGCCTTATGTGATTTAATTATATACACTTATGGCCTCTCTCCCAGCAAAATGAATAAATAATCTTAAAAGTGAACAGTCCTTTTTTTTTCTTTCATCCAGAATCATTAAACACACACTCACACACATATATATATATATATATATATATATATATATATATATATATATATATATATATATATATATATATATATATATATATATATATATAACTATATCGCTAGCGGGCAAATCTTAAGCAGAAAATACATTTTTCAACACACAACCACGAAATTGTTGAAAATGGCTTTTTGTGATCAGAGTACAGTAAAAAGGCAGCTTAGTAAAAAGCTGATGCATATGCAAATATCAGCGTTATGACATCGGAAGGAACGTCACGGCGCGCAAACTCGGGAATGCTCGTTTTCATTTTGAAGGCAACTTAAAAAGAAGGAAGAAGGACGCATATTTAGACATTCCCTGCAAGCGAAAGTGAAATTCTATGTTCTGTAAATGCTATAAGAAGCCATCAGGATACCTTTATACGTAGTAGAATGATTGGCAAGCTTGAAGATTGACGAATATTGCACCAGTGCTTGAAATAGACAAAAGTGTAGTTTCAAGAGCTTTTAAATCCTTCCAAATGTCACGTGTTGGCTAAATAACAATGTCATCTTCGAGTAATGATCTGCTTATTGTTCTGCATCCAATAAAGGAACAGAACCTCGGGCAACATTACTCTACCGCTGCGTGCGGCAACTAAACCATTTGTATCATGATTTACTGTGACCAGACGTCTGCATAAAAAGGTGGCCTGTTCGCCCGTCGTCCTGAATGCTCTGTACCATTAACAGCAGTTCATCGGCGGAACAGTTTACAGTGGTGTCATGAATGCAAAGACTGAACATCTCATTAATAAAGTCACGTTCTATTTACTGATGAGAATCATTTAAGTTGGAGCAACGATTCTCAGTGCCAGTTGATATGGAGGGAGAGGGAGAGAGGCAAACAGTTTTATCCCACTAACATCAGGGAAAGGGATCGTTGAGGTGGTCCTGAAGTGCTAATGTGGGGAGGCATGAAGTTGAATGGACGAACAGAGCTCCATATTTTCAAAAGCGGCTCACTTACCTGAGATCGTTACTGCAATGAAATTATCTTCCCACACGTGCGCCTGTTCCGAAATGCCATCAGTCCAGACTTTATTTTTGAGGACGACAATGCACTTCCACACAGGAACTATACTGTAGAGCTTCTAGAAAATGAGGATATCTCCAGGATGAATTGGCCAGCGTGCTCCTTTGATATAAATCCAAATGAAGATGTTTGGGATGCTTTGGAGAGACGCCTGGCAACAAGATCATATCTTTTGGAGAATAGAAGACACTTGAAATAGATGAGTGATTACTCTTATATCAAGAACTGCTGGATAATTTGGTTTTGAGTATGAACAGACGGTGTCACGCAATCATTGCAGTTAAAGGAGGTCATATTCATTATTAAGGGTCTTTGATTTGTTGTATTTGTGGTGAATTTTTTTAGCAATAATTAAAACTTCTTATGATTTCCGGCATAATAATTAATACTTTACGATATTGCGAGTAACTTCAATCTACTGCTTCCTGAAATCAAACAAATTATTATCAATAGCTGCAATTTACAACATTTTATGCACGGAGGGATCCTTTAATACGCAAACAAAATTTGTCCAGATATATCTCGGTTTTTTCGTATTTCAAATTAAAACTTTACAATAATAAACAATTTGGCTCAACCGATGCTTTGTAAATGTTTAAAAAAGTTCCGTTTTTCTTTTATTAATTTTATGATCTGAGAAGAATATGATACCTCGATGATTAAAGTTTTACCAAAGACGGGTTTTTGGAGAATTTAGTAAACGTAGCTGCTCAACAAGCGTTTTCTCTCTCTCTCTCTCTCTCCCCATCTTTCTGTTGAAAAATGGTGAGACGAGGAGGACATTTGAACTGTTATCCTACTATTTTAATTGTCATATCACGTCACATGAAGGCAGTTTAATTTCACTCTCTGGCATTATTCTTGAGGGTAGGTCGGAATTGGTTAAGGTCTGATTGTAATTTTGAAAAAAAATCTCGGAGGTATTTAGCTCGCAGAAAAAAATTTGTTAAAAAGTGTCTTGAACACATCCGACTACACAAAAGAACTTCAAATCGATTCAATCAAACCTTTTTGAAAACAAGCCGTACTTTTTTCCCCTTGGAGCTTTGAGCAGATATCTTCCGATAGCGGGTCAAGGTTGCGCCTAGGAAGTGTGCGCACCGGAAGAAGAGAGCCGCATCGCTGCTGCTTCGAGAGGAAAGGGGGTTGAAGGGAGGTCGACCCCGGAAGGAGATCCCTCTCGGTCTTCCTTCTTCCTCAAGGTCACGGCATCTTGGATGCTTTTTGATTTGTCCTTCTTTCTGCAAAAAGCGCAGGTTTTACGATTCAAAGACGTCTCAAAGTTACGTCTGTACATCTTTTTCAAGGCCCAAAGGTTACTTCTTGGAAGTACGGTTGGACCTCCTCAAATCCAAGCTCTTTTTATTTAAAAAAAATTTCAATCACTTACGTAACGGATAATGTCTACTGTTCGAAAACGCACTAACACATAGCTAGAACAGTATCATATTTCGATCAGTTATATCACTGTTTTTCAAACTTTGTCGATTCACACAGTTCTTAGAACCTCTCATTAAGGGACACCCACTAGACCAGGCACTTTGTCCTTAATAAGAGGTAAATACATATACTATTCAAAGGGATTGGACCAACAGAACAGTGCCTGAAATAGAGGTGTCCAAGAGTAATGTACTATTTTATACGGTACTACTGTATATTATTTCGAGGATCCCATTCCACCCTTTATATATATATATATTATGTTTAATGACTAAGAGAGATGGATTTGTATTTTTTTTACACAAACAATTGAAGTCTAACTCTATTGATGTTAACTACTGCCGTATTTCTTATTCTCCATTTAATTTCTTTCGATATTTTCCTTTTGTTGCCACATGCGTTAAAAAAGATTTTTCCCGAAACACACAACTGTAGCCCGCATTTTTGTAACCTTGGTCATACAAAGGTGAAAATATATTAACTTTTGTTCTACCAAGTACTAAACGTACACTTCGACTGAGCAATTGAAAACTCGGAACTACTTTTGCCAATATGTCACTGCTGATGGCGCGTTGCGGACTTAGGCAGCCCGTGTACGAAGTTAATAATTAATTTTCAAAGATTAACTAAGTGTATATTTGTAAGTTGTGAAAGTGTTTTATAATTTTCTTTTTGAAGGTTTATTTAAACTCTCTGAGGTTTGGAGAGGGGGGTGCCAGCTCAGGTGTCGTCTTCGTCACTTGATCTTGGTTCAAAATTACGAGGTCCGTCGCCAATAGCCCTCGTGTTGCTTCTAGTGCGACGTTAATAAGAAACTCAACTCAACTGTCTGAGGTTCTTCGGAACACAGTACGAAGGTTACCGAGTTATATGATCGACACCATTAAAAAGAAACTCGGGTACATGACGTTGATATAGGATTTCTGTATTTTCTTTGTAATTTTTCGTTGATTGTTGCAGAGGTTTTTCGGAGAAAACAATTATTTTCTTGGTAACTTCATACCCATTCACCAGTTTTATAAATCAAGTTTTGAAAGTTTTGCCGTTCAGTTTTCTTACATTACTTCTTTTCACACGATATTATCTGTTTTATTGTTTCTTATTCTTTCACCGAAACTCCGTTAATTTCCCTGTAATAAATACGAATAGAAGTGGATTGCATCTTCTAATCTTTTTATGTATTTATGTATGATTATTAGCTAAAGCAGTCTCTTGAGGAGATTAACACCCCTCCTGGGAATTTATTCTGTTGTCTTCTGCCTACCTTCAATACAGACAGTGCAGAAGCTTTTTCATATGCTGTCAATTATCTAATTTTAGTTTTAGTTGTTAAGAGAGACTGAAAGAGACACAAAAAAAAGTAAGAGTGACTCAGAAATTTGATTGATTGTGGTTATATATAAAATGTGTACCGATTTCAATTAAATATTTTCTGACACGTATAGTTATACGTTGAATCATGATTTAGGATGATATTGGCGCTTATTGCTGATTTAATGGTATAGTTTCAATTTGGACCTCCACTCTTGTTATTTATGTTTAATTGTCTTCTGTTTCCCTCAACAAAGTAGAATTGATATTCTTCTCAAGCTGAAAGTATCGAATGTTTTTTGTTGAAATAAAAGAGCTATTAAATCCTTTGTTTTTTAGTGTGTGTCTTGTACGAAGATTTCTTGGAATTTAACTGTAGAAAACTGTTGGGACTATAAAAGTCAAATATTTACGAAGGTTGTTCATCACGAAACTATTCAACCTATTATTATGAGAACTAAAACGGCAGTAAAAAAGGATCAATGGGATTTTATATTTACTTACTCATCCTATTGAATTCTTAGCCAGAAGCATTTGATGCGAAATAGTGATCACAACATTTGCGTTTTAAAGCTCCCATCTACCGGCCATTTTGTTTTCGAGTAAAGTAATGCTAATCCTATGGAATTTCTTCTACCGTCCTCAAATCAATCTATACTATTTTATCTTTTTCAATGCGGGGCGAAAAACCCATCTGAAAGCGGAAGAGCAAAAATTTATGAAGTTCTCTACGGAATCACATTCCTCCCCTCGCCTCGAATTTTTTTGAAATACTTAAAAATAATTTTAAGATCGGAAAACTCATAGAAATTATTAAAATAAACGTAAAAGTTTTTTTAAAAATCGGAGGAATTTTTTTTAAAAATCTACAGAAACTTTTGTTATTTTGTTCTCTTTCGGATGCATTTTTTTGCATTCAAACAGATGAAATAGTTTAAATTTGAGGAGAAAAATAGAAATCCCATAAAGATTAAAATTAAGTTCACGAAATCAAAGTAGCCGGTAGACGAGAGCCTGAAAGACTCGCATATGAACTAGCCTTCCAGCGATTGAAATCTTGAGGAAAAGAAAATTTCGTTTTGTACCTTGCGAAAAGATTTTAAGAGGACAATTTGCTCACGTTATAAACTTAGATATTTATAACCTTAGAGATTAAGAAAGAAGGGATGGGGGATGATTAGACATAGAAGATTTCCGATAAAATGAATTTCCGTACATTAAATTCCCACCCCGTAAAAATAAATAAATATGACGAAGTTCTCAGTGATTGAAGAAATGTGAAGTCTTACAGTAGACACAGTGTCTTTAAGTGGTTCAGAACTTCTTAAAGGTGTATTTGATTATCAAAAATCATTCGGCTTAACTTTTAAAAGATGTTCAAAAAGTACGATATATTCAAGTATGTAGATATTCTCTTGACAGGAAGATAATATCTATTAACGATGTAGAACAATCTTTCCATTTACGTGAATTACTCTCTCCGAAGCTACCAGAATCCAGGTGCTATTATGATACGTCATTTAAAAACGCAGGTACGGGTATTAAAAACGTACATAGATCGTGAAAATTTTATTTCAGTTCTTAAAGTTCTCTTAACTCATATTATACACCCCACGAATTAAATTTTGAACGTGAAATAGTCACTGGATTGTTTTTTTTAAAAAATATATATCGAATCTCTGCAACAGTAGAAAATTCATCTAGCGATAGTGATATTGAATAAAAAAGCATCGAAAAATATTTAAATAAATATAAACCCATTCAAATATTTTTTTTTTCAAATATTTCACCCGTTTTTCAACCACACATTTTTAAATGTGTCTGTGAAAAGTGTGCTTTTTGTTACTGACAATTTTCTTAAAAACCGCTTGTTAAGACATTCTTCCCCAATAACAATTTATAATGGAGTACGGAACCTTATTTTAAATGTTTTTTCGAAGTTACATTTAAGCGCGCGCTGATGTTACCCCGTGTAAATAACGGAAGGATTATTGTGTATATATATATATATAAATACCACGAAACGAACAACAGCTGCTGTGTTTTGCTTGTGACACCTCGTTTCAGCTGGCGAGAAAGCTCCAAACCTTAAGAAACTCAGAAATACGACGTAAATGGATTTGTTTTCAATGAAGAAAACTTCCCCGGAAAGAAATCTTTTTTCTTTCTCCGACTTCTTTCTTTGCCAACTCCACTGACCTTAGACGTCCAGGAGCACTTTCCCTCGCCGGATCGCAAATTTGCCCACTTTCTCTGGAGTCACTGACCTCACATAAGAAAAGGAACCCTTCAGCGACAACTGACCACGAGTCTTTGAATGGAGAAAAGAAATTGATTACCCTGTGTGAAGGAATTTTTTCCCTTAATGATGTATCTTCAGAGTAAGGGAAAGACGTTTTTTCGTTCAGGTTTTTTTAAATACGAAAATTTATAAGGTTTATTTGAACGAGATTCGTAGATTGAATGGTTTGATGAAATCAGTATAAATAATTCTAATTTAGCTGCCTTAATTTAAAGGTTGAGTGACAAAATGAAGGCCTTTGACGAAGGACGTCGTAATTTTGAGACTAGGTCAAGTAACGGTACCTCCCTCTCCAAACTTACATACCTCGCAATCGGAAGGTCTTGGAGCCTCTACATATGTAACGCGCGTCAGCCTCGCTAGACGGCGGATCTTAATGGCATCATAGCTCGAACCCACAACTCGTTGGAAACAAGATCTAATGCGAATTGACCACTAGGCTGTCAGAAAATAAAAGGAAGTGGGTTCCAAGTAAATCTGTTGACCGTGTTAGTTTTATGAGACCCAGAACAAATTCGCGTTTGAGATGTTCTGTGTTAATGTGTGTGTGTGTTTCCCCTTTTGGCAGAAGATTATTCGCGGTTGTTGTGAGTGAGAATCCCATACAAAGGCCTAATGAATTTACAGCATCATGGCTCAACAATGTTTAACATACAACAATCGATTACTCTTGTAAAACATTAAAATGTTCTTTTCGTTGTCTTTAAGTACAAATGTTTTCATCATTTATTAGTCCTTAATTGCGTATTTGATAACTTTTTGAGGAAATTGTAGTTGAAGGGAATTGGGCAAATTGGAGACTCTGACTGTATTTCATCGAAATTAACATGTGAACGTGCCGGAGTCGAATAATCAAATGGATGTTGAAGGGAGCGGTTGTTCTTCGAAATCAAAGCGTGGTGTGGAAAGAAATTTAGATAACTGAGTTGCCATCTCTCTCATGTGTCGTCATCTTGTCCGGGGCTCAAGATTACGAAGTCTTCCAGAATCCTCATACAAATCTAGCGGCCGCTGTAGCCGTGATAATGGTCGCAAACTCATGGCTGGCGTCTTCCTTCCAGTCATGGGTTCGATTCACTAAATATCCATTTGGTAGTGGCGCTGAGTGACGTTAAATCTGTCGAGGTTCAATGTCCTTATGGTTGCGTGGTGTAAAAAATAGATGAATGGAGTGCCAGCTCAGTGTCGTCCTTTTCACTCGATCGTGATTCTGAATGACGAAGGCTGTCGTCGAAAGCCCCCTTTTTTTCCCAAGTGCCCGTTAATAAAACAGTCATCATCTCGTACAGCTCAAGAGCACTATTTATTCAAACAAGATGGAGCAAACCAAATAATCATTGAAATGAAGATTTATTTTTTCCCTGAAAGAACAGAAATTATTTCACTTTATTTTAATCTTGCTTCGTTTGAAATTTTCTGTTTCTGTCTTGAAAAGGATCTTTCTCTGAAAAAAGTTCAAAACGAAATCTAAAGCCACCCCTGACCGCCGTGAAGGTCAACCCTTTATCTACCAGTCAATGACCTTCCTCAGAAAATTGACCACTCTTCGTCTGACAGATGTCATCTATTTTTAAGAATGTTGTATTTCCGTTCCTTCCATTTGATTTAATAAATATCATGTTAGACGTAACGTGTATTGCAGACAATTCTTATAAAACGGGGTCTGCAATACTATATTCGTATTCTCTTCCAGAATAACTGTACTAAAGCGCGTTATTGCTCCAATGCAATTTAGAGGTTGAATGAGTATTGAATAAAATTCAAAATTACCGAGGCATATGACGCAAATGAAACCGATTCAAAGAAGAATTACTACAAATGGAATCATGAAGTTAAATCTTTCTTTACCTTAGAAAGCATAAAGACAATTTAAAGTTAGTGGAATAATCAGTGTTAATTTTTTATCTCAAATTCAAGAAGTTTTCATTGAAAATAACTCAAAATTATAAAGATTATTTCGAATGTTCTTCACACAACGGCGTTTATGAAACAACTTCAGCTTAAAATCTCAGAGGAATACTTATCAGATTGTCTACAAAGAGTAAGGCATAGCATTCAAAATGCCGAAGGAAAAACACTTTCGTTTAATAGTGACTAATCAAAAGAATTCTTGAAATACAGTTTAAAGTGTTTCAAATTCTTTAGCGGTATTGAGCCTTGAAAACTCAGATGAAAGAAGAGTGGAAAATATTTGCTTCTACTCGTAAAGCTTTAATTTCTAATTTTCATTTATATCTTTTGTTTTCCTGAAAATTAGCCTTTTTCAGTTTATTTCCGTCTGGCAGCACTGTTTGCAAAGACGATCTTCCGCCCTCCATTTGAATGGCGTAAACTGAAGGCACTCTCTCAGCTTCGATTAAGGCTCCTCTGACTTGGGAAGCAATTCGTGTTGCAAGTCATTTGCACATGGACGCGCACCCCCTTTGTCTGGGAGCAGGGTGATTGTGCATTCACATTGTCTGGCAGTCTCACAAAGACTCGATAGAAGGAACAGTGAGGATAAACGAACCCTTTTTTCTGCCTTTTAATTGTTTATTCCGTCTTCAGACCTTGTTTAATTCACTCAACGAAATGTGTATTCGAATTGTTTTCTTCAATTTATGATTCGAATTGTTTGCCCGGTCCTTAGAATTCTGCATTAAAACATCGAATTTTTTGTGTAAATTTTTTTGTCATTATTTAATTGGTTGGAATAATTTACAATGACTCAAAGACTGCATTTAAAAGGGCTATTAAAAATTCGAGATTTTTTTTTTGGAACGTTGTAACTTGTTCAGGTACATAGTAATAAAAATATTTTATTTAACTGAACATTTGAAATACATGTAATGGCAAATCCAGAAAAAAATGTACTGTGGGGTACTTTTTTTTTTTAATTAAAAAGTTGACAAGATTTAACCGTATTTGTTTATTTTGTTTATTATTCATGCTTACTTACTCCTTAATCTAAAAAAAAAAAAATCAATAATTCAAAAATTACAAAAATTCAAATTAAATTCAGTCAATAAATCAAGAATTAAAAACTTACAGTACGATAGATAGCTTGGTCTTGTGCTTGCGCACAACAAATAACTTTAAAATAAAACAACTAAATAAATACTTTTAAATTTGGTTGAGATTCCTTGTTCAAATACGTTATTTTGTCGTTGATGGAAACAATGACAGGGAAGCACGTGCCCAATCCCTGAATCTGCCATTGAATATTTATAATGCAATGTACATGTATTTTGTAAAATAAAGCTTATGTATTTAGTCTTTGATAGTGATCTTTTTTTAAAAAAAAATTTATTTGTTCTCTTTAGGGAAACATATGTCACACATTTGAATTTTCGGTTACTTCGAATTTTTATGGTCCCAACGGTTTTGAATTATCCAAGTTTTGTGAATTATTATCCAGTGTATTACTGTCACATTGAGGTAAGAGGCGCGCGCGCGAAAACGAACAAAAAGTAAAATTACGAAAAGGCGGAGTTTTTTCGATCTATAGAATAAAAGAAAAGAGCAGCTCTATAGGTGAAACTTACTCTTTCTTCATTGGGTTAGCCGATTCGCTGCGTCAAACATCAAGGATTGTCGCAAATATTTCAGTGTCGATAATAAAAAGTTTTAACTGTTGTACATGTTTGATAACTCGTATCTTTGGTAAGGACTACTTATTTTACTTCTAATCCTTCAATAAAATCAGTATACTTTTCTCAAATGTAAATTGTACTTGTGTTAAAGACTTTAATTTTATATTTTAGAAGAAAAAAAAATACTTCTAGCACAAAAATACCTTTTCTCTTTCTCATATTTGTTTCTATTTCACGTCCACTCTTCCTTTGTAGGATCAATATCAATAGTATTCAATTCGAATAAGAAGAGCAATGACTAATTGACTTAGAAATATTAGTGAGTGCCTATACTGAAAATCGATTTACAAAGGAAAGGGGGGGGGGAAAGATTCTTGAAAATATAAAGAATTCATATATATATATATATATATATATATGTGTGTGTATAACAAGTTTAACATTTATTTCATATGTATAATCTAATATTTTAATACCCCCCCCCCATATTTATCAGTTAAGCTTTACATAAAGATTCTTTCGCGTACGCTTTAAAAATGCCCCAGGAAGCTCAAATATCGCTGGATGCCTGATGAGCGACCTAAAATTAAGTGCTCAGTTGGTCTAAGCTTCCCCTTTCTTTGGAGGGCTGTCGCGTGCTTCTTGAAGAAGTTGGCCGACACACTTCACGGAACCCAGCCAAGAAAAAGCCTTGGCTGATTCACTCGTCATAAACATTGATCGCTTTCAAACAAGAAGACTGCAAATAGGGTAATGGGCGAAAGAGTGAAATTCATTATGTTTTTTTAAGAAAAGAAGAGAAGCTCTCTCCTTAAGTAGAAGTTAAGCAGAGTTGCTTATGGAATACCAAAGATCTATTCTTGGGAACTGTGCAGGCTGTTCAGCGTCGACTTCTGCAGACGTTCGATTTTTCCATTAAAAAAAATTATTTTTTTTTATTTATCTTAAAAATATTTATCAACTCTTGTACCCCTCCCCCCCCCCTCCTCCTTTATTGAATGTTTTCTGATAGTTTATTTCTGCCTGACACAAAGTGAGCGAACTACAACGAAACACGCTTCTTAATTTGGAACCGCGGTAAGGTACGGAGTCGATACCTGAGCTAGCACGAGACTTCTCATATTCTTGACAAAGTCAGGATTTTGAATTTCTACTGAATCTATTCTCATCGGTATAATTGATATATTTTGAATTTTCGAATGAAAATTGGTTTTGTAACTTAACAAATGGTTGATTTCGAACCAGTATTTTTTCTCTCTTCAGTCGAATATTGCTAACTTAGTGGGAGCTTGAGTTAGAAAATTCTATTTCATTTCTTTGATTTTCATATACAATAATATAATATTTATAATGTGATTTATATCTAAAGTAAGTTTGTGGGACTGAAATTTAACCTCACACATTTTATATTACAGTAAAATTAATGGAGCCTTGTATGGTGTATCGAAAAACGAGCTGATTAGAGAAAATGTTATGTTGGCCCTGTGAAACCGTAAATGGCTTAGAAAAATTGTTTTCCCACTGCCGAGTAAAATTAGCTATATTTAACACTGCAATGGAAGCATCATATCTCAGATTCAGTTTTTTTTTAAATTAAACTTTCACTGCTGGCTATTGGTCTAGCGCGTGGCATAAATACAATTTCAGGATAGTGGGCTTGTATATTTGTCATAAATAAATGTTCCTTTGCAAATTTAATGTTCTATTTATTGAACTAATTTACTCAAAAACCCGATGTTAAATACATCAATTGATAAAAAGTCAATTATGTAAGACTCAACCACTTATGCACTTTTTAATGAAGTGACAGCTACAGTGTTAAATAGAAGGTTGTTAAAAATTTTTTAAAAATATTGATTTAGAAAATACTTAAAATCTTTCTTTTTTATTTCTTACCAGTTAAGGAAAAGAAGTGGCCGCGGTAACCTAGTGGTCAAGATTTCGGATTCGTGGCCTGCGCTTTCCATTCAGTCGCGGGTTCGATCCTTGGCCGCCAAAGTCCCACCGTGTAGCCGTGACTGATGCACGTTAAATCTGTTGGGACCCAAAGTCCTCGCGTTGGTGTGGTGTGAATGTTAGGAGAAGGGGTGCCAGCTCAGTTGTCATCTCGTCACTTGACAGTGGTTCAAAAATTACGGGGTCCGTCGCCAATAGTCCTCGTGTTGCTTTTAGTGCGACGTTAATAAAATCTAAACTAAACCGGGGCTGATGCACATTAAATCTGTCGGGACTTAAAGTCCTCACGTTGGTGTGGTGTGAATGTTAGGAGAGGGTGAGCCAGCTCAGGTGTCGTTCTCATCACTTGACCAAGATTCAAAATTACGAGGTCCGTCGCCAATAGCCCTCGTGTTGCTTCTAGTGCGACGTTAATAA
Source organism: Nephila pilipes (assembly GCA_019974015.1). Classification (NCBI taxonomy): domain Eukaryota; kingdom Metazoa; phylum Arthropoda; class Arachnida; order Araneae; family Nephilidae; genus Nephila; species Nephila pilipes. The sequence continues at coordinate 492,278 of BMAW01023693.1, read as the reverse complement.
AACTTAATCTTATCCCCTTACTTATAAATCAATATATCTGAATCATTTCACTTCATTTCGACTTGCATCTAATTATCATAATCACGCTTCATTTTGATTGGGAAGAGTTTTTTCTTCGAATAATTTCGCGCTTGTACCAGCATCAATAAAAACTTAGTGATAAAACATTTTGTATCCACTTGCTTGATCCAAAAAAAAAAAAAAAAAAAAAAAAAAATCAGCACATGATAAAAAAAAATCTCGTTACAAGTATTAGTTTTTGCTTTCACTCCTAAAGAAAAAGATAACATTGAAACATTTTAATAAAGAAAAAAAGAATAACTGCAGTCTTGTGTCTGGGAAAAAATGTAGTTTATATGCATCTCTTTCTTAAGCTAAAAGCTTGTTTATTTTCTAGAAATAAAAAATTATTCTATTTCATTTTCACGATTCCTTTTATTCACTACATTTCTCAAGTCATTGGCCTTTTGAAAGGGATTTTGAGGTCATAAATATATTATTTTTACTGATTCTCAAATTCATATGCTTTCTTTAATCCATAAAATATTAATGGAGAATTTTCTGGTTTGTTTTCCTACGGTGTTCTTCTAGTGGTGATTTTATTGACAAACTCTGGGTCTCTGGAAATGGTTTCACTCTATGATATTGCAAATGAGTTAAAAAAAATTATTTCAAGATTAAAATGAAAATAAATAAATAAAAAGGTTTATTTAAGTATTTTTGAAAAAAGCCCTGTATATTAAAGAAGATATAATTTTTTTTTAAAAAAAATTGGATTGTTATTGCTTTTCGAAACATTTGGGGAATGGCAGCACAAAACGAATATTTAGAATGTGCTACTATGACAACGGATTGGTCTAGGAGTGTTAAACAAAGAATGTGTGTTCGTAATCACACACAGAACATTTCTGTTATAAATAAATAGAATTTAATGTTTCTCTGTATATTTCCCTTTATTATATTCACTTTTTTTTTTTATTGAAAAAGAATTATACAAAAGATTGAAACAGAAGTCTTCCCATGCCTCGTAACCAATTGTTTCAAATTAGAGTCGAAGATGAAACGAGGCACCAAGCACTCGTTGCAATAATGAATGCAAACAGTTTCCAGTGTTCAACCTAAATCAGCCATTGATGGAAAAGATCTATTTGACGAAATTTCTCCCTATTTTAAAATGCTGAACCTTTTTTAGGATATTTTGATAAAAACGGATGAAGAAAAGTTTACTACATGAGAACTTCCGAACTCTATGGACTTGGAAATGCGGTCGGTGGTTCTTTTGAGCGAGCCCATTACCGTTCGCGCGCGTGTCTCCCATACCGAACACCTCTCTAACAAGGTTGCACGCAAACCACTTTATTATGCGCAACCCTTTCTTGGAAGAATCTCTTGAAGACGCACTTATTTACCGGGGGCCTGGTAGAAATTGTCTTGCTGATTGGTCAAAAGCTTTTAGATGAGTTTATTTTTTATATCTCTCAAAATTAAAATCGCACTAAAAGCTGCAAACCTTGTAGCTACAGCTTCTGGTAATATTTTTAAGCCTGGTTCGAAGTAGAAGTTCTGAAATTTTCATTTCCCATCAGGTTATTGCGGTTCTTTTAGGCTTTTAAGCCAAGACCATGTGGACGATTAAAACTCTTTTGTTTTTTGGATAATTTAGAGTAATTCCTTGTTCAGTGAAATTTTATTTTTCATTGATTTAAAATTCGTTTATAATACCACTTTCATATAAGAAAAACGGGGAAGATTTTTGTTCAAATATATGATCGAATATTAAATTATAATGTCAAAATCATTTAAAGTAAAAACAATTGATTTTGTGTCGAATCTATTCGTATCTTAATCGTCGAACGGACAAAAAAATCGAGCCACGAAAATTCTCATTAAAGCATGTTAGTAAAGTATTTTATCTTTTTTTTCTTAAAAAAAATTATAAGTTTCGAAGCTTTCTAAAATCAGTACTTTGAATTCTTCTCTAAATAGACTTTAGCTGATTGGGAATGAATAGTTTTAATATAAACGATTACGGTGAGTGTGGAAAGTATTTGTACATTGATAGCCATAATTTAAAGAAGCCTTTCTGTCAAAAAGTACATAGTTAAATGACACAATAAGTCATCCGTTACATAGAATATAATTTACTAATTCCATGTAAAATTGACATGAAAAAAATTGCATATTAAAATATGAAATTGATAAACACTTAAATAATACACAATCTAATAGTGTAAAAAGTATTCGTCCAATGTACATAATCTCAAAGTAGCTTTTATCTCAATTTAGCTTTAATTTTGCAATTAATATCTTGTAGAATATCCTTTAATTTGAAAACTTCTTCGAGGTCACTGAACTATAACTGTAGTCACATTCTTGTGTAAGTGCGAGTATCAAATTAATGTTTGTTGAATCGGGTTTATTTGATCTAGAATTTCTCACATATGCTCCATGTGATTGATGGAAGGTGACTGAGAACGAAATTTCATAAATTTAGGAGTGTTTTACAAGATCCAAAGCCACATATTCAAAGCTGTATGCTTGGGATTATTATCACACATAAAAACGTAAACACTATGAAGACCCATATTTGTCGCACTAGAAGAAAGTACATAGTTAAATCACTAGTTAAAATATATAATAAATTAATTTTTAAAATATCTGTTTAAAATTAGTGATTCATGAGTCCATCAATTGGAATTAAATTACCGACATCGGGGCTAATATATTGTACAACCCGAAACAAAAACACCTTTGTTTCCATGTTTCGATATTGAAAGTTAAATGTATTTCTGTATTTCTTTGGCCCCCCCCCCCCACTACCCGTCTACTGTACGATTCAAAACCATTAAATTTTCTCTCGTCAGAAAAAAAGCAACCATTTTCCAGAACATAGGGATTTCGTTTACACATTTTTTTATGGCGAATGATCATCGTAACTTCCGATTCCTCTCATACACAAACATTTTTTTTTCTTTCGTGCAACGCGGCCGTGGAAACCTTGCTGTTTGTATGCATTCGAGTTGTATCTACAGATGCGGCTATTATTATTTTTTTTAATTCTGCTGTAAGGTGAAATTCTCTTATTTTCAGATCTCAGTTTCAAGAGAAGTCTCAGTCTTAGGAGAAGATGCTCGTAGAATTGAAAATGGTTTGTTTTTAGTAAGCATCATGACTCAATTAGACAGCTGTCTAAGTCTCAGTTACTAGTATTCATGATCACGACGCCTTTCGCACTTCGAAAATTCTTCGTCTTAATTTTACGGCCGATGAGATCATTCTTGTCTTCCTGGGGCATATTCACTAGGGTAACTCATTGTTTTGATTGTTGCTTGGGTTCCGGGGCATAATGATGAATCTATTTATCATTGACGGTGACAACTCGACGCGACAGCAATTAAATTTTGAATTGGTTGCAAATGACTACCCAATCTCAAATTTGTTTCGGTTCCGTTTAACAGATGGAAGCACCCAATGGTAGCAACAATGTAAATTAAGGATGTCAAATGTCTTCAAATTCGAGCACTTTTTCAACCCCTTCACTTTTTGTCACCTTTTTACCCCACATTTATATTTCTAAAAGAATGTTTATTAAATGTTACCTTTAAAATTAATTAGCATCACATTTGTAAAACAATGTTCTGTTAGATGTTAGATTTTAAGTTTATTCTTATGAAATGTTAAGATGACCAGATCCTCGAGCTGCATGTTGACACCGGATATTTGCAGAGGGTCACCGGGCAGACCACGGGCAACCCGCAGATTGGTCAAGCCTGTGTTAGAGCTGAGATATTATTCTAATAACTTTCAAGCGGGGTAGGTTTTAAAAAACAATTTTTTTCTTCGTTTAATTATCCTTTTTCAATCAGAATGAAAATGACCTGACATAAAACTTCTATCTACCCTTCAACCCAGTGTCCTCACACGATTCTTCTGTATACTATTCCATTACCTATACGAGCGCGCCAAATGATATATCAGATTGATTGATTGATAGTTTATTAATTTTCTCTGGGAAGCAATACGAGAGGTATTGGCGACGGAACTCTGTAATTTTGAACTTCGGTCAAGTGACGAATAAGATATCTGAGCTGGTACCACCCTCTCCAAATAACCACACCATGCCAGCCTCAACTTATTTAGTGTACATCGATACCCCTACATGGTGGGTCCTTTAGTGGCATCAGAACTCGAGCATTCAACTCGACCGAAACATTGCTAGCTGCGAGTTCGTGGCCATGACCACTAAACAACGGCGGTCATTTGAAAAGTAGGAGCATCTCGACTCATGAAAATTGGGGTTGATTGCTTTAAAAAAGAAAGAAGGAAACGATGCTGTTAAATAAATGCAATATAGAATAAATTTATTTATTTTTATTGCCTTTATATCTTAACCTATTACAAATTTAAATAAAATAAATTATGCTTGTCTTCCCTCCTTAATTTTAGATCAATCTACTTCAAGTTGGAATATGGAGTCATAGGAAATCTGTACATGCAATAGTGTGCGAACGAAAAAGAAATAGTGAATTAAATTCAAAAAATATTCATTAGTGTGTGTGATGGGTATTGTCAGAAATTGTTCGCGTATAGATATCATCGGTCTTTCCGCGGTATTATCAGTGCTTAGCGGCCGTGATTCAAAATCAAATCTGCGGTTGCGTTCTGCAGCCGTGAAATCTACCTATGTCCTGTGATAAGTTTCTCGTCTCGTCTGCGAATTCTCTTTTCTCTCCGAGATAACCGAGTTGTAAGTGGACAGTGAAAACAACAGAGAGATGAAGCGTCACTTCTTTGCTTCAGAACATTCTATCCGTTTGGGAGACAAATGGTCCCGAAATAAAATTGGCATTCCCCGAAAAATAATTTTTTAGTGTAAATATGGAGAAATAGGACCTAGAAGCTGAATCGCGATTGCATCAGAAAAGAAAGCCACATATTTTTGACTTTTGCTTAATATCATCGTCTCGAATAAAATAAAATCCCCTGGAATACCCTAGGGATCTTTCTCTATATTTTATATCCTTCTTCTCAACCAATTTTATCTCCCCCCCCCCTATTTTTTTTTTCGAACATTTGTATCACAGTTGTATCTTGTTTGATGCAGAATAGCCACATCTGGCTCTTGTGCCAATAAACTATATTATCGCTCACCTGGCACTCGAATAAAATAATTACTCCCCTCATGCTGGTAACATTTATTGGTTCAACGGACTAAGAATGTCACGTTATGGAACTGTTGGTATTTTTAAAAAGTGTGGCTCAATGCATCTGATTGGCGAGGCTGCCGCTCAATCCAGTACCGGGTGAGCGGGCCTGTTTCTCACCACGTAGTTGTTTAATTGGATGTAAGTTAATTTAAAAATTGCGTTCTTTTTCGTTTTCATAAAGTTTACCTCGTTCTCTATGATCATTTTATTTATGAAAATTACTTAGTATTTTCTTCACATTCCAATAAGAAGGGGCGCAATTTGATTGAGAAAAACCGCCTCATTTCGGCTTTTAGTTTAGTTTTTATTAACGTCTTACTAGAAGCAACACGATGGCTGTTGGCGACGGTTTAGTTTGGTTTAGTTTTAGTTTTTATTAACATCGCGCTAGAAGCAACACGAGGGCTATTGGCAACGGACCTCGTAATTTTGAACCACGGTCAAGTGACGAGGATGACACCTCAGCTGGCACCCCCTCTCCTAACATCCACACCACGCCAACGGGAAGACTTTGGGCCCCGAACAGATTTAACGTGCATCAGTCCCGGCTACACGGCGGGTCTTTGGCGGCCAAGGATCGAACCCGCGACTGAACGAAAACCGCCGACCGCGAGTCCACGACCTTGACCACTAGGCTACCGCAGCCCTGCTATATGCGACGTATCTCGTAATTTTGAACCTCGGTGTGATGAGAACGACACCTGTTCTAGCATTCCCTCTCCTAAATTCCACACCACGCCAACAGGAGGATTTTGGGGCCCGACAGATTTTGCGTGCATCGGCCCCGGCTACACGGCAGGGCTTTTGCGGGCAAGGCTCAGACCCGCTACTGAACGAAAACCGCCGGTCGCGAATCCGAAATAATGACCACTAGCTACCGCGGCCACCCCGCCTCATTTTGGACTGGTGACCGAAGTATAAAGAGCTCGAGTCTTGTTCTTCCGAAGATCGTCATATTGCAGACGCACGTAATCTGTCGAGGCTCAAGAATGTCGCTATTAATCAATCAAATGGCTGAATTCACCAGTTAATCAAATGATTTGACGTCAAAGTTTTTTCTCACGTTTGCATGATAGGAGAGTGGAATTCTAACTCAGGTGGCGCCCTCATCGATTGATTGAAGTCCATCCGTATCTTTAAATCGGACCTGTCCAACCCAAAAGACTTCGCGGATCGCTTTGGAAACGCATTTTACTCCGACTCTCTCTCTCTGTTTGCGAACCCATCCTCCGAAGTCCTATTAGAGAAATCAAGAGCCTTCTGTTATAAATTAAGGGGAACTATATTTAATTGCATCACATTTATTTGTACGAAATATAATAATAATAATATAAAAAAAAACCACTGTTAAGCATTTACAACACAATGCTGGTGCAATATTATTTGCGATTAAAAGAATCCGAGCAGTCGGTCTGTCTGAAATTATGCACTTCTTGATCAAATATTTTAGGCTTTCTGCAGGCAGACTGTTTGTTGCTATTTTGTATCATCCTTGCGTCCCTCCTAGCTTCTAATAATGCACACCCGCGCCTTCAGTAGGTTTGCTGGTTAGGCATGCATTGTGTATTGCCCACTAACGCAAGATGACCCGCGCTCTTTTTAAAATGAACTAAATTTGTAGTTGATTATGAACAAAATATAAAAGAAAAATTGTGACGATAGTTGAGTCAATGTTCTGAGATATACCCTCAGTAATAATATATGACACAAACGACTCATGGTGGAATGTTCTTTGATACTTTTTTGTATAATAAAATTTAAAAATTTTTTTAGGTGACCCCAGATACGCGTGTCACATGGTGACACCGGGTGATCCACAGGCATGGGCTAGGCCTGCTCTAAATTGACGTTACTTCTTTAGTCAATCAAATAGTTTGAGTCAACTTAGATCGACGCGAGAGACCCCGGTCAAGTGACATAAATGCCTTTTGTAACAGATGCCTCGTCGAAAGGTAGCTCGTGTAGGACTTCAAAGTGCAAACAGCGTGATTCTCAAATTAATACCTTTTCTCTTCGAAGGAGAATCATTTACCGGAATGGTTTCGTGACCCGTTCTGAGGGTGCTATGACGTAAGAGGCACAATCAGAGCTGCGCTTCTTATCGCCTGTTTAACCTTGCCGAATGACACCTACTTGCGTCTTATCGGATTCGATTCCGAAGAATGTGTATCAGGTGTCGATTGTTGAAAGTAAACAGCGTCCTTTGTGAAAGAAGGAACTTCTCAGTTGATAACGCACAAAGGAAAATGTCTTCAAGACGACCCGGTAAGATAAGTGCCTCATTGCGTAACCGTTTGCGACGCAGTTCTTCAATTTTCACAAGACTTGCCCTCATTAACTTATTTTAATGTGAAGTATTTTTTGTCGCTATTCGCGATTGAAAATCGTCCCATTATTTTTCGTGTAGCATTTTCTGTTTGCATCCAATCGCAAAGAAATGCGGGACTTCTGTAAGATGCATAGCAGAACAAATAAGATTGCGATATGCACGTTAAATCTGTGAAGGCATCAAGTCCCCCCGTAGGTGTGATGTGGAAATTTGGAGATGAAAGAGCGCGCTCGAGTATCATCTGGGTCTCTTGACCGAGGTTCAGAATTACCAGAATGGTCGCCAATAGCCCTGATGTTGCTATTAAGTGCAAAATTAATAGAGAGTGGTGTTTCAACTTAGTCGATTCGCGGAAACCTTAAAACAGTAAATAATTGTTCGAGGAACCCTATCTAAACCTTAAAAATATATTTAATACAAAAACAATTAAAGAAAAGTAATTGCATTTTTTATTTAAAAATTTAATTTCACGTAATTGACTCATTAATAAAATTAACTCATGTCCCGGGTGTCACTCTAATTTATCAATATATTTAGAGACTGGGATGTTCTTATATTTTATACACAAATTGTCCAAGTCTAGCTCTATTGATGTTTTCTGCTGTCGTATTTCATATTCTGTATTGATTTTATTTCTATTAGTTGCTTTTGTTGCCACTTGCGTTGTAAAGATTTTTCCGGAAATATACAACGGTAGCTTGCATTTAGGTAATCGCGGTCATTCAAAGGTGAATCTATTTTGCATACACTTCGACTGAACAATTGAAGATTCGGAGCTACGTCCCTTCTGACGCCGCGTTACGGACGTCGGCAACTTTCTCTCTCACACTCGCTCACTCATACACACACAGCAAGCTTCTGGTTCTAAATGTATATTTACTCGTATATTTTTAGTCAATAAACACTAATCATCTGTTGGGAGTCCTTCGCAATTTTCTTTTCCATTTTTTTTTATACTCGCGGAACCCAGGAACTCTTCTTAAGATCTATCGTCTCGCGCAGTGTATAACAAACGCCATAATAAACAGGAGACTAAGTTTTTGCAATTTTTAATCACGCGTAATTTTTAATAATCAAAAGTCATAACCTTTGCCGACGACCGATTCAGATTGGAAAGTAAAAAATGATTGAGGTCAGCGTATCTGATTTTGAGATAATGGCAATCTGATTTGAATGTATTTAAATATTTCATTCCAAGTTGCATTCATGTTTAGATGTATTTTTCGGTGCAAACTATAATTAACACTCAAGAATTGAAGTAACTCATTTTGTCAGAGCTGTAGGATTAAAATTTTTTTACTGGAGTCATCATTGAAAGTCAAATCACGGTTAATCGCTATCACGAAGATGGAATGAGAAAAACAAAGGAATATTAAGTTTCTTTATTCTCTTTTTTCGCTTTTTCTTATTTTCCAATAGTTTATTTAAAATAATTGTAAGCTTACGTTTTTAATTCATTCCCAGCCCAGCAACTATTAACTTTAATCACCCCAAGATTGTTTTGGATTTGTAAGACCTTTCTATGTTCTTCAAAGATTCCTGATCGAAGTTGGATCCGCACTTATATTATTTTCATTCAATTCCATCCAGTTCTTTCTACACGAATCGCTGAATTTCATTAAATTGAAAATTCTGTTAAAGTTTAACGAAGTGAAGTAGGACATCATCATATTTAACTCAACAGCCGGTGTGTGTGGGGGGGGGGACTTTTTGAAGATTCCTCCAAGATAGCTGCCTTTTGCCTTAGTCCTCAATCATTTTCAAATCGGATTCAACACAATCCAGCCACTTTCGTTTTATTAGTCTTCCTTTTTTCCAGCTAGTTTAGGACTTTGCAACAAAAATAATTTTTGCTGGATTTTATTTCATCCATTTTAACAATATGAGAAGCCCAGTTCATTCGCGTTTTACTTTAATGCATTTCATGGTATCAGGTTCATAAAAAAATCTATACATTTCAGAATTAAAACGTCTTTGTCAAAGGCCATTTTCTTTGATGCCTCCGAGAATATTACGAGAGTCATGACCCAGAGGCACCTTAGTAATCTTTTATTTTCCCGTGGGGCTTACAATCTTTGGTAAACAGGAGGGTCGCATTCCCCGGGATACTCTAACATTCCTTCTCTATTTTCGACTCTCCTTTGTGTCAACCAATTTTTTTCCTGACAATTTTTTTTTTTTTTTTGGCAGCGGTAGCCTAGTGGTCATGGCCACGGACCTTGGTTCGAGACTTGAGGACCCACCGTGTAGCTGGAGCTGATGTAAGTTGAATATGCCGAAACCCAAAATTTTCTCGTTGGCGTGGTTTGGAAGTTGGGAAAGGAGATGCCAGCTCCTTTTCCAGGTGTCGTTCTCGTCACTTGATCGAGGCTCAAAATTACGAGGTCCGTCTCCAGCAGCCCTCGTGTTGCTTCCAGTGCGACATTAATAAAACCAAAACCAAAATCCAATTTTTTTACAAAAGTCTAGATGACAATTACCCCTTGTTTTGGCGCAGCTGAGCCATATCTGGGGCTGGCGCCATGAAACTTATCCATCATTCTTTTTCATTCATCGGTGAGTCGTGTATATCGAATCCTGATGTCACTCAAGATCCGCCGTGTAGTGGGGCTGATGCATTGAAATCGAATCGAGACTCGATATTTCGACGTTGGGGTTGTGCTGAAGTTCGGAGAAGGAGGTGCCAGCTCAACGGATAAGGACGAAGCTCAAAATTGCGAGATCCATCGTTAATAACCCTCGTAATGCTTCTGAGTGCGACGTTAATAAATACAGTTAATCAATCCGAAAATTTTCCTTTTTGAATTATTCGAGGCTGTTACCTTTCTTTCCTTTTCATTGTAATTTAAGAAACATAAAATATGAAGTATTATTTAAATATATGATTAACGAGACAAGATACTACACTTTTTTTCTTGCTTTTGTAATCGGGAAGCATACCTTTTTTTTTTTTTTTATTATTATTATTTATTTATGTGGCGGGAGGCGGTAAAGCTTTATTTTCGTTTACAGTTCTTCGATAAGCGTCTTAATATTTTAGTAAATGCTAAGCCTTTTAATTGTAACATTTTGTGGAAATTCTTATTTTTTCTGTAGTTACACATGTTGAGGTTTTTCATCGACAGAATCTTCACTCTATTTCGTAGCTTCAAAGTATATTCAGTGTCACATTGTCTTCATCGGCATCGATTAGATAAAGAAATTCAGTTGGTGGGTGGAAAATAACAAGATGAATGTAAAAACTAGGCAAGGATCATGCAACGTTAAGAATTTCCTATTAGAAACGAATGACACGTGCCTATAGCTATTCTTTTCTGCATTAAAACTAAATAGTTCTGCCAGAGATTCATTATCTTCTCTTCTCATTGAAAGAATTGTTTTATTTCATATCTTTAAAATTTTATGTTGGCTACACCACACACAATCAAATGATTATATTTAATTCCTGATGCATCCGCATTCATGTTGAGGGGGAACGACTCTCTCTCGTTGCAGATATCAATGTTCTGAGAAGTAGCGTAAAGGCAGTGGGGTACAACTGTTAATTTCTAGTTCGAATAGAACTACAGTGAATAAAAAATTCTAACACAATAAACTTAACAAAAATTTCGTTTGAGATGTTGGCAGAAAAAGTGTAAAATGAATTTGTATGTTGGTTTTTGTAAAGTAATATCCAACGAATATTTCCGTTGTATTTTATATTTAAATGTACTTTCATATTTTATAGTATCCTCTCCGAATAATTCCGCTTTTCTTCAAATTCTTCCTCGGCCGCGGTAGCCTAGTGGTCATGGTCGCGGACTAACGGTCGCCGTTTTTCGCCGAATGGTAGATTCGAGCTTTGATGCCGCCAAAGACTCGCCCTTTAGCCGGGGCTGATGCACGTTAAATCTGTCGGGCCCCCAAAGTCCTCCCGTGGCGTGGTGTGGAAGTTGGGAGAGAGGGGTACCAGCTCAGATATCGTCCTCGTCACTTGACCGAGGTTCAAAATGACAAGGTTCGTAACCAATAGGCCTCATATTACTTCTAGTGTGACGTTAATAAAGGCAACCAATCAAACTCTTGCTCTCTCTCCCCATGTTTTTTGCTATTGGAACAATATTCCCGAATCGTACATTTA
>BMAW01023693.1:452029-475622 GCA_019974015.1 Nephila pilipes | reverse complement strand
ATATAAACTTTAGGAATGTTAAATTACATTCTTTTTTCCCCTTTAAATCATTTGTAAACGATTTTTTAAAAAATTTATTTAAATATTTTTATCTAAAAATAAATGAATAAACCATATTTTCCGAAATAGGGCATTTTACTTTTAAAAAAAACCTTATTTCCTACAATTTTAATTGAAATCCTATCTTATAATCGTTATTGCGATATAATTAATAATATGAATACAAGAATCTTTACAATTTCGATTCCTCCCCCCAGGATCTTGCTTTCTTTAGGGGAGGGAGTAAGGAATCATGACTCCGAAGTACCCTAGAAGTATTTTTCCTTTCCATGGCTCTCTTTAGAATAAACTCAGGTGACGCTCTCCCGGGATATCCTAACAATCTTTCACTATTTTTGATCCTCCTCGTCAACCAGCTGTTTTTTAACGTCCCCGCCTTTTCCTCCCTATCTAGATTGGGAAGATTTAAAACACATTACTCACAATTTCTCTCTCATAAACCCTAAATGCCACTCACTCACATTACAATTTCGGTATTTTTCAAGTATTTATACGTATAATTAAAACATTTGCTATTCACAGTTTATTAAATGCTGTAAAAATGTTTATTAAAATAATTATAGTTATTAAAAAATTTTGATGTAAGCCGCTAATTTTAAAAATTCGCTGTGAATTTTCTTCATATGTGTATTTTTAAAATGAAAAGATTTGTTCGAGATAGAACTGTTTTTGATTTTTTTTTCATCATGAGTTTTGAATTTATTTTGTTCTCGCATAAGCGAAACGTGCTTCTTGCTCTTAAAAGTCCGGAAACTTATTTCAATGACAAGTAAGAAATATTTGATACTGAAATCCATCGCCACATATCTCAAAGGAAGGATATCAGAACGGAACATCTTAGAATTGTTAGAATCGCTAATATTGTGTTGAATGTGGAACAAAGCAAGGAAGTGCGTCAGTTATATTTTCAGAATCCTTCAAAACATTTTATTTCCTTACCTGAGTTGGGAAGTGGTTTTGGAATAAGAAATATTGAGACACACGGTTTGAAACCAGGAAGGGGAAAAAAAGTCGTGTTGCTTTTCACCTGTTACAAAATCTATTCCTGTTTTTGTTGCCAATTTCGATGCTGATAATTCACGTTGCGCAGATGGTTGTAATAAAGGACGTCTTCGCCATCAAAGAACGAGATCCAAACTAGGAAAAAAAATTTCAAACGGGATAAGTATGTATACCATGTTAACTTTGCATACACAAAAAATGGAGAGTATCACGACCGATGCCTACCTTAATAGTGTCTCCTTAATGTTGAAGAAATGAAAAGATAGGTTTTTTAAAAAGAAAAATGTTACCCTTGCTTCATATCATATTCGAAATACACCAAAGTATAAAGAGAGGTAACTGCTCATTTCTCTTTGAATTAATCCACCATTTTCTATGAAATATGTTCCTCCTCTATATTCTAATGGCGACTGTCTTTTAACTTTCAGTATCAAAATTACATTTTACGTATTCATCATGTTACTCTCACCATCCCATTTTGCGACATCGTCAAAGTATTAAATCAGTTATCTATTGATGACAACTGGCACAATCTATGGAAACTGGAAATAAATAATAAACTCAATCATATTAAATCCTATTATACATCTATCATAGTAAACCTATATACTTTCACACTATCTGTTACTGATTTGGTTGGGGAAAATCCCCGATCAAATTTATTTAATTGTTTACTTAACATTGGTTTTACTACACATGTACAATTTTTTTAAAATCTGTTTTTATCCAGTATTTTACCTTGAAAGTAACTTTTATATTATTCACCTAATAAAAGAGTAATACACTCATCTTGTGTTTGGCACAATATATTCCATTAGGATTCAGGGCCAGAAGTTCGATCCAACCTAAGTGTTCTTTGAATAGATCTAAACTTTTAAGACTCAATTTGTAATCTTTGTCCTAATCACTCGCAGTTGAATTAATACCCATACGAAAGAAATGCTTAGGATTTTAGCTCCTTATTAAGCAAAGACATTGTCTCACCTGATTCCTTTGAAAGAAGAGTTATCTTCAAAGCTGTGTTGTATCAATTGAAGTTGCGAGTGAAGTTTTTTTTTACAAATCCAGAATCAAAAACTACGATTTTTAAGAAGTATTTATTTGTTGCACAACTTTTACTTTCCGAAAGAATGCGCTGACACAGCGAGCTTCTGAGAACGAGTGTCAGACTGGAACCGGACACCGTACCTGATCTCTAAATGAGACTTTCGTCAGCAGAACTGTGGAATGCGCTGACGGAGATTTCACTCTCCTTGTTTACTGCGCGTTCTTTCGGCAATCCTTCGGTAAACGATGAGCTTAGGTTTCCATTCATCGTGGATATCTTATTTCAGTCCTTTGACAATCAGCTTCATAGATTGCAACGCTCGCGCTAACCTTGATGAAATCCGTGTCCAAGATGCAACAAAACAGTCATATGATGCCATTAGCCAATGGAGGATAAAAGTCCCCCCCCCTTCAAGTTAATGCAATAAATTTAAACTAAAGAGGAGGGTGTGTGGAAGGTCCAGGATGTATAGTGAATTTTAAAAAAATCACGAGCTTGCACACGCGTTTAAAAAAAAAATTACTGGATGCTGCAATCGGGTTTATTTTCATTTTGAGAATGTTGAGCAGTCTAGGGACCCATTTGAATTCTTTCTCTACTTTTTTGTTTCCAGTAAAAGCTAAACAGAAATTTTTTTTTAAAAAAAAAAAAAAAAATTAAGAGAAAATTTTCTTCTACTATGTTCTAATGGCGAATGCATTTTAAGCTTTCCGTGTCAGAATTACATTTTACGTATTCCTTGGCTAATAACATCTCTTTCCCCTTATGTTCTTCTTCTACATTTTAATGGAGAATGTATTTAAAAAAAATTTGTTGTGCATTTTGTAAGCATAAACGACAAACAAGGTATTCAACTATTATATATTGTCATTAATCTTTTATTTCTTATACGTTCATTCAATAATCTCATTCAACACAGACTCATCCAATTTTTTTTTAAATCCAAATATCGATAACCCAACAGATATGAATCAAGCCCACGATTTAAGGAAACGGAGAAAGTGGTTAATCTGCAAAATTTTCTTGACTGGATAGTTTATGCTTGATTTGTTGACTTTAAACAAATTTTTCCTGGACAAAATAGTGACAGAAAAGGAAAATAGGAGTCTTCACGTAATACTACCCAATTAAATAACGCATTGGTGAGTGGTTCTTATTCATTTTTAGACACGGACCGTGTTTTTGAGGTCGTGTTTTCTAATGATGCTACTACAGTTTACTTCCGGTTGCGTACGACTTGAAAACTAGAGACGCATTATTCTTTGTTGAAACGTGGAGACCCCGCGCAGATTAAAAAACAAGTCAACACTTTTTTCTGATGTATTTGCTTGTACGATGGATTAAGCTCTCGAAATACTCGAAAGGTTGCGAATCCTTCCAAAGTTATGCCAATGAAGTTTATAATATCTCAGCCACATTCCGAAGTAATCACAAAGGTTTTACCTAAATAACTCAGTTCTAGAAGATTGAAACTTGAGCTTTTCTATAGAAATGCAATTGATATCCTTTTAACTGGGTTTGGTTCAACGAGCAATCAATTTAACCGACCGCAAGCTTGTAGGGGTCACCCTTCATTATTTAAGTCTACAGACAAATTACATAGCAATAAAGTTCCACATCCAATGGAAGAGACGTCGGAGAAAGGACAATACAATTTACTGTCTTCGGAGAAATTGTAAGGTTGCTCTCTCTTTCTCGAATCCATCTAAATTAACTTTAATCCTATATTATAATTAATCAATAAAAACTTAGCTTGCCAATTCACTCATATCCTGAGTGAGATAAGTATTTCAGATTCGATTCATATTACCCTAACCAGGAGTCACTTCTAATTGATTTTATTGTAAACGTTTAATTACAATAATTCACTTCAATTAATTTACAAACATTTATTAGATTCTCGTTATTATCTGTCTCTTTTCTTATTCAATTGAATTCTATTTCGCTTATAAATCACTATTTCTAATTCAACTCATTACACTTATAATCTTCATTTAATTTGCTTAGTCTCGTTTCATTTGGTTGACAAGGGGTTGAAATTTTATGTAGTTCAAATCACAAAAAAATCCCCAACTTTAGTGAAGGGAAAACCGTGAATAAATCAGTTTCACAAGCTGAGCATATGTTAAGGATACTTATTAGTATATGTTTTTCTCTCTAGTCTCTGTTCTCTTTTACTTTTTCATTGGCTACTGTTTTGTTGAGGATTAAGTGCATCGCTGTGAGGACATTGTAATTGCTTTGCTCCAGTAGCATATTGGGTGTACCTACCCATTTAAATGTACTTTCTTATGCTTAAAAAATTATTTCGTTCGTAGAAAGTAATTTTTGAATGAAGAATTATTGCAGCTATTAGGCTGAAAAATTTCTTTCATTTTTTGCATGCAAATTTAATTTAACCTTTTACGTTATGAAATCACGTTTATTTTATTCCATAGAGTTACATTGAAACGAAGGCTAAAGGCTCTTGTGGTTGCTTAAAAGAAGTTTTCTGTCGCCTCATTTCCCGAATAGACTGTTGATTGATATAAGCTGAAATTCAGATTCTTTTTGAGTTCAAAATTCTTTAAAAGCTATGTAAGAACTGAGGAGATAGTTTCTGTAGTAATGCAACCCGTAATCTTAAGCATTTGCGTTATCTGTACCCCTTCTAAAAATGCCATAAAAATTACTTGTTTTAACAGCAGGAGAGGATCAAGGAATTATCTTAAAAGAGTGCGAGTCATGTAGTTTTGATTTAATTTTGTAAATTTGCAAAATTTAATTTTTATATAAATATCAATGTAATTATCATATAACCTTCATGATACTGATGTATTGAAATAGGACACTATCCAAACTCTTCTAGCAACACTCCCGAAAATAAAAATAAAAAAATGTTTTATATTCATATTGTCTTGTCTGATTCACATAAACCAGTTTCCCGACTTGCGTTGACGCCGTTTGATCCCCAGTTCTGATGTTCTTCGATCAATCGTGTTCTAAATAGTTATTCACGCGAATTTTTTAAAATTTAACTTTTTAAAAAAAACTTGTAATTTCTCATCAAATTTCATAGTAATATTTTTAGAACATTTTCTATTCTTTTTTTTTTTTTTTTTTTAAAAAAAAAAAAGGGAGGGATTAATTATTAATTATTATTTTTAAATCTTGAAATGAGTGTGGTATAAATCGAACTGTTCGAAATCGGGGATGCAAATCCGACTCACTGAAATTCATATTTTATCCAATCCTTAATCCATTCTATACGTTCGACTGCGTAAACATTTTAGGTTTTTCTTTAAACAAAAACTGGCTCTTTTCTTGGCAATTTTTTAATATTAGACATTTTTTTTTTCAACCGATACAATTATAAAATTAAGAAATCATATTTATTGGCGATTTTTTTTTTTTTTTTAAAGAATTGGAAATTTTCTGAGTCAATTAGTTTCATTTACTTTTTTTCACGAATATTTTGTTTACTGGGAAAAGTTAAATATAAAACACATTTGAGTGATACATTCCGAAAGGAATAATTTACTTTAAGATAAAAAAAAAAAAAAATTCTTAAGGCATATTGTGACTAAATTTTTTCTGCATAGTCCGTACAGGAAAATACCTATATATTAGGTAATTAGATATATACAAAACTTTTTATTTTTCAATTCAGCTCTAAAGCTTGAAAAAAGGTTGAAAAAAAATTGTCGCATTATAATTTCTTTTTGATTGACACCGCCTTAAAACTTGACAATCACGAAATATTACTTCTTTTTCTCTTTATCTTAAGTAGAAAGCATTGACTCGAAATCGAGCGATAAAAGAAACAAACAACTTCTTTTTTTATCTGATAGTTGAAACATAGACATTACGTCCCAGTTCTGCAATTCCGTCAACAATAAGACAAAAATGAGATGTTTTTTTTTTTTTTTAAATTTCTTTTTCGCTACAATCTTTATATTTAAATTAGTTGAAGCAAATAAACGCGTAAAATAATTCAGAATACGTAAATAGTTTTTATTGGAAAATACTAATCTTATTCCTCGTTCTAAAGAATTGAATATATAACTGCAACTCCTTTCTGTATTTTCAATCGAATCAAAGTCTTCAAACTAGTAATAGGTAATTTCTAAAATATCATAAACTATTTTAATTAGTCGAAAGAATTGTTTGTTTTGCTTTTATTACAATATTGGGAATACCGTCCAGATATTATTCATGCATAAATGGAATAATTTTTCATTCGTCGATATTTGCATGTTTGCTTAAAGTTCACGGCGTATAGACGCCATATTTGTATTCCCCCCCCCTTACCAATTGGTAAACTTTTATTTTTGTTACAACGTAAAAGATTCTGTATGTAATGGAAATTACTTGATATCGATTTTTTGGGCTAATATTTTAGAAATAAAATATTTGTTAATGTAGTGTTATTTTATTATAACTCCCCTTCCCCAAACACAGTTTTAGGAGAGACGAGATTAATGTGAATGCATGAAAAGTAATCTTTATCTTCAAGATCTATTCCTCTTAGTAAATGGACAATTCGCAAAACACCACTTACACTATTTCCCCCCTTCTGAATTTGAAAATCTATGAATTTTAGTGTGATTATTTAAGAATAATTTTTATAAACTTTTGAGTAACACAATATAAAAATATTTATACGCTGTATTTAAAATTAAGTATAGGATTTTTTTCATTTAATAATAATTTTTCGAATAAAAATTTTGATTTCTATTTCGAACTAAAAATATCCAACACCAGATTTAAACATTAAGAGAAAGTTTTATAGTAAGTTTATTAATAAATTATAATGTGAAAAAACATCAGATTCAAACATAAATGGCAATTTTAACATTAAAATTCAGATTTATAAATAAATTATAGTGCGCGGGAAGAAAATCTGTTGAATACTTCATTAAAAAGTCATGATGCTACATCGAAAGCAAAGGAATTTTCTGCGGTTTTTTAGAATCCTTTACGATATCAACTGAAAATAGGGGTAACATTTATGGAAATGAGGCAAATATCTTGTTGGTTCTATTAATTAGGTCATTATGTTATTGTACTAAATAATGAAATTGTTCATTTGATTTCAAATTGGAAATTTTGTTGGGACATTTTTTTTAAAAAAATCTAAAATATGTAATTAACGAGAACTTGAACATCTAAACGTGTTTCTTTCTTTCTTGGAATCTTACGAGTAATGTTAAAGAGGTGGAAAAATGAACCGCGGCCGTAAAATTTGAGCCAGGGATATTTATGGCATTTCCTAATCTTAACATACATTCGTATGTAATAATATAAAGTGTTAGCATTAGATTCCGGAAAAAAGTTTTTGTCTGAGAATGTCTAATCTTTCTCTTTTAATTCATATTTAAATTTGAAATATTGAAAAAATCCTCATCTTGGGCGCCACAGCAGTGTATTAGTGGAATGGAAAGAAACAGCAGCATTTCCGTTTTAGAAGCATGAGTGAAAAGCTATTTTACAGGGTGTATCGGCAGCAACGCATTCCGTAAAGATCGCATCTAATGTGTTATTGGCTTAGACTGATCATTCATCACACTTTCCTCGTGCATATCCGGCGTTTTTACTACTCTCCTAAATGTCCGGTGGGGCCTCTGGACAAAATGTTTGGCATTTCGTGTAACTTTCTAATTGACTGATGCAGGGGTTGCAATCGATTTGTACCATAACGTAGATATCAACTCATACGTGTCGTGAGTGAATTTGATAGTTGTGTGTCTTGTTGCATAAAATGTATGCTTCTGTATTTTTCTTTCTTTCTACGTTTTTATAAAAAAAATTCTTCCATTTTTTTACAAGAATATCGAAATTCTCCAAAATTATTATGAAAAATTTGCCTCTTAAAATAATTTCATGGTAAGGATATCTTTCTTCTATTGAAATAACAGGAGAAAGTATATTCTTTACTTCAATATAGTCGCAATGATTTTTTTTAAGAAAAAAAAAAAAAAAAAAAACCTCCCACAAATATGCAGAAAGTTTCTTTAAAATGTAAAAATTGGCTTTTTATTCAAATTTATGTGCGGAATTTGGAGATATTCTGTTGATGACTAATTTTGCAGTTTTTTTTTTAAAGATAAAAACATTAAAATCAGTATCATGCTTGAGAGCAATATTAATAATTAAGTAGTTATGAAAGTATATATATTCTAAGAATTATAAATTATTTTCAAAATTTGATATGCTCATTATATACAAAAGATAACAATGGATTTGTAGAATTAGATCGTGTTTCCTTCACAAATTTAAATTGTTGTCCTTCGCAATTTACTTTACTAAATTTAAATTGTTTCATTTCCTTTTTTTTTTTAAAAAAAAAAAAAAAACTATAAAGTCTTTGATTATGAGATGTAAGATCTGGCACTGGGAAATGTTTAGCTAATAATTCTAGTTCACAAGGTGAAATAATCCCTAAAAATATAATTAGATTGACTTGAAAAGGTTTCTAAGAGTTATCGTTCATTTTTATTTGTTGGGTATTTGTGCCACACAATATCATTGGCTCTCAGCCATTATTACAAGCTTTTGTTTAACTTGCTGTGTTCATATGTATGTTTGTTTTTCCTGCTCAAAATTTGTTCTTCAACTTTAGAACACTTTCTGTCGTCTGATCGTAAGGAAGTTTTGCATACATGTATAATTTCGAAGTATGTACTATACTGCAGGGTGCTCAAGCAATGACGGACTTAGAGGGGGGGGGGGGCCTTACATGTTACAACGTCCAACT
Source organism: Nephila pilipes (assembly GCA_019974015.1). Lineage (NCBI taxonomy): Eukaryota > Metazoa > Arthropoda > Arachnida > Araneae > Nephilidae > Nephila > Nephila pilipes. The sequence continues at coordinate 466,776 of BMAW01023693.1, read as the reverse complement.
GTTAACACGTACAGCTCACGTAACTGCTTTTTAGTCTTGAATTTCCAGGCTAAAAAGAATTAAATAAACATAGGTTAACATATATTTTTAATTTAAGCTTTTATTTAAAATTGAACTATAAGGTGCAAAAAGTTTTTTAAAACTATAAAATGATATATAATTTATAAAATTCTGAGGCATTAATACTTATTTTGATCTCATACGTAAGTAAATAGATATAGTACTTAATATAATGGTAATATTCTAGATACCTCAAGCTTTTATAAATTATATATTATTTATAAGTTAAAAAATTATCTTTACACCTTCAGAGTCCATCTTTAAAGAAAAGTTTGATGAATTTTTTAAACTTATATTAATTCATAAATTTCCTTTCCTGCATTCTGTTTCAATTTATTCACAACACGGTCCGGTGACTGAAAAACGCTTCTTGTGGGAAACCCTGGACGGATTCATGCTCCCCCGTGTTTCACCTGGGCGAGTAATGGAAGCGAACGCGGGGTGGGCGTCTAAGACGGCTGTTAAGACGCGTACAGGTAGAGGATCTGTTATCGGGCGAGATAACGGTTCTTTGTTTCGGGCGATCGCCGAGTCACTGTTCCGGCGCCGCTTCCGCCGGGAATTTCCGATCACCTTCAACCGATACTGATTCATCCTCATCATCGCGACTCATACACAAGGACTTGAAACATTCTCCCCTTAAAAGAAAGATGTGTTCTTGTGTATTGACTAAGAAATACTCTTTTAGATAGAAAAATGTCTAAATACCTTACGATTATATTCATACGAATGCTTGCCTATCATACTGCCTTCATAAAATTAAGAAAAAATTATCAAGTGTGCAATTTTTGATTGAGTATATAAAATTAATTATTCACTTTGAATTGAAGTATATGGGACGAAATATAAAACATATTTTATACTTGAAGAATAGGGGGTGGGGAAAATGAATGAATTCAAACTTAAAGGATTGTTGAGGTTGTTATCTATACTCTATTGAAATCAGAGTGAGATAGAAGGGAGAAATTTTTCATTTGGAAAAGTTTTTTTGTACAACTGTGGAACCTGTTCTTCAGCGTTTACAATCTTTAATATATCCACATCCTGATTTCTCCGACGAAGCTCGCTACTTCACTTTTATTCGAGCCTCAATATTTTTCTTTTAAATTTTTCTGTTTATGCAGTGTTCGTAACTTTTTTAAAGATAGTATTTCTATAAACGAGTCTTATAACCACATGAACTTACTTTGGAGCATTTTTAAAAATACTGTCTTTAATATCTATCCATTGTCAGACACGAAGAGATGCTTCAATGATAATGTCAACATTTATCATAACACAGGGTGTAAGAGATATTCATATTAGTACCATTTTCTTTCTTATTTGGACACTATTTTTGGGAAAATCGTCATCTTTATTATGTTCTGCAAGTAATAGTGTAGCATTATGACGAAATGCAAACTGCTTATTCCTTTGGATACTGTAGCATCACTTGCGGTAAGATGTATAGGAATAGATTCTTTCTTCAGATATTATATTATAAATGTTTCTGTGAAATGAAGTAGTATTTTCAAAGTATTATTACTCTACTTAAGCCTTTTTCGGTGAAAATGTCTCCTGTTCTTTATTTCAATTCATTTCCTTACCGTTATGGTTCATTTAATTTTTTTTTTTAAAAAAAAAAATTATCATCGTCTTTAATTCTCTGAGGATCATAGAGATCTTAATACTGCATCTCATCTCATTCCTGCATCTTTCACATCATATGTGTAACCACTAAAATTTAAAACATGTTGCTTTAATTCCGAAATATGTAAAGTGCTATAAAAGTTGTTTGGTTAAATTTTTCATTATTAACGGGATACTAAAAATCGGATTATTGCTCCTTTTTACACCAGAATTTTTAGTCGCCTGTATTTTATTCTTGAGACATCTTCACCTTTACACATATATTTCAGCACATTCATCGATGTCTAAATTAGCGAAGGATTGTTTAATAGCATTTTTAAAAAGCGGATTAATCGTAATAAATGGATGTAGTATTATTAATAGTACTAGAATTGTATCAAACAGACTTGCAAGATTTTTACAGAATCTTCTTCCATGTACGTTCCCCCCCCCCTTTTAAATTTGGAACCGTAAATTATCATCTCATTTTTATATTATATCAAACCGTTAGAACTTATATATATATATATATATATATATATATATATGTGGGGTATATATATATATATATATATATATATATATATATATATATACACCCACAAAAAGGAAGATAAACATACTTTTTAACTGTTTTCGATGGATGTTTTTTATTATAATTTTTGTTATTTGTTAGACTTTTAAGCCCCTTAATCGGCAGATATATATTTCAAGAAATATTACTGAATCTACTGAAGATTCCGACTCGCAAACGAATATAATTGTAATCAGCAGAGATGTGCACGTTACCTTTCCTCAGGGTCATACTGAAATGGCTATAGACATAAACATTTTCGGAACGAATCCTCTTTCTTTTCAGACCTTTTATTTATGCGAGTCGATTTGGTCTTGTCAAACGAGGATACCGAGTTTTCATTTCTTGGAACTTTCGAATTCCTGTATGGTGATTTTTCTCTTTCATATTTTGATTGGCTTCGCTACTTCTGTTAGTAAGCATCCCAAATGGTGTGAAAATTTTCAGATTTTTTCGATTTGCTTCTCAATGAAAAGTCAGTTATTCCAGCAATCCAAAAGAAAGCGTGAGGAATGTTACTTTGAGCTACACAAAAATATTTACAATTTGGAATTCATATTAATCTCGTTTTTCTCGATATAGACTCGTAATGAGTTTAGAGCTCGTTGTTCATCTTGAAGGCAGAATCATTCAAGTTAAACTTTTTAAATCCCTGGTTCTTGTGAGATCCATTCAATCCTTTAAATTGTACAGAGTTAGAACTAGATTAGTTGTTTGGAGCATTTTCCGTTAGTAATATTTTCCATACAAAAACCTATTGATTTTGTCTCATCTTATAATGCTGAACTTACAACTTTTTTTTTTTGTAACGGAACTTGAGTGATTCAAATTTGAAAAAAAAAAATTATATTATAAAAAGTATTGCATTAGTGGAACATAATCCAAAATTTATGAAATAAGGGAATATAAATCCAAACTGATTTAGTAGAATATTATTCAAAAATAATATAATACATTAAAAAAGTTATTGGAAATGCGAACTCTCATTCAGTGAGTAATAGAACATAGGAGTAAGTATTCTTAAAGTAATAAGTGTTTGGAACATATAGCCTGGAAGTGATTAAGTACTGGAACCTATTACCAGATTGGAAACAATACGCTGGAACCTCTTACTTCAAAATAACCGTTTGGCACACCTCTAGTTAGAACTCTGTATCTAGTTTTCATACTATGCATACTATGCATTCGATGAGTGTATTTAAGCCCTGCTTTGCGAAAACTGTCGATTCCCATTGTGTTTTCGCACTTCTAGACTAATGGTGTTGGTGTTAAGGTGTTCAGCATAAATCGGTCAGAAGGTCGGCCTGAATGGGAGCGTCCTTCCTTGCGCCCCCATCCCCGTAGGCTAATGAGTCTTGGGCAACGAGCCCTCATCTGCATGCATTAGGCAAGGAAAACCTCTACACCTCCCCAACCCGTTTCTTCTTGGGCAGCTGCTTCTCAAAGGGTTGTGGCCGAGCACCTGGAAAAATACTTCAAGAAAGTGACGTTTGTGTTCATTGACTCGTTAGAACAATTGAGACTCTAGAATGCTTAAAAAAAGTGTAAAATGAGCTTTGCTGACTCTGAGGTGTATTATGTAGGAGAATTCGATAAATAGAACGCTTTAAATAAGAATTTTAAATTTATAAACTAACGTGCCACGCCATAGAGAAAAATATTTGTAATTGTGTTTTTACGAGATTCTGATGCATTTTCCTCGAAATATACTTTATCCATAGAGATGATATTTTGCACGTTATAAAATGTTATTTCCTATAACATAATTTTTTTCCTAATGAGCACCCACAAATTTTAAATATTGCACAGAATTTTTATAACAATTTTTTTAAATAAATTTTAATCATAAAACAGAAATTTAAAATTTTTTTTCATGAAATTAAATTTTTAAAATTATGAGAAATTATGTTCAGGGTATTGAATGTTATGTTTGTAAGTACTCTGCAAAATTTCAAAGTTATAAGTGATGTAGATTTTTTGCAAGATGTACCTATAGGTAACTGTATGAATTACAAATGTTAATACAATTTGATCACTATTTGTTAATACGTAATTATTTATGTTTATTAATATGATTTTCTTTTTGTGCATAAACAGATACACAAATGTTCATATATCTCAATGTTAAAATATGACTTCTTTTTCTGTTAATTAAAAAAAAATGAGCATTTTTTAAAGAAGGTTTAAAAGAAGTTCATTTATCCTTCTCGAAAGCTTTATAGTCGCCTCTATACCGAGCCTTCAGGCTCAGTTAACTTTTTGCTTTATCTGTTCAATGACTGTGCTTGCATAAAGCGATGGCAAAATAAGAGGCACGCGAAAACGCGCTGCAAGAATTAAATGTTCCCGAGAATTCTGGTTTGCGATTGCTTAGCGGAGAAAGTTAAAAAAGAAATTATCGTCTTAGAAAGCTGTTTCCGTGGTGGCTAAAAGAAACATTTACTGTCTTTAGATATAGGAAGAAGTGTAAAGGTCAATTTTCGACTTAATTCGGGAATTGTGAAGCTTTGGGCGAACGCACTCATAAAAAGCTCCGCGATTGCTTTTTAAATGTCTGATAGGCATTCATGCCCCCCCCCCCCTCAATATTCGAGTTTTCCTGTAACGTAACTGTCTGTTCGATGAGCAGTGTGTATGGCACAACAACGGTTAGAGAATTTGTAATTGCTGTAAAATTCTAGCAACATCCCCATCTCAAGCGAATAAGCTCTCCTAACATTTTATATAAAGCGAGATTTCATTTCCCTCCCCACTCCCTGTTCTCTTATTTTTATTTAATTGTTACCTATTTTTATTACTTATTTCATGCGATTTCTAATACTTATATAGGATTTTATTTTCTCTTTTCAGTTGCATAAATTTTCGTTTGCAAAGTGTCATTTCTCACTTGGTTGTCTTATTTAATAGTCAATATTAAATTTGATTTAAAAAAATATCAATTTGAAGCTTAATGTAATATTAAAGAAAATCGTCTTAATGAGGAAGATGGGATGAATAATCGCCTTTTTGTCTAAATCTCGATAATAAACTCCCTTCTAATCTTAAGAGGCTTTCATTTTTTACAATGGAGGCGCATCCCACAGATTTAAGTTATTATTTAAGAAGATTATTCAAATTTGGTTGTAGAGTCATAATTTTGTACAAAAATGATATTTTCAGTAATATTGCAATATTTTTACACATATAGTCATTTCTAAAGTATATTGAAAGCACGTGAAAATCTAACGAAATGAAATATGTAAATTATGCTAAAAGGCTTTGAGGAGAGTTTTACAAATAGACATACAGAAGCATACGCATTTTCTCTCTCTGGGAGGTGTAAAAAGAGAAACGTCTTTTTGTAAAGTTATATTCGACATTTTAGATGGGGTGGGGTGCGAGGGGGGTTCATTTGTAGTTCGGATATTTTCCTTCTCTAATATTACGAATTAATATTCAAATTGTGGGTGCCTCGTGTTTTCATTGGCGATGTTTCCCCCTTCTGCAGTCAATTGTGGACTGATTTCCCTTGAAAAAATTCTCCCAAAAGGCACGAAATTGATCGGAAAATGATCTTTATTGCTTATTTAATTTGTTAATTACTTTTAAAATGCATTTAAAAAGAAGATGGAAAACATAAAAAGTTCTTGTGAGATTTTCGAACGAAAGAACTAAAGTATCTGAAACTCTGTGTGTCTTTTTCTTTCTTTTTTTCTTTCTTTCTTTTTTTTTTTTTGACAATTTTCTTTTGAATATTAAATGTTTTTCTCTTCGTTTTGTACTTGAATTTTACCGGGAGAAGAATTCTTGTAGACTCTGTAATTGATGAAATAAGTTTCGGTTAATCATATATATGCACAGTTAAATTACTTGTTAAATACGAAATAAACCTGGTCGAAGTTCCTAAATGATTTCGTGGCTGCGCGCCCCAAAGGCAATTTCTGATCTGAGTTGTAGTTTCGAAGCATACTGAAAAGATGCGACCGCTCAACAAGTCACCGTGAGTGACCGGAACGGGGCCGAAGTGACCATCACTCACCCTCACCTGCCAGCGGTCGTCACGACAACACCATTCCAAACTTCTCTTGAGATCTCATTGGAGGAATCTACCTCGTGACGTCACTCATTCCTGAAGATGAAAATGGGGAAAAACAACGAGCAAATGTAGAAATTTCTTTCTTTTTTTGGTGTGTGTGGCCAATACCGGAAGTGCATAAAATAAATCACGTTGTTCAGTAATAGTCGGTTTTTCTCTTCTCTCTCTCCAATCTATCTTAACACGAATTGCAAGCGAAATGCTTTTTTTGGGGGAAAAAGTCACCTTCGTCGCCTTCTTTTTCTGTCTTTTAACCTCTTTAGCGTTCGTTCTGTTGTTGCCTTGGAAAAGTTTCCTCTGTCTCATCTGGGCCATTCAGATTTATAGATGGAGAATGTGACTGTACACGCACGAATATAAATACTCCAGTCGATTTTGTGAGGCATTTGGCAGAAATTTTATTTAAAAAGATTAATAAATAACGAAGTAAAAATTCACTAAAATTTGAATTGTAAAATAATCGCGTCAGTTTAAACATTAAGATTTCAGTTATTAAAAGTAGAATATCATTGTTTGAAAAATTTGAATTGATATTTAAAAAGAAATTTCCAATCAAGATGATATGATAATTCAAAGATTTAAATTGATAATTCGATTTGAAGTTTTACAATAGTACTTAGTTTAATCATTCCGCATGTTCAACAGCTTCGTTTCAGGTATTAGCAAAACAGCAATCTTATTAATTAAGAAATCTTCTTTTATACGTGTGATGCATGTAAGTGTTGATTAAAAATGGAATGGCACAGTCTTTCAGTTTTAAAACTATTTTATTTTTATTTGGTCTTCAGTTAAGTAATAATTTTAATTTCTATCTAAACTTTGTACTTATTATTACTCTTAGCAAAATCAATCTTTGACTCTTAGTTCTCAATTGAAATGCGTTTTTACTTACTATTAACGATCTTGGCAAGAAGGAAATAAAAGAATAAGAGCAAGTGGGAAAGGGAGGGTGTTGTCCCTAAAGTTAAAGGAGGTATTTTTAAAGAAATAAAGCTCCCATAATTCGTAAATTTGTTTAAATGGAATCCGCTTTATAATGACATCAGCCAAACTGATACTAAAATAAAAATATGTAGAAGCGACTTTTTCCTAAGATACATTTTTTAAGTAAAAAATTTTCAGTTCAATGTATTTAACATCTATCCAATGAAAATATAATTTTTTTAAGGTCGATGTCGTGTTGTTGCTGCAATGAACACGGAAACGAGTCGCAATCACTATGGAAAGAAGACGCGTCAACTTTGTCAATGCGATCTGGAAACATTACTATTTTCAACAAATTAAGGACATTTATTTCCGTTTTTTGTGACTGATTGTTGTTCGTAATATTATGTGTTTTTCATGCTCTTTCTAGAGATAAAGAATGTTTTTTCTCCTCAAACATACGTTAGCTTTCCTTCCTTCCTTAGTCAATAACACGTCAATTTTAAAAGAATTATTCCGTTATTCCGCAGACAATCGTGGTAAAACTTATTTTCAGAAGGAAAGGTGTTTTTTTAAAAAAAATAATGTTCACTAACTTACTCATTATGTTAATTTATATGAATAACGTTTAAAAAGCACAGCATCGAATTCATCCTAATGGCAAGTTTTGATAAAACAGGAAAAAAGTACATTACGAGGGTCGCTCATTAAGTCCTTAGAAATTCCAACAGATAGTGCTCGTAGCATCGAAAATGGTTTGTTTTTAGTAAGCATCATAATTCACTAGACAGCTGTCTAAGTCTCAATCACTCGTATTAGTAATCGTGGCGTCTTTCGCACCTCAAATTCTCCGTCATCAGTTTGCCAGCCAATGAGACCATCTTCGTATTTTTTCGAAAAAATTCCTTGGAAGTAACCCAACGTTTTGATTTTTGCTTCATTTCCGGTGCTTAACGAGGAATCCAGGTATCATCGACGGTGAGAACTCGAATCAAAATGACGTCGACTACTCAAATCAATTGTGATTTAGTAGCAAATGACTACCAAAAATAATAATGACTAGCAAATGGCTACCAAAGAAAACTTTTGAATCAATGTCAAATTTGTTTTGGCTCCGTTTATCAGATGACAACACTCCAATGGTAAAACAATTGCATCTGCAATGATGCATCTGTCTTCAGACATAAGTACTTTTCGAACCACTGTCATATAAAATAATAAATTTCAAAATTACTATATGACATTAAAAAATAGAGACAATATCCATTTACCTCTGGAGTACGTATTTGTAAACATGTGTTCCAAGTTGGAGGGTGGGGATGCAAAGGATTTATTTGAAAAATTCATTTCTTCCTAAATAGTACAATTCACTACTTTGTTCAAGCTAGTGAAGGCTGAAAAAAGGTGCAAATGAAAATTCATGCATTTATTTCTTAAAACGAAAGAGGTTCTGAATATGTGTTTAAGTCCTTTTTCAACACATTTTTAACGAAATCTAATTGTCAACCACGAGCCTGCATTTTTACGAATGATGATTGAATAAAATAGCGTAGAATAACAACCAGCTTTCATTTTAGAACATTTTAATTATTCTATCAATTTTGTTTAAACGTTATTGAAGCAGCATAGCGATCAAGATGAAAAGCGGTCATCGAAAAACTATTTTAAAACTTATTTTGAAATTATAAATTCATTTCTCCGTTTGTTTCAGACATTTATGTGTACTGACGCAAGTGAACTCTGTTCTCGCTTATACTTGCCCTAAAAAATTTTCTACAGTAAAAGTTATTCATTAACCATGTAGATATTGTTTCTGATAGCATCAATATCTCTATTTTTTGAAGAAAACTTCGTGGTATATGTATCACTGATGGCGTGGTATATGTATCACGCCATCAGTGCGTGGTATATGTCACGGTATGGGATTTCAGTAATTTGGAAGCATCGAAAATTTATTAACAGAAAAATTAAAGACTTGGTCCTTTTTTTTCACACAATCGCTTACACGAATTACACACAAATAGTCATTTCATTATTTTCAATCACGTCATGTTTATGAAACCATTCTGTTTCAAATGGCTTAGAACTTGTAGTGTTTGCTTATGACCGATTCTCATGAGTCATACACAGGTGCTTTGAAAATCAGTTAGCCAAAATCCGTTTGGAAACATTTTTTATACAAATTTGACATATGTGTGTGTGCATACTTTATTTAATATTTCCGATTATCTATTCACTCCTTCATTATATAAATTGTTTAGTTTAGTTCGTATTAACATCGCACTAGAAGCAACACGAAGACTATGGGCGATGGACCACGTAATTTTGAACCACGGTCAAGTGACGATGACGATACCTGAGCTGGCATCCCCCTCTCCTAACTTCCACACTACGCCAACGGGAGGACTTTTGAGGACATATTTAACGTGCATCATCCCCGGCTACACGGCGGGTCTTTAGCGGCCAAGACTCGAAAACGCGACTGAACGAGAACCACCGGTCACGAATCCGAAGCCATGACCACTAGGCTACCGCGGCCATTATTTAAAAAATAAATTATAAAAATCAAAGAATCGGGGTTATTTAAGAAGCCTTCGTGTGTCAATGTTTGATTCGCGGGTTTTAGGATCTCCATCGCTGGTATATATTTCACAAAATTAAGTGTTCAAAAAAAATCACCTTATTGTTGTACATCATTTTCGATAGAACTATTCTAGAAATGAATACTTAAACACATGCGCGTTCATGCCTCAGGTGTCTCTCATCAGTTTTGACCAGCTTCTAGGGGTTCTTTTCTTTCCTCACTTGTTGCTGGGCGCATCTTCCGCCCTATGCATCGCGCCTCAATTATTTCGCGACCACTCATTAAGAACTGGGGTGGAATTGTTTCGAAAAGAGTTCTCTCTCTCCCCCTCTGTGGCCGAGGGCAGCAGCCGTTATTCAAATGTCTTGGTATTGGACAAAATCACGCGGAACACCCCAGCCATCTTTTCACTTCCTCCCCCCTCCCAATTTGCATAGTTGATGGTTGGCCCGCTGGACATTCAAATTCAACAACCCGGGGAGAGAGTTGCTGGACAACGCAAAAGACTTCCATCGCGAGGGGATGGAAGCTCTCTTCCCCTTTCGTTCGAAGAGGGAGGGAGGGTGACGTCGTAATTGGACATCTCCAGAACGAAGCGAGGCGAGTTTTGAAAACTAGCCGAGAACTGACCATTAAAATCGGCGCACACTCGAGGGAGGCTCGTTAGCCGCGTGTTAATGATACGCTGCTACCTGTTGAAGGGGGGGGGGGGCAGAATTGGCTTGATTCCGCCGAAGAAAGGTCCACTTTGCATCGCGCCCCTAATGACGGCCCAGGCCTTGTCTCAAGGCACTCGTCTGTCGCCCACTCCAGCCAATGGGAGACGCGGAAGATTATTAAAACTTGGCCACTGGGAATCGAAGCACCGACCGTCCTTTCACTGCAAAAGTATGCTGTGTGATTTCGGATGCATTCGTTGAATGGCAATTTTTCGGCCATTTCGTTCAATTTGTTCTGATTTTCGAACACTTATTCTAATTTCGATCGTTACGATGACTGAGGATAAATGACAATCCGCCGATCAGTTCGTTAAACCGAATGTTCTTAACTTGCTTCGTCGGAATGGAAATTTAAATGACGCAGTTTCAATTCCCGAAAGTGTTGGACTGAATGACGCATTTTATATTCATACTTATAAAATAATTCTTTGAATTTTTTCATTCTGTTTGTTAAGATTTCATAAGACATGAACTTGTTTATTTTGTGTAATAATTTTAACAAATATTTAATTTTTGAAAACAGATTTTTGTAATGGCGTGTTTTTATTTTATTTTCGTTGTAGTTTTATATTTGGAACTCTAGAATTTAGCTGCGTTTTATGTGGTTACTCAGTTTATATTTAGGTATGTTTACAATTAAAAAAAAACCCGGCTCTCATAATAAAAAGGATTTTTATCGACTCTTGTGTGTGTGTGAAGGGGGAGATTTTATTAACATTATTATTCTTTAGGTTGGTTTTGTTTCTGCATTAAAAAGAAACTTTTCTTCTTTTCAGAATAATCTAAAATGTTTTCAGAATTATAAGTAGTGATTCAAAGTCTCAGTATTTTCCATGTTAGGATTTCGAAAACTTCAGATTTTTTTTTGTAAAATGCTCCTTCCACAGATATTACTATAAAAACCATATTTTTTTCGTCTTGTTAAAAGAAATGTTATTCAACTTTTAAATTTCGTTTTAAAAGCTATTCGCGCATTATGAAATAGGTCTTCCCATCCTTATCCGAGCGCTGGGAGAAAAAAGAAATTACACACTCTGATAATTATTAATTAATTTCATTATAAATTTAATTTACGGCATCAATGGAATTAAAAAAGAGAGAAATGTGTCCTTCGTCATGTTGCGTAGAATCAGTTTCATTAACTATCGGTTTTCAGAAGTTCATTTAAAGTTTTGAAGGACGGCTAATACGGGCGGATCTATAACACATGTTTCCGCCTTCTTATTTTTTTACCTACAAAAAAGTAATTGCAGAAAACTCGGGCTTATCCCAATTGAGACTCTTATTTTGAAAAAAATAATCTCCATTACAAACAGGGAAGAAGAAGAGAGATTGCAAAAAAGCCGTTTTGTGCCTCCTTTTCAATTAGACATTTTAATTAAGAAATACCCCTCCATTAATTGACCAATTTGACGCTTTTTAATTAGTCGACTTCTTTCCGCTTTTTGCGACTTTTCGCTCGGCCGGGCACGGAGATCGCTCGATAAAATACCCAGGTCATGCTTTATGACGCGGCCGCACAATTAGGCGGACGTCTGCTATTGACACAAGGAGGCGCTTTCCATTAATTAACCCCCACCCCCGCATTTTATTGGGAAATTAGCGAAGGATAATGTAGCTGAAAATAGTCTATTAGTCCTTCTTCGACTTCTTGGACGAACCCTTTGAGAGACCCGACGTTTATTTACTGCACTCGAAAGCAGTTCTTTACTCTTGGAGATTTTTCTTTTCATCGGTGATTCATTTTGTCGACGTTTTCTGCAATGGCATTGTTTGCTGATCAAACAAATTATCGGAGCTGTAGAAATTACAATTATGAAATATTTTTCCTTTCAACCTTGACATTTATCTTCATCCCCCCCCCCCAAACTATTTTACCAATTTTTGCAGATAGCAACCTGTTTGTCGTATTCGTACGCCTCACCTGTTTATGTTGTTGCGAGTTTTAAAATGTTTTTTTTTAAAAAAAATATCGAGCATAGTAGTTGCTCCCCATAAGGATCACCCTCATCCGACCAAACATTTTGTCCCTTAATAAGAGATAAATACATATTTCAAGGAGACCTACTGTATTATCTCTTAATAGAGATGTCTCCTATTCGGAGATGCTCCATTACAAAAAGTATTATGGTATTTTAATATTTAACGTATTGATGGGTATAAGTCTATATCTATTTTAAAACAATTGTGAAGTCTCTCTCTCACACACATTTTTTTTTCATTCTATGGTCCGTCACCTCTCTCTTAATGATTCCAACGTTACTATTCATACAAGTGAATCGTTTCGTATATTAAAATAAAAAGAGAAAGTGCTCGAAGGAAAATAAAAGTTGAATCGATTCTTAATTCATTCGATGCGGTATATGGAAAATCCAAAATCTACATAAATGTGATACATAGATATGATACATTTTCTCAGTTTATATATATTTATTCCATCCCCTCCCTTCACCAGAGAGCCATTTTCAAACAAAATTGTAAAGAAAACAAATTAGTAGAAAAGAAGCTATAACGGTTTTTAAAATGTATTATCTTAAATAAAACTTTATATTTAAGAATGGCATGAAATAATTTGTAAATTTAATTTCATCGACATCTTCACTTGCTTCCAACTATTTCTTCTACAGTTGTTTGCCATCTTGGCAAAAAAAAGTGTCCATGGTTTTTTTTTCTCTCTAAAGCGGAAAAAAAATCTTTATAGCTCTTAAAATTAGACCCTTGAAAAATGGTTGAACATGCAATTAATCTCACTGACAACGAGGTCTTGAAAATAACCTCTCAAGAGAAAATAAATAAGTAAAAAATTAGAGTGTCACCGTCCATACCTTACGATCAGAGGATTTACGGTTTTGGATTTAATAAAAATTTCCGACTATGTTTGGCGTTTCATTTTTGCTGGTTGTTTGGTGTGCTAGCATCATTTGGCATTTCTTTCTCATATTTTTAATTTCTGTCATTCGGAATATAACTTTTCTATTGCAAACTGGAACTCTATTTCATATTTATCCCATGATATATAAAATAGAAAGTGGGGAAAGGTACTAATATCTGCTCTTTGCAGGAAGTTCTGACTTATAAATCTATTAAAAATGAGCTAAAGTTAAACTGCAAATTAAGCGGACTCTGTAGTTAACGAGATCCCCGAATATGTCTCGGAATATGCTCGTATATATTTTTCTTTATTAATTTTTTCCGAATGCATATGTTTTCTTGACATGGTAACATAAGAGCTCCGTTATGTTCGTGAAGGGTGCGTCTTCATTGTTATTTTTAATGCTTGTTTTCTAAGAGTGGGGCATTAAAAAACCTCACCCCCACATACTTTTCTTTCACATTTTTGGCAGGTGTGTAGGTGTGTACGGTGAAATAACATGATTCTAAAAATGAACGTTGTCGAACGTGATCCAATTCGATATAGTTGTATCAAAGGTATATTATCGATTATATTTCGTTTTATCAATTGTGTCAAATTGTTCAGCGGATCGAGGTGTTTTGTGCTTTAAATTTATTCAACATTTGCTTGTTTGCCGTTTAGCTTTCAGGGTGTAGATTTTGACGTTTTTTCGTCGCTTTTTTCCGCGGCTGCAATCGTAGGTCTTAATTTTATCGCACATTATCCGCTACTTCCCTGCTCTAGAATGGACAGCAGAATACTTAATTTTTTAAGAGTAATATTACCTGAGATCCATTTCCCGAAGCTTATGTTAAAACTTTTGAATATTCCTTAATATTGGGCGGATGTTGGGGAAGATCTAAAGGAAAAGCAGCCACCTTGTTTTTATAGAACTTTTATAGTGGACGTGGTAATTTAACCAACGGTAAATAATTAAAACATTTTGTTTTGAAAATTTATTAAATAAAATTGTTAATCAGTGCTCTATTTAATGTCGGCGTCACATTTGTTTGAAAACAAGCTTCTCAAAATATTTTCTTTCTGTGTCGTACATCAAATTTGCATAATTTATGTCGAAATGCTTAGGATTCGTAATTATTTACGGATAAAAATCTGGAGGAAAAAATTCAAACTTTAAACTGCGTGTAAAATGTAATAGTGAATTATAGACTGACTTTAAATTTCACTAGCGAAAAAGTCAAAAAAGAAGAGGAAATTCTAATAAAGTTCCGATTTCTTCCAAGTTGTGATTCAAAAAGATTTTGGGGAATATTAAAGCAAGTTTTTCTTTATTTTTTAGGATTTTAAAA
>BMAW01023693.1:279333-447029 GCA_019974015.1 Nephila pilipes | reverse complement strand
AATTAAAAAAGACCCCAACAAAACAAATGCTCCCAATGGATACACTTTCAATCGAAGGTATCATAATTAGAATTTTTAAACAAGTCTCTTCTATGCACCCACGCGGCCGCGATAGCTGAGGGGCCATAGTCACGAACTTGCGGTAGGTGTTTTTGTCTTTCGTCGGGATTCTAGTCCTGATACTACTAAAGACCTTTCAGTGTAGCGGGATTGATGCACATCTAATCTGTCGAGGCTTTATGTCCTACCATCTGCGTGGTGTGAAAGTATAGGTAGGGATGTGCCAGAGCTCAGGTGTCTTCGTCTTTTGAAGTATAGGGATTTTGAATATCGTTTTGATCCCCTTTTTCCTAGAGGATTTTATGCGTCTTTAATACAGAAAAATCAATGGAACTTGTGTCATTGGGAATGCTTAAATATAGTGATGATTATAATAATGCAGATATCATAGTCGGCGGAATGCATAACAATTACATAACGAATTTAAAGAACGGCCTCTGTTTACCCATCCAAAAAATACTTACACTAAAAGGAGGTTTAATTTCATGCATCTGTTTTTTAATAATATGTTGAAAAATATGTGAAGCCTGGATACCAAGGTGATACAATCGATTTGAATGGAGTGGTGAACTTGAATCCTACCAAACACTGTAGCGCGAAATAACATAGACAGTGATGTCTTTTTTTTCTCCATATGCAAGACTCATGTTGCACCTTAAATGGAACCAAGTCTCAAAACTCTCACGTGGTGCGAAAGTTAAGAGAAATAGGTATCACCTCGATGTCACCTCGTCGTATTTATGCTGCTCTGGAGAGATGTTACTTCAAAATGTGTGCCCGGAATAAGTGGAGTGTCGCAATCAAGAAAACGAGTATAGATTCAAAATATTCACTTGGCTGTCTTAGGAGTGGCCATTTCAAGCGTTCCCCCCTCCCCCTATGGTGGTTTTAAATTAAAGGTTCCAATCAATAATCGTTTAGCTATAATGCGACGCTAGTATCAATAAATAAACCCATTCTGATATTTGATTCGGTAGTTTGTGTGGAATTTACGTGTAACTTTCTCGAAAAATATCTGTGCCATTTAATAAAAGAACTCAACTGCTGTCCTCGTTGGTTGAGTGTAACACGGAGCGACGAGCGTCAATTTGTTGCTGCGCGGCGAAACGATGACTCGATTGACTTTGCCGAAACAATTCTTCTCACAACGTGACGATGAGGCTGAGCATCCCCGTCTTGAGTCGACTTAAAAGTGATTCCCTCCTGCCCATCGAGGTAGAGAGAGAGGTGGCAGGAGCAGAGACGGAGCGTGAGAAAAGGGCCACGTGGGGGACGAATCTCCTTTTAATTATTGTCTGACTTGAGTGCCTTCCTCCTCCCCTTCACGGGCGCTAATTGGACAGAGGAAATCTAGCGTAGCCTTTTAAAGCAAGATCTTGCGAGAACCGCAAACAGATTAAAGGATGGAAAGGGTTGAAGTGAGGAAAAAAAGCTTCTTAAGGGGGCGATTGTATGTCCTCAGCCATTAGGTCCTCGTTCGAGAAGGACATTAAGAGGTCTGTTCAGAATGATGGATGGAGGACTAGGAGGGAAAATGAAGTCGTCGTTTCTGGAAAGAGATCTCTCGTCAGGCAAGAAAGGGGAAGATAGTCCTCAGTTTTTTTTTTTTTTTTTTTTTTTAATGAGGTGCTTTCGGACACATTTTAGTAAAGTGTTTAATGCACTAGAATTCTTAGCGGTTTAAATTATTAGTACGGGTGCATTATTTTAATGATTTGTTTGTGGATTTTCCTGACTTTCAAAAATATTCTAAAATATTTTCAAAAATCGGAGTGAAACAGTAATTCCGCAGAAACGTTTATTATTTTTTGCTCTTTCGGATGCACTTTATTGCATTTGAATAGATACAAAATAGTATAGATTTGAGGATGTTTATAGAATTTCCGTAGGATTAACATTACGTTCACGAAATCAAAATGGCCGGTAGATGGGAGACTTAAACTAAAACAACTGATACGAAAATAGAAGTGGGAGACTATCTCTTAAACGGGTTTAAGAAAATATACATTATATTGACGTGTGTGTCTTGTATGATTTCATCCGCTTAAATGGTAATTTTGTAGAAAATGTAAGAGGAATCGGATATTCTTTTTAATGAAGAATTTAACAGATCTGTTTCTGTAGAAAAATCAAGTTTTTAAAAAGAGAGAAATGTATGTCATTTCAATAATAATCCAATGTTTTTAGATATTAGAGTCAATAGAATTTTTCTTGCGTTTTTACGATGATGTATTTATTTGTAATTACTGTTAAAGCTTTTAAATGAGATTTTTCGGATCGTTCTCCATTCAACAGACTGAAAAAAATCATATTTCAAAATTTCATTTTTACAAGGAAAGTAAAAATGTTTATAATTCATCAAATTTTGAAGTCACGGAAACTAAATGGAATTATTAGTGGACTGACAACAACACAGCCGTTCGCTGATGTCCTCTTCTTTCGAACCACACAGAAGACTGAGTTAATGTTTAGTTCTATGTGTTAAATGTTCTTCTTATTACTAGTTTTTTTTTCCTTAAAAGATTCATGTTGATGGAAATAAAATATAGGAAACCAGTAATATTTCAAAGAAGCATAAATTTATTGTTCGAATCGTTGGGATAAACGAAATATGTTTTTTTTAAAAAAAATTGCTTTGTTTATAACTTTTTTTAAATTCCGCAAAAATATTTTTCGAGTTAAAATCAGACTTTTCAATAATTTACTCTGAACAAAATGAAATTTCATTTAGATTTATACTATTTTAAAGGTCTTATTTCCCAAAGTTTCATTTTGATGAACATCTTTGCCATTTGACAAAAAAATTTCAAGTAGTTCGTTCTAAACTTCGAGAGTTGAACATAATTTTTCTGTACAACTTATTTTGTTACTAATATACAGATCAAATTAGCTACACCAAATATGGATTGGATATTTTACCCTTTTGACGAATTCAAAATTCGATTCATTACGAAACTGTTAACCGGAGTGTCTCGAACTACTTTTTGTTTTATCACCATCCTACATTCTCTAAAGTCTCCATTTGGAGGATATATCACTTGATGTATTTGAAAAGTCGTTTGGTTGTGCTCTGCGACATATTTTATTCGTCCTTCCTCGTTGTTCTTCTCGGAATGGCGCCAGCGGGCGACTTTCCTGGAATCGTTCCTCCAGAAAGAATCCGAGTGGAAGTTCTCTCTTGAGGTCGTTCCACCGCCTTCCTGACAAATGGAACGACGACACGCGCAACTTCCCTCTCCTCCCCCGCCAAAGAACGCCCTCTTTTTTTTCCCATTGGTCTCTCATAGGCAGGATAATAGAAACATTCCATTTTCTTCTCTGTCGATAGGCCTCAGATGTATCTTTCGTGACAATCTCTAGTTAACGGTTCCGAGAATTAATTCAAATGAAATTTCAAACTTGCCCTTCCCAAAAACTAAAGAATTGGAATCTAAACTAAGGAAAACATTTATATAAAAAATACTACAATATTGGGTTTGTATTCTGACTCCATTAATACGAGAAAAGCAACCACGATGTTATTTTAACTCTACCTTCACCCGATTCGTTCAGCATTTTTCATAAAGATGTGATGAATGATATCTCTTTTCCCAACGTATTCTGAAACGTCCATTGTCCCGGTTGATTCTGCGTGCATTTGTATCTCGTCATAGGCATGATCAAGATTCAAACCTAGTTGCACAATCGGATTGTAACGTTTTTTGAACTGTTACGACCATACCGTGGAACTTATAATCATTTACGATTTTTAGCGAACCGAAGAAAACTGAACAATCAAAGGCTGTTCATTATGTCGGACTCAGAATGATAGTTTTGCTCGCGTCAAGATAGTAAAATTGTCCGTCCCCCCCCCCCCCCATTAACTTTGAAATCAGCATTTAAATGTTAATTCATTCAGTGTTTTCCGGAATAAGTGATAAGAAAATTTGATTCTTACGAAGCATCTAATTGAATATTTTCAAAGAACAATTCTAAACCAATCACAGCCGTTATATTTCTTCCTAATGCTGTAACATTTTCTTCTAAGCGTGAAAAATACGACTTCATTCGCTTGCTATTCTCCCGGAGAAGTATGTAAGCTTTTATTTTTAATTCACACGCTACAATAATTTGAAAAAATAAAATTATTGTAATAAAAATTGGACTTTATCGAATGGTAATAGAATTTGCATATTTCACAATTTTTATGCTATGCTTAAAATGAAATGTCAAAAGAAAAAAAATTATAATATTGTCCTTAATCATCATATAAAATAGCAGCGTGAGAACGACGATGAGATTATCGGAATATCATCGATTAATGTGAACTAGAATATTTGTCTGAAATGAACTCAGAATTTGTGTTTACTCAAAATTTGTCCCACAATTTGCTTTGGTTTTTCGTCCAAGTAGTTAAATAGCATTCTGGTCGCAGTTTTTCCCCGACCCGGAGCATACTCCTGCTGAAAAGTCTAAAATATCTCGTCGATGTCATTAAATGCAGCATTTTGTTTTCTATAGAATATTTTGCAAAAGACTCACAAAACATCTGATAATACAGTAATTCAAGTAGTATTGAATCAATCTTTCAGAATTTTCGTTCGCGATGATATTTTGTAATGATCCGTTTGAATAAAAAAGGAGAATATATATATTTGTTTTTCTATTTTCTTTGTTTTCTTTAATGTTAGTCTTTTTTTTTTTTTTTTGAATGACTAAGCAGTTTTCGAAACACACCCAAATCTACAAGGGCTGTGGCAAAAAACCCGATTATTTCAAACAATATAAATTAGTCTACGGAGGCTAAAATTCTCTTCAACGCGACAGATATAAATTTGCATCAAAAATCGTTATTTGCTTGCTGTCGTAATTCAAATATAATAAAAGAATGGCGAATTTCTTGCTGAATTATCCTTTTCAATTATTATTCAGCGAGTTTTTTCGAGATGTATTTTCCATTTAAATGATTCGGGGAAATAAATTATGTAATGAAAACGTGTCAAATTTTATGTATAAAAATTCTTTTTTATCAATCTGAAAAAGTTGTTACTTAGAAAAACCATTTGAGGCAGCATAATTCATCGTGCTGATTAAAATTAAATACCATTTTGGTTTTTCGAAATAATATTTTAATAGCCGCTGAATTGTATGTGATCAGAAAGTAGTAAAAATTTAACTTAATTAACGAAAGATATTCACTAGAAGATTATTATCTATACATTTCGCTTAATGCGGCAGTTTATTTTTTATATAGTTATTATATGTATTTTGATTCGCTGCATGTGAAGCCTAACGATTGTCGTCAGCGGCGCCCGGATGCGGCTTCGGGATGCGAAGTTCTTCCGTCTCTTCTGAGACGGCGTGGGGCCGTCGACTCTGCCGCATCTTCGGCCGCTCTCCATCCGACGGAATGCGAACCGTCTCTCCATTAGAGTTCTTAGTGGGATACGACACTGCGATAAATACGCGAATTCTGAGCAAATTCTAAATGTCTTACTATTGTAATTTTATTGGTTAATTCGTCTATATTTCGATTTCCGCGGTGTTTTGGTGGGAGATTAACGGATTTAATGGCTAAAAGAGAGGGGGGGGGGGGGCAGTCACGGATTTATTCTGGTCTGAAGGGTAAGGTAAAGGGAGCTGTTGAATGCTAACTCCAAATTAGCTTGATGAGGAAGTAATGAGGGGAAGATATAAAAAAAAAACCTGGGTTTTTTGAACCACAATTTTGAGATCCGTTGCCAATAGCTACTTATTTTACCATTAATTAAACTCCATTTTCCTACGGACTTCCAAGACAAAAATTACTCTGATAAGTAAATGAGATGCAATACAGATGATTATATTGGATCCGATTTAAAGTCTCTATATATTGTTTGCTTATTGAAATAAATATAAAAATCAGTCGATATTTTCCGCTGATTCATAACTTGGTTGATAAAAGCAGTGTAATATTTCTAAAAAGTCGTGATATTCTCTAAAGAATAAGGAGTACATTATCGAAGAAATTAATTATTTGATGGGCATTAAATGCTTCTCAGCACGGTTTTATCTCGGCGACTGGGTGTGTTGTTTTTACAGTGGAGAAAATGCAGGGGGAGGGGAGGGAGAAATCATAGAAGCGAACTAGTCATTAAATTACTTTTTTTAAGTGAACTATTTTAGTTAAATATTTTACTTGAATAAAGGAATAAAATACTTTCAAAAATACAAATTATATTTAATTCGTTTTCTCAATAATCCCTCCCCCCAGATCAGTCATTTTTTTAGGGTTGCTACTGTTAGTGTTAAGAGTCTAGTGCTCGTTAATTTTTTATGAACCATATTCAAATTTTGTATGAAGAATGATTGTAAATGAATTAAGGGAAAGATCGTAAATTCATTTATATGAAATGCCGTGAGATTTAATAATATTAGGAAAGCGATTATTTTGAAAAATATTTACAAAAATGACATTTTTTAAAGGCTTCCCTCTTTTCAATGGATGCAATGCATATTGGCATTAAATAATTGAAAATCATTGATTTTTTTTGTAAAGCATGTAGCATGTTAAGGCAGAACAGCTTGTGAAATGATGAAGTCCCTTACGATAGATTCAAGTGGCATTTTGAAATTCATAACAGCTTTCTTTCCAAACATTGCAATTAAGTACATTCTTGCAAAAGCATGTGACCTTTATTCGGTATTTTAAATAAGCTTATTCATTAAAAAAAAAAAAAAAAGAAATTTTTTTTGTCCTCACATGATAATGTGTAGAATTATAAAGAATTAAGTATAAGCTCGGATATTGTCTACTTGATTCGACCGTGTTCGAAAATTGCGAGATTCATTGTCACTGTACATGGCATGGTGTTAAGTCAAAGGTATGATTCGAATGCTTGGTTCTTTTAATACCTTAATGCATCCCTTATTGTTAAGTGAATATTTTGGGGTTCGATTCTAATACCCTTAAAATTCTAAAATGAAGTTTTATTTTGTATTGATTATACACGAGTGAGAGAGAACAGCGGGCTATTGGCGACGGACTTAGTAATTCTGATCCACGATAAAACGACGATGATTTGTCTCGTGCCAAATTTTTACAATATTGTAATATGAGACTCCGTCTCATTTATTGCGGGATACTTTCTATAAAACCTCTCAAATATTTTTGGTGGAGTAGAAAACTCGTTAAAAGAAAAAGAGTTGGCGAAAGACCTAAGAGTGCGATTAGCTGTCACAAACGCTTTGCGAGATTAATTCGTATCGAATAAAATATTTGTAAATATTTTTTTATCTGACGATTAATTAGGTGGATGGACGAAATCATACTTTATATGATGAATGGAAACTGTATAATTGCTTGCATAGAGAGAAATTTCAGCTTCACAATAGTACAAAGAAATATATATTGTTAAATTTTCCCGATCTCACTCCCGATCATTTTCTTTCAAATTCAAATCTTTAGATGAGAGAAGGGAGCTACGTTTAGTAAAAGTGTTTTTCTAAGTCCTCTTGGGGTGTGGCTCCGAAGTATAAAAACAGTGGTGGTAGCCTGAATTGCCCAGCGGGTGAGAGGAGTTAGTTCATATCACCGATGTTCGGCTCTTTTAAAAGGCTAACAAAGATTCGTTAGTTTTTTTTTAAAAAAAATTATACCACTCTTCGAGATTGATACACAGGGCCTATGAATTTTTTGCTGTTCCGATGGTGATCCAAATATTAACTTTATTTCTTGACCTTGATTTTGAATCAAGGTCACGGAAGAGAGATTAGCCTTCTCCAGAAGAACTAAATTGTTTAAAATGAAAATGGAAAATCAGTGATGATTAAACATCATATTGTCAAATCTAGTTGAACATCAATTGACTTAACCGATGCAAAGGTTCATTATTCGGTTTGGATCTCGTTAGTGTTTAATATGCATAGTGTCGTGGGTTTTTTTTTTGGGGGTATTTTGAGTATAATTTTCATACGGTTCATGCAATAATTTTTAAACTCCGCGCTTTTAACATCTGTTCTTCAATTGTTGGGTATATTTTGTCAAAAAAACAAAAAGGAAGAATCCGCGTTATCTTTTTTTTTTTTTTTTTTACTTAAATTTTAAACGAATTGTTGCATACATGTCACAGATACTTCGCTCCCTTGTTTGCATTTTATTGGAAGTACCAAACGTGTTCTTCTACCTTCTTCAAAACAGCGTAAAGAACAACAACCAACTCGTAAAGGGTCCCTGAGCGCAATTTGCGCTCGCCCCTCCTTAAAGACTCTGTGCCAAGGCACGTTAAGACGGTTTGCATGCATTTATCTGTGTAGTGTCCAAGAAAGAGCGGCCAGTCCGCTTTAATAATCGATCCCCCCTTTCTTACGTCAAGGAAGTTTTTTTGTGTATAGCAACACGGCAAACAACGCTCCTCTAATGGACGCGACGCACGACACCTGGCGCCCAATCATTGATCCAAGACATTGCGATGAAGACTCTCTCCGACCCTCCCCCTTAAAAACAATTCTTGCTTTCACGTCATCATACATTTCCAGGGACCTAGATTATATTTTTGGCAGTTTTTTCGAGAGATTATCTTAGAGAGCTCTAAGATAATCTAAAAAGGCACCTCTATATTGAGTTTTTCGCAGAAATATTTTACGTGACTAGGTTGTCGATGATTCCATAAACTTAACTACATAAACTTAACTTTTTAAACATAAACTACTCATTTACAAAAAATAAATGCCTCTCTTCCCTTCTCATTTTCAAAACTTTTCCCGTCTCATGAATTCTTGATACTACTAAAGACTCGGCGTGTACCATGTTAAATTTGTCTAGGCCCCATGTCCTTCTAATGGCTAAGTGTGGAAGTTTGGAGAGGGAGGTGTCAACTCAGGTATAATCCTCATCGTTTGACTGAGGTTCAAAATGACTAAGCCTTCGTTTTGCTTCAAAACGCGAAGCTAATAAACAATCACATTCAACTGTTCCATGAATTAAGCGAGTTATTTTCATTTTCTTTGTATCGTGAATTAGTTTTGATAGATGAAATCGTTGTAATTCCTACTTAAAATTCAAATTTTGCTAAACCTATTAGCCGCCTGTGTTCAGTTATTTTTCAATGATATGAATGATGCTTCAGAATTATTTCTCAGTTAGATGCTCTTATGATAGGTATCCTTGCCCACAAGAGCTTGCCTACTGTAATTTCGGGCATCATGACCCTAAGGAACCACAGTGATCTTTTTCTTTCCCATGGTGTTGACTGTCTTCGGTAAACAAGGATGACGTGTCCCCGTGTTACCCTAACGCTCCTTCTGTATATTTAACCCTACCTCTTGTTAACCAGTTTTTGTTTTTTCCTCCCCCCCCCCTTCTTTGAACATCTAGATCACAGTTATACTTTCTTTGGCGCAGCATGTATGACTCTTGCGCCGATAACCTCTTCCATCACATCATATCACATAAAGACATCTTTACATCAATCCTCCCATGTGCCCTCGCACTGGCGAACCCAAAATTTAATTTTAGGGGGTGCATATCGTCGTCATCTCCGTGAAAGATGTATTTTTTTTTTTTAGTTTAGAATTACTACTTGATAAAAACTAAAGAATACGCTACATCAAAATCTTATTTCTCATATTTAAAAATGCTCGAGGATTAATATAATTTTTTTTTATCAATTTACAAAAATAAAAATCATTTGGAAAAATTAAAAAGGTACCATGAGAACAAAATTTTATACTCACCAGATTCAGTGAAATCCAACAAGATAGAAAAGCTGATTTAAAAGTGATGATTAAAAAAATGGCCAAAATTTAAAACAAAACATAAAAAAAGATATGAGTATAGTGAAAAGAAAATTCTATACATATGAGAGTTTACAAAGTTACATTTATTCTCTGTTTTTGTTGTTGTTCAAAGTTATATTTATTCTCCGTTCATTCATGACTTCTTCACTGACTGATACATTTTTATATATGTATAACAAACAGAATAATTTTAATTATTTCAGAGATATTGTTTCTTAAGTAGTTTTTTTAAAATATTTCATAGAGTCGAAAACGATTTTTAGCAGTTCATGCTTTAACAGGCAGAAAGGTGATTAAAATTTAAGTTTCTAGATATTTTGGGAAAATATCTGTACAAATAAGGGCAACTTAGATATATCCCTACAGAAGCTTTACTTCTGTATAGAGGTTAATATAGTAATGCTAGTAATATATTTTTCTGTAACTGATGTGCTCTGCTAATATTATACTCTGAAGAATGTGTTTCTTTCAATATTTCTAATTTATTTTTATCTGCAGACATGTGGTCATTCACTGGTTGATTAAAATATTAATTGAACTCGTAACTAATTTGTGTTTTTGAAGAGAAATACTTGATACGCTGAGATGGACATTCCGAAGATCTTTGTTAGGTGCTCTTAGATTACTGTCTGGAAGAAAAGAATGGCTTCTGTATTCCTTTCGCAGAAACTATTGGGGGGGGGGTGCATCTTCTATTGGGAACTTTTTGTCTTTATACACTGATCCAGAGGAACATATGGAAAACATCAAAGACTTTTCTATTATTTTGTCAAGAATTAGTTTGGATTGAATCATTTTTTTTTTTTTTTTTTGATGAAAAAATTTGAGCCTGAGGGGGGGGGGGGGGGTTTTTTTTTTTTTTTTTTTTTTTTTTATTATAAAGTTTAGAACATCTATAATAGCTTAATAAAAGAATTATCTTGAAATATTTCAATTTTCAGAAAAAATCTTGAGGTTACTTATGTCCCTTTGCACCCACCCTTGGGTAAGTTACTGCGCCCTTGTACCCCCTACGCCCTCACCTTCTTCTCAAAGAAACGAAAAAACTTATATTAAGCTTTGAATTCTTGTTTTCCTTTCGATGAAACAATTTTCTATTTTTAACAAATTTAATTTTACATGAATTATCGCTAAATTTGTTACGAATAAAAATTGATTTCTTAAAATCTTTTAAGTGTATGATATCTATTTACTAATTTTATTTTAATAATAGATACGTCTGTATCTATTTTTATTTTTAAAACAAGATTTGCTTCTGCAGTGTGTTCATGGCACTCGTTCCTCTTTTGTGGAACTTTGTGTCCGAAAACCAAAAGAGCCTTCCCTCATCTTCCTTTCCTCTATCCACTGATGCTTATTGCGGTATCTTGGTGAAGGAGATGTAGGTATGTTTACGGTGTCGAGGCTCATTTGGAATGATGGGAAATTATCTATGTATTGTATAATTTAATCAATGCCTGTTGGAATGAGGTTTAATTGTGACAGTGGTGCAAAGAGACGTTCGTTCATAGTGAACATAGCAAGTGTAGTTCGACGTGAATGACGCAGAATAAAATCTGTAGCTTGGTCGTTACATTGATACCTCTGTACAAACTTTGTCCTTCGCTCGAGATAGGCCTTGAGTGATCGAATGAAAGTCCATTTTCTTACATTCTGAAAGAAAGGCCTCTATGTAGACCTTCAAGGCTCCCTTACCCCCTCCCCGAAGGGATTTCGGTAGCAGGCCTTCACCCAACAGAGGAAACGGGAGAGGGAGAAGGCAGCTGTGTCGGAAGCGGTTGTCTTTCCGACGACCCCAGGAAATGCCTCCGCGGGGGCAAAGGGTTGAGGCCCTGGAGGACAGGAAAAAGGTGGGGGGGGGGGAGACCTGAGATTTTGAGGAATATTCTTCGGATAAGATGTGAAACATTCTTTTTTAAGACTATAACCTGCGTATTTAGTTCTATTTTAGGATTCTTTTTTAAAACTATTTTTCTAATGCGAACTCGGAACTCCCCCTCACCTCCCAAATTGAAACTTGTTCCATTGTTTATAAAAATTAATTTAGAAACAGAAAAAAAGTAAAATAATCCTTATTTATTTCAAATATATTCTTGTTTTATATTATGAAGTAAATTTACAGAATTTTATTTACGCAGAATTCAACAATATATAAACAGTTAATAAAACAAAGTACACTGCAAGAAATAAATCGATGAAATGTGTTTCTCAAATGCGTGTGTTTGTGTATGTATGTATATATATATGTGTGTGTATCCTTGAATGGCAAATGAAGTGTACAGTATGTTCAAATAGACTGATTTCTATTCATTAATGAAGTCTGGCTTCCATTGCAAAAATGCTCCGTGTTTGGATCTTAATCTTTAATATTAGATGAAGACCACTTCTACATGGAAATATTAATAAAATAAGGGTGAAGAGAACGAAAATTATTCTTTTCCGATTGAACTGGTATCTTTCTCCTCGCCTTCGCCTTGCTTCTAAGCGCAACGTCAATAAACAATCAGTTAATCAGGCATCTTTCTCTTCATCTTTCTGGAATCTGTGTTATGAAACACTTAATTTACTTTTCTCGTTTTGTCATATTAAACCGCTTTTTTATAAACAGAATCTTTATGAGTTTAGATTAAGTTATTTTCGATGCTAATCCTATATAAATGCTTTCTTAATTTAGTTCTGTTACGTCAGTTTCTCTAGCAACATAGAAATGGGTGTTTTCGGATTATTGCTATGTGTTGTTCGGAACTTCTTTCCAGCTAGGCGTTCATGTCAAGGGTCCTATCCTAAGTAAAGTCATGTCCTCTATTTCCCCCTTGGTGTGTTCTTTTTCGTGTTAGCCAAGGTAGTTGTGGCTTGGATTGAGACCCCACGAAAGGCACTCATTGCTGAACGTTGGGCCTCCACCGCGTCCGCTCTCTTTTGCTAAGGGGAGATATCTCGCGGAACCGAACGATTCGCAAAAGCTTTAGATTAAAAAAAAAAATCATAATGATTTATTATTTTTTTTTATATATGTAAATACTGATATTGAATCTAATCTTACTCAGTTTTGCGCATTAATATTTCAAAATCGTTTTATATTGATAAATGTATAGATTGGAATAATTTCGTAATAATTGAATCTGAAGTAGTAAAAGAGAGTAAAAAAATAAAATCTAGCGGGAACAAAATATGAATTGCGCAACAAGGAAAATACCTGTCCATGCATAATGCATTATACGCATATGTTTGTGTGAGTGAACACATTGCGCTTTTATAAAATTCAAAAATCGAAGTTAACTCTGAAATTTAATCGAAATTGAATTTACAAGTGAAGATCAAAATATCCAAATTCAAATATTATTAAAATCAAAAATATTCTTTATAAAAGAATTCAGTCTTTAAATTTCCTTGTATGTAGTCTGATAGCGCTAACTCGCTGATCCGCTTAACTCGCGTTTTTACCATGGTTCCATTTTATGAGAATTCAGATTAATATTTTTTTTCAGATGATGCCAGAGCTTCTTACTAAGAATAGATAGTAATACCCCCCCCCCCCCCCTATTTTATATATCATGCCATGGAGCTCTAATTTGTAACAGAAGACATGTACTTTGAATGAGAAAAATTAGAAACATGAGAAAGAAAGAAATCAAAAAGTCCACGCGTACCTAAAAACGAGCAAAAAAGAAGCTCAGGTGTAGAGTAGGAATCTTTTATGAAACCAGAACCTGCAAGTCCCCCGTTCCTGAAGTGTAGCGTTGACTTTCGTCTCAAAAGAGAGAAGATAAAAACGCGACTTTGCGGAGATGAATGTTTGTTTAGATATAAATCACCATGTCTCGGAAAATAAAATGTCTCAGTTCGGTTTTTTTTTTTTTTTTTTTTTTGGATTTAAAAAGAAAATTATTTTTTAAGATCTGGTCATGTGAACAGTGGAAGATCAGCTGTACATTCAGCCATTTTTTTTTTTTTTTTTTTTTTTTTGGGGGGGGGGGTCTAGACTAAGAGCTTTAAAGATTTTTTTTCTTGTGTAAGTAATTTCCGTAATAATTAAAACTTATATCGAACGAGTGTACACGCAACTCAGCAAATTCATATTGATGTCGAAATTTATATTATCGCTCAATTTACATAAAAACTGTACCTCGCGGTTTAGTAACCACAGACCCCGACTATCCCGCGTTTATGGTGTATGTTCTGCCAGAATGGAGCGAGCGTATTTTTCCGTACAGTAGTATCAGGAGGAATGCGGTATTAATTTTCCTGTGTGTTACGCGAATATTACTGTGTGTTACGGTATTAATTTTCCTGTGTGCACATTTGGGAGCCAAGCAGCTCGCACATGTATGCACGTCAAAAGAACCGCATGCCGTGATGCACATAGGAAATTCGCAGTTCAGATTGGGACGATTGAACGAGCGACTCGCGAGCTGTTCGGCTTTTAAAGTGTGCACGCACCTTAATACGAGGGACGTGAAAGAATTGAAATTTTTATAGCAGATGGCTTGGAAGGATGGATTCGACATCTTCACTCAATGGCGGAATTAAATGGCGAGTTCCGGAGTCCATTGAAACTCAATCTTGAATATAGGTATTTCTAGTCTTTTTAATTTATCTCACTATGTTCAGATGTTTTTCTTTCCTGTTCAAAATTTGTTCTCAAATTTTAACCCACTTCTTATCATCTGATAGAACTCCAATGACAACACAATACTGTGGTATACTTTAGCAGTGACAGATTTGGGAGGAGTGGCATCTATCAACGTCTTACTTAGTTGAAATTTTGAACACACATATAGCTCATTTAGTTTCATTTCTAGACTAAAAAGAATTAAATATAAGTAAAAAAAAAAAGCATTTTTATATCAAGCTTATATTTCAAGAGTGACTGCAAGGTACAAAATATTTTTTTTGATGTAAAATAATATATAATTCGTAAAAGCTTGCGGCATTAATACTTTTTATCTCATTTTTAGGCAGTTGCTATGATTCTTAATGTATCGGTCATTACCTACTTAGGTATCTTATTGAGAAGCACACCTAAACCTTTTATAAAATACTTTTTTTTTACATTTGGAAAAAGAGAAGGAAAAAAAAAAATGTATTGTACCTTTCGATCCATCTTAAAATAAAAACTCGATTAAAAATGATTTCTTTTTTTAATTTCATAACATTTGTTCTCGAGTCATATATTAAGATGGTTCTTTCATCATCCAACCAAAACACCTTCCCCCACATCCGTTGTGCGCCTTAATCATTTCTTAAAAGTATCCTTCCGTTATGCACAGAAGCCCTTCATTAATGACTCTCCAATCAAATTCTCTCCGACGAATTTCTTCGTGCGTTGATTTCTTAATTTGTCTCCTTGGTTGAAGAGATGTAAATGGGGCCCTTGCAGCTGCTCCCTCGTTTGCAGCCGATAATGAAGAACCGCTGTAATTGGGCTCCTTCGCTTGGTTCGTGGGAGGAAGGCACCTGGACACACACCTGTCGCGACCTCCCTACCCCGAGCGAAGGAGAACGGTGTCAGGGAAGCACCTGAGTCGACCCCACCCGAAGAAAGATGTTTGTTCAGTGATCCCCGATAACGGTGTAGTGGGCAAAAACAAATGAATAGAATAAAATAGTAATTTAGGGGGGGGGGTGCACGAGACCGTGTCCGGTTCAGAAGTAGTAATCAATTATTGCCAAAGGAAAGCCCCCTCCTTTTCTTTTATTTTCATTAGTTTACTGATTATTTTCTTTTTGTTTTATGTGCTTTTTCAAGAAATTAGAGTGTTTATTAATAAAAATGAAAAATGTGTAATGTCTAATTGGAAGCATCTACTGATATAGTCGGCCGTTGTTTCAAGGCTTGTCTGGTTAATTGTTTTATTAACATCGAACTATGAAGCAATACGAGAACTTAGGCGACCCTCCCTCGCCATTTTAAACTACGGTCAAATGACGAGGATGAACTGAAACCTATATAATTTCCACGTCGGGTGAGGACCTTACGGAGTCCCGTTCCTTTAAATTTGATGCAGTTTCCATTATTCCTCGTAATCGAGACTCTGAACAACGTTCTTAACGAACCGAGATATTTATTAAATGTTTATTTTTCTTTCTTTCTTTTTTTTTTATTTATTTTAAGGAAATGGTGTTATAAACCATCTATAAATTACAAGAGCTGTTGACATTGAGAATTATCCAAAAAAAAAGTATTCCAAAATTCCATCCCTTAACGGACTTGCTCCTTCTTGCAACAGACCGCCTCAGCTAGTCTCCTCCATTGTTTCCGATCAGACGATAGGATCCTCCAACGATTGATTTTTAATGTCTTAAAATCAATCCATCGGGTGCGATGCCTTTTTTTCATGCTTCTGTACACTTATTCGAATCATCTTTTTAATTAATTTATGTTCCCACATCTTAAAAACATGTGCCAGCCATCTCAGTAAGATTTAATACCTTGAACAATAATAGGTTGTCGTTTGTTTATATACACATACATACATACACACCCATAGATTTCTTGGTTGTGTTCAAAATTCTCAATTTAACATTTCTTTTGATTGGGCCAAGTATTTTTCGGACGATTCAAAAATACTATAAGTCTTTCCTCTTCTTTCTGTCTTTGTTTGTGACCAGCCCTCCCTACCATACAATAGGACAGGTACAGTAATGGTTTTGTGCGGTTTTTATCTTGATAACTTTTAGATGACATCTTTCCGTGATTTATGGGTTCACGGTAGCTTACTAGTCAGAGTCGCGAACTCGCCGCCGCCGTTTATTCCATCGAGTCGTGGGTTCGTTCCATTCCTCATACTACTTAAGCCCTGGTGAGTTAGAGGACACGTTCAATCTATTAAGACTTTAAGTCCGTGGCGTGGTATAGAGGTTTGGACTGAGAAATGAATTCTCAAGTGCCGTCTTCTTCTCTTGATCGAAGTTCCAATTGACAAGGTGCGAGGGCAGTAGCTCTCGTGTTGCTTCTCAGTGCGATATTCATAAACAATCAATCAATCAGAGGAATCGAGCAGTTATTGAAATATTCGAGAAAATTCTAAATCTTTTTTATAAATTTTAATTTTATGGAATTATGCGTGAGTGTTCTCAACTGATTATTTGCACCATTTTAAGATCTCATTCTGACAAATAATTCTCTTTTAATTTCATTTAAATAAAATTATTTTGTTTAGATTTTTAAAAAATAAAATCAGTTCATGCAAAATTGCTCAAAACGCAAGTTATAATAACAAATTCGTTCCTTTCATAGTCGAAATATTATTTAGTTTTATTTATGGGTGTTTTTTTTTTTTTTTTTTTATATTTATTTAGAAATCCTATGGTAAAAATTGAATTAGCACTTGCTTTATTTTAAATTATTTATATGATAAAATAAGTTTGGTGTTTTATGTATTTTTCCATGCATCAGTTTCCGTACTGAAGCGCAGAAATTCGTTGAATATTTTAAAATTTTGAATTTTCTTTGTTTGATTTTGCATGTGCTTCGTAAATTTGAATTATATTTTATTTAAATTTGTGAACCATTCTCGAATGCATTCGGACTCGTTTCAATCCAATTCATTGCTGTTATACAACACATTAAATGCACAGTTAACATGCCTGAGACGTGGAGGAGAAATGAGCGGTTTTTTTTTTTTTTTTTTTTAAACATTTAGAAACGAAACAAATAATGTCCGTTCATTTTCTAGACATCCTAACGAGGTATAACTGAAGTGAATTAATCCCTTTAAAATATTCCTCTTTTCCTCTTCCCGCACCATGATCCTCTCTCTCCCCCCCTCCGCAGAGGCGGAAAGAAAAGAAAGGGGGAAACAGACGGCAATTGTTAGGAAAGAATAGGGAACCATCTGTTTCAAATAGAGGTTTTTGCCTCCAGCAGCATTTGCCGTCACCCTCCTCCCCTCCCCCCCCCCCCCCCCCCCCCATCTATGTCTCAAATTTTCAGTGAAGAATGTCTGATTGTGTGTCTTCTCGAAAACGAAAGATGTTCGAACAACTCTTCTGCCGAGGGGGAGGGGAAGAAGGTGACGCCAACTGCTGCTGGCGGCAAAAACCTCTTTTTGCGGCAGCTGGTTCCCTTGTCTTTCCTAACAATTGCCGTTTGTTTCCCCCTTTCTTTTCTTTCCGCCTCTAAGATGCCGCCTTTTTCACCGTAACTGCTGCGTCAAATTCCTTGCCTACCCACGCTTCCTTTTACCGAAAAAAAAAACGACCCGGAAAGATTGGGGACATGCGTTTAAAGAGCAAATGCGTGTCCAATATTTCGTTTTCTAAGGCAAAAATTATTAAAACATTAAATTTCTCGATGAGCCTGGTTGATCGATAGATTGATACTTTATTAATTTCACATTTAGAACCAACACTCGGTCTACTGGCGACTGACATGTGAGCTTCGGTCAAGTGATGAGGACGACACCTGAGTTGGCACCTCACTCTCCAAACTTCCACACCATTCCAAATGAAAGATTTGGACATACGACAGTTTGAATGTCACTACACGGCGCGTCTTTAGTGGCGTCAGGAATTCGAGGCAACAACGCCGACCATGAGTTCGTGATTATAACAGCTTGCGCTACCGTGGCCACGCAAGCAGCAGAAAGCGTGCCTTTCCGAAAGCATTGATCTTTTTAATTTCTTTAAAATAATTTTCTTTGAAACTCTATGAATATGCCATGTGTTATTAAAATTATTCGAGGCTGATCTCAAAAGTCGGGAAATATTTTAATTTTTAGTATTACTGTTATGAAGTGTTTTGTAAAATCCGGACTATCACAGTGTATGTTATGAAGAGGGGGGAGTGCATATTTAGTTTCTTAAGGATCGATGAGGATATTTTCAAACCTAAAGACGTCTAAAAAGAATTCATGATAAAAGGTTAATGAATAATTTCTTATTTACAGAAAATAATTCTCGCTAATTAATCGTCGTAAGTATCAATTGATTGATTGGTTTTATTAACGTCGCCCAAGAAGCAATACGAAGGCTATTGGTGACGGATCTCGTAATTTTGAACATCGGTCAAGTGACGAGGACGACACGTGCTTTGACACCTCCCTCTCTTAACTTCCACACCACGTTTTAGGAAGAACTTTGAGCCTCGACAGATTTAACGTGCAACAGCCCCGGTTACACGGCGGGTCTTTAGTGGCACCAAGGACTCGATGAAAGCTGCAGGCAAGGCCTTTTTTGTAATCAGTATAATAATTTCAAATTTTTATTGATTATTTTGCATAATATTTTTGATAATTCTGTACACTGAATAAGGGGATTAAGATAAGCAATTATCTTTTTTTTTAATCCATAAATATCAATATGTTTGTTTTTTACTGCTTTTTCGAAGACTCTGATTGAAAAAATGCATAAAAATAATACTAATACAATTAAACCCATACGCAGAATCGAGAGAAATATTTCTATGAAATTAGGTAAAAAATATTGCTTGAGAATATTATATTTCTTGAAGTAGTAGGAATTCTAAAATATTGATATATTTCGGGGGGAAAAAATTAAATCTTTAGCAATTGTTTGTGTAATATGATGTTTTTTCCCCCCTTCTGAAATGCATATTTTAATATGTTTTTTAAACATAGTGTGTAAAAGCCTTTTCTTACATTTAACTAATTGCAAAGAAGTTACTCTCAGGGTCCTCTGAATGTTTTTATGTATCAATCTAACTGATCATGAATAGCAGGGGCAAATAAATTTGTACTAGTAAAGAAAGCAATAAATTTTCTCTCCGAAAAAGATATAAACTGGGTTGCAATCAAACGGTAGTGTATTCAGTATGAGATTTATTAATCTTTTCCTGGAAAATGTACGGATTTATATTCATAATAAAAATATCCGACTGTTTGCAAGAAAGCAATAATGATTTCCAATAAAAAATATTTGACTGTTTGCAATCAGAAGGTATAATTTCTAATACTTGTGAGTAAGCTTTCTCTTGATCGACAAATATTAAGAACTAAAAGTTTTGTTGCTATTGAAGATGAAATCCAAACTTTTATCTAAAACCCATTCCGAATGATGTATTTATATACTCAAACAAACTAAAACTAAGCATTTGGGAAATAAATTTTGTTTATTTTTACTTATATTGTCTCATATTTGCTTATGTGGCATTTCACTATGATTTTCTTTCTCTTTATTTCCCCTTTCTTCTTCTTTGAAGTTATTAATAAACTTTTGAATTACTGTAAACTTATATACATCTCATTTCTTCTTTCTTTTTTAATCTCTATAATTATGTATGAATAATAATAATAATAATAATATTGTTAATGTCATGTAATGAACATTATATAATTCCTCTGAATTTAATAGGCAAATAATTAAATAAATAAAAAAATAAGCAAAAAATAAAACCTGGTTTATTGTAAAAATATTTGTCGTTGCTTCTTTCAAGACGTCACTCATGCTAAGTTATGACTTTAGTGATGATAAAGATAGTTACAGAACTTTCGAATCATTCATTGCACACTCGCAGCATTGGTAGATTAATGTAGAACAATATCTGAATACTTCCGGACTACTATTCCGCGGCTTGCAAAGTGGCTGAAAGCAAGTTGTGCCATTAAGATTAGAAACCGTTATCTTAAAGGATGTACAGTTAAAATGCCTCCTGTATTTACAGTTGAACTTAATATTTAAAATAAATAATTTTTATTCAAGCTCAATTGCATAATAACCACCGCTGATATTGGTGGCCATTTTCTTATTTGGGGAACAGAAGTGTTTCAAATTCGGGCTCTCTTGACTTCGAGGCGAAGGCAGCCTTGAGAAGAAGTACCCGGATTCTCGGCAATGTGTTACGCAATCGTCAAGACGCGTGTCTGCGGGCCAATGTCTTCGGGGGGGCAGGTGGAAAAAGTCGCGTGCCACTCGCGTGCCCCATCTGTCACTCCCCTCCCCCCTTATCGCTCCCTCTCTTCTCACCCTGCTGAGAGGGGGGGGGGACAGGCACTTAGGTTCTCCTCGATTGAAAAGAGCGGCAGATGGGATGAGGTTAGAATTACCGTTACCTGTTGGGCTGTTGCTTTTTTTTTTAAATTCTTTTTCTGCAGTAGAACAGAAAAGAATTGGACCTCTTCTTAAAAAAAAGGGGGGGGGGGATTGCGGTAAGGGTTCCCTTTTTTTTTCTGTCCTTAAAAAAGTTAGGGTGGCAGATGGTTTATGGGCTTCCTCTGTTCATCCCCTCCCTTTCCCCTCAAATCTTTTCTTTTCTGTCTATGATTTCGGGTTGTTTTATTTGTGAAGAATGTTCTGTTCTACCCCCTCCCCCCCCTCCTCGTGTCACGAAGCGTCGGAAACCGTTTAAGATGGCTTTGGTAAACGCGCCGCGGCCTTGAATTTGTATAACTCGAATGTTTATAGTCTGCTCTCCTGCTTTTAAAACGTATAAAAATAGACTAATACTTCTCACTTTGAAATCAAGGCTTTAATTTCATTTCAATGTTTTCTATTGTTTCTTTATCTATTGCTACAGAACTGGCTGTGTCTGCTTTTTCTCTCCTGTTTTGAAATTCTGCAGACTTTTAATTCTACTACTTCTGTATAATAATTTCTTTTCTTTGATATAATTGTGATATATCTGACAGTTTAGTTTTATAGATATACATATAAATTTAGCGAAAGGAATAGAACGATTATTTTATTGCTCTACAATTAATTTGTATCTTTGAACAATTTTTTTATCTGACTAAGTACTTATTTACGGATTCGAAAAGCGAAGACTATCAAAAATAATAATGATGGACTTTTTAAAAAAATAAATTTGTGCGTTTTTATTTCTTTTCTTTTTAAATTGTGATGTGGCAAGAATAAATTAACCATGCATTCAAACACACACATAAGTTAAGTTTTAAAATTTTAAAAAAACAACTTGTTTTGAATTTTAAAAAACTCTAAAAGGAACAGAAAATAATAATAAAAAAAATTTAAATAGTCTTAAATAACATATAATGCGTACATAATTAAAATTGGATATTTAGAAAAATGTGATTTTCTTTGCAAGGAGTGATGTCCAAGGTGGAATATACACGAAGCGTTTGACAAAGTTACAAAGAAATTCTCGGGTGTGGAACTGCCGGACTTGCATAGATTTTAGAAGAGAGAATTTTAAAAAGCGTCGCTGTTTGTGTTTTTCTCCGCATGGGATAGATGGCGCGGCGGAATGCGTGACGATGTCTCTCCTTCACTCATCGTTTTCAGGAGGGTCGATCTCTCTCTTTTTTTTCCCCTCCCGTATTTGTTTACTCATTTCCATTTTACGTTTTCAGATCGCTGCTTCTTTTCATCGAAACGAAAATTTCCTGTTTCTTTTTAAATTACGTATGCGGTTGTCTTCCGAATGTGTTGACATCCTCTCGTTATGACAGCTATGTGAGGCGAGCATTTACTTTTCATCCATTTGGATACAATCAACCCTGGATTGATTGTTTTATTAACGGAGCACTTGGAAGCAACTCTAGGACTTTTGACGATGATCTCGTACGTTCTGAATATCAGTCAAGTGACGTCACCCAAGCTGGTACTCCTCTCCAAATTTTCATACCACGCCAACGTGCTTTTCTCGTTGGACGCTATCTTGAATTCTCTGTAAAATCCAATTTTAAGAATATTTCGCTGCATTCCCCCTCTTCTATTAAAAATATACCTTTGAATTTTTTAATTCAGGAGGAGGAAGCAATACAATTTTTAATTTGCTCTATTTTCCTTGCGAAACATTAGTAAATATTGTTCATTCCTTTTTGTAAAGTTTAATAGAATCGTACTCTGCGCATCGAAATATTTGTATTTAATTTTTATTTCCCTCGCGTTGAATCCTAAAGAGTCATGATTGTGGCAGCCCTCGTGTTCTCTCTCTCCCTTCCACCCCCAGACATTAAATACTTCTTTGAGTTTCCATTTCCTATATATTTTCTTGAAAGCACTAAGATCCTAATATTATCTATGGGGCTGCCAACATCGAAGAGACAAGAAAGTGATAAAAAGCCCGTCGCTTTATTTTATACAATCACTGATCGTAAAGAAGTGTGAAATATATTTAAAAACAACTTTGAAATTAAATGAAAAATACTCGGTGAAAAAAGCAGCAATTGAAGTGACTGCAGCCATTGTACGTGCATTGGACAGCATCAATTTTTGGAATTAGAAAACTATCAAAAAATTTTCTATGTACTCGCTTAATCGTGGAAGCAGAATTTGCCGAATTAACAATGGTTAGTTCGAATGAGATACCGACTCCGGTGCTATCCTTCGGTTGGCCCATCATCATGATCCCTTCGCGGGGTGTCAAATTGATTGATTGTTTGTGTTTCAATACGAAGGTTGTTGGTGACGGAACTCGTCATTTTGACCGGTCAAGGATGAAGACATATAATCCAGGACTCCTTGCGATCCTTCTCTAATTTCGACCCTTCTTCTCCACAACCCGTTTTTACCTTTCTCCATTAAAAAAAAAAAAAAAAAAACCCACACATTACAAATTCACATTATTTGATTTCGCGCAGCTTAGTCAAAGCTAGCTCTAGAGCCGTAAACATTTAACTTCGTTTACTCACTCCTGCGAAGACTTCGAATCCAGCTTAGAAGATTTCAGTTCTAATATTCGAAATTTATCTTTTTAAAGTCGAGATTCTATTTTAAGTGAAAGAGATGGTGAGATAAATCTTCACTCACTTAAACCACACACACTTAACTTCTCCTGGAGCACAGGGATATATTTCATACAAGGATGTATGACAATGTTGGCTATGAGAACCACATTCTGGTTGTTCTGTTATAAAGAACCACTTCATACTTACGTGGAATTATTTACGCAAATTAAATTAAATTAATATGGTTACTTATTGTACCCAAGATTCTAGTGCGTTGTATGAAAAAGAAAATATAATAAAGAGAAAAAAAAATATAAAATAATTATTTCAAAACTGAAATACTCGTACAATAAAAGTAAGTGTGAATTAAAGGTATATCACTTATTGAAGACCTTTGGTCAAATGTAGCACAAAATTTCCTTTTGTTGACCGTCCACAAAGCTGCGCGAGTATTCTGCGCACGAGAGTTAGCCCGCTTCTACAGTTTGTAAATTTACTCGGATTTATTTATAGACATGACGAATCAGATATGAAAAAAATACAATCTTTACATCAAAAATTTAGTTTCAATTTACTAGGATTCAATGAAAATAGTTTAGATAGATTAATGAGAAGAAAGTTTATTTAAATTTTCAATTGAAGAGTGAGAGAGCTGCAATAAGCAACGAAGAACCTTATATGTTCACCTTTGATGTGGCCACGGTAATCTAGTGGTCATGGTCTCGGACTCCAGAGCCGGCGGTTTTCGTCGAGTCGTGGTTCTAGCCCTGATGCCACAAAAGACCTTCCATGTTACACACCTATGCACGTTAAGTATGTCGAAGCTCAAAGTCCTCCCATCGGTGTGGTGTGGAAGTTTCAAGGAGGAAGTGACAGCTTAGGTGTCGTTCTCGTCGCTTGACCGATGTTCAAAATAGCCCTCGTGTTTCTGCTCAGTGCTAGTGCGATGTCAACACCACCTCAGCATCATTTCAATCCACCTTTGATATATGATGAATTCGGGACTCACCACATATTGGCGATCACCAGTCCACACCCTATTACCAGTTTCCCCACCATCCTCTCTTTTTCATGGCCTTATCTTCTTAATTTTAATCTTAATTTAATTTTTTAATTCTCTGTGCAATTTTAAAAATCTTAAATTTGTACTTAAAATTTTTAATTCCAGAATAATTGCACCCCTTGATTCTAATTTTCATTAGGGCAGCCAAAAAAAGCAGCACACTTCTACCAATAGAAACATTTTTTCTCAACCAATTTCATAAAACCTGCAAACTTCAGAAAAATAATTTAAGATAATAAAAAAATAGCCCTGTCAAGTAGCCCTGATAATAAGAAAGAAATTAGAGTAGTAAGATAGTAAAGAAATAGCCCTGTAGTTATTTCGAATAATCTTCTTACACATTTCTTACGTTCATTTCGATCAGAAGGCATTAACTCGCTGGCGCTCATTAATAATATAATTTTAGTAGTCAGAAAAATAATTTGACTTCAGTGACATCACGCTCAAACCCCCCTCCTCTCCATGTGCAAAAAATGCCCTTTTTCCTACCCGGAGAAGCAAGATTATCATCGCAGAAGACTCAAGACGAAACATCAGTTCTCACCGGTTCTCCTCCCTGCCTCTTTTTCTAAATCGTTGTCCTGCAGCAAGTAGATCTCATTTCAT
Organism: Nephila pilipes; assembly: GCA_019974015.1. Taxonomy (NCBI): domain Eukaryota; kingdom Metazoa; phylum Arthropoda; class Arachnida; order Araneae; family Nephilidae; genus Nephila; species Nephila pilipes. The sequence goes on along the minus strand of BMAW01023693.1, from coordinate 421,955 downwards.
CGAATCAAATAAATCTCCATGTAATCCTCGCAGTTTTCTCAATTCGGGCTGAAAAGCGGCTCCGTCGCCTCGGCTCTCGTTGACCGTTCTTTCCTTGTTTAGGTAAATGGTGAATTATAACTCCTATATGCCGAATTGATCTTTTTCTTTCCCATACGCTTTACAATTTTTGGTAAACGCGGGTGTTGCATCTCTGATATACCCTAGCGATCCTTCTCAATTTTTGACCCTCCCTGTCAATCAGTTTTTGTCTTTATTTTTCTTTTTCTGTCCAGATTACAGTTTAAACAAATATTTTGCGCAGTTTAGCCAGAATTGGTTACTACGCCGTAAGATCTAAATGTTACTCTCTCTTTCTCTCCCCATCCTGCCGCACGTTAAATTCAAATGAGCCTCAAAGTTTTCACGTAGTTATTGGGGGGAGGAGGGGACAGTTTGGTGAGTGAGGAACGAACACGGGTGTTGAATTCATCGTCCGATCATAGTTGGAAATAACACCTATCAAGCTCCAGTGCGACGTTTAATTACGGCAGTCCCTCCCCCTCCCCTAGCCGAGTCATGTTTGGTGAACACAATCATGTGAGCCAGTTTCTCTTGAAAAGTCCTCTTGGAAAACATTCGTATGAAATTATTGTCGAGAGGGGGGATGATTTTTCCTTCGCAAACCTTCGCTTTTCGTCCACACCAATGCAGCCTGAATGTCGACGAATCACGAGGCCTCTTGCTGGGTATGTGTGGAATGAGGCCGCGGAGTGACCGCGACTGGGGCGAGGGAAGAGAGAGTATCAATCTCAAGTCTCTTCAAGGGGTGGCAAACGAATCGTGTAAAAATGCGCGCATCGATCGTCTGCTAAATTGGAACGGATGGAATCCTGTACCGGGGCTTGATGACTTGACCCGAGGCGATGTCGCGCGGCTGGACACTGACGGGGGTGAATCAGCCCCGCATTAGATGACCCATCAGGAGTGGGAAAAGGGTTTTCGTTCCCAAGATTTCATCTTGCGTTCGCCAGGTAGGGAGGGACTGCTCACAAATTGAAACCGGCAAGATTCTTGGAGAAGCACTCCGTTTAAATCGGAGTATTAATTTCCTTAGTTATTTCAATTAACATCGTATTACTGTTCTATTATAAGCTGTAGGTGACAAAATTTCAAGCCATGGTCCGATGGTACTCGAATTATTACTTCAGTCATCAAATTTCTACACCACGTCACCTGAAAGATATAGAACCCTAATTGGCTTGCTTGGAACTCTGTTTTTATAGGGACTAATGTTGTCCAAAGCGGAGAATTCAAGGACATCTTTCTGTTTTGAAATAATTCACTTTTGTTTCACTTCTCACCGCATGAGCTTAGCATCTTTAGATAAATACACGAATCATGACAACAAGATACACCAGAGACCGTTTTATTTCCCATGCAGTTTGCTATCTTTGAGAAATACGATTGACGTACCCCAGGATACCCTAATGATCCTCCTTCTATTAACCAAGTTTCCCTTTTTCTTCCTTCTTCCTTATGTCTAGATCACAGCCACACGCGTTTGTCACGTCTCTAGCCAGATTTTGGCTCTTGCATCACATCCCCCAACTTTCATTCATCACTCCACGAGACGACTGAGACTCAGCTTCATTGAATGCTCCTTCATTATTCCGTCTGACGGACCTTTCATAGATTCGAACACGCTGTTTTTGACGTCATACCGTTGGTTGGGACGATTTGGCTACCTTGACCGTTTCTTGATTTTGCGTTCTTTTCTTTGAAATAGTGAACGTAAATGCTATAAAAATGAAAATTTATTTATTTTTATTTATGAAATTCTGGCGTTTTTAGTAATAATTTAATCAACCCTTACTTATATCTAAAGTTTCTCTTGTTACTCAAAATTTGGCAAGTTCATCTTAATAAGTGTTCTTGGGAAAAGCTCTTTCTGTAAACGATATTCTAGCCCTCCCTCCCCACCCCGAATCAATCATTAAAATGCTTTGCACAACCCTTGCACAATGGATTGAATGTAATTCTAAACTTATATCAATTTGTACTACTTCATTGCTTGATTGATTAGTTTTATGCGATATAGAGCAACAAAGGCTTATTATACCCTTTCTCTCGTTGCTTTCGTATTTACTTTAACTTTCAAAAATAATTTGAACTGTCACACCACAGTTCAACTATTCAATACAATTCCGGTTTCATTATTGCCTCGTAACCGATCGCTCGAGACTCAGTCTTCGGTACCAAGACTCGGACTTCACTTGATTTTGTATGTAGAGTGTGTTGTCAGCTCAGATGTCGACCATGTCTTTTGACCACCGACTTGGTGGGGGAAAACCTTCATAGCAACTTGTTTGCATTTTTATTTGAAATTGATATTTATTTTTTTATAATACATATATACAATATTTTTTTCAATAATTGTATTTTATCTATGCTTTAATCTTACGTATTTTTAAAATTAAAAAAAAAAAAAAAAAAGGAATATTTTTTAAACAAATGTTTCGCGCACAACATAGCCTAATTTGGTTTTTGTGGCATAAAATCCAACATTCTCTCACTTACTTTCTCACTTGACAATGACCAATAGTTCCGGTACTGATACTGATTCGTCCTATTTCACTGGTTACGGTAGTCATGTGGCCATAGTCGCGAGCACATGGCCTGCGCTGTTCGTCAAGTCGTGGACTCGATGTCACGGAAGACCCGTCATATAGCGGAGCAATTGTAAAATCTGTCTAAGCTCAATGTTCTCATGTTGGCTTGTTGTGGAGGTTTAAAGAGGTTCATGTATCGTCCTCGTCACTTGACCGAGGCTCAAAATCATGGGGTCCGTCTCCAAAAACCGTTGCTTCCCATTGCGACGTTGATAAAACAATCATCAATCAATCGCCGTTATTTCAATTCAAAACAGTTCGAAAGAAGTTGTGTATGTGTGCTAATATGTGTATTAATTATCGGCCAGGATTCCTGATGGTAGAAATACGAATATTTCGAGCGGTCCTCATTAAGCTTGGATTCATGAAAACATATAATTTAATTTCATCAATACAAAGCTATATTCGTTGTTAAAGTTGTATGTATTTAGAATTTCCAACATCAGTGACATGCTTTACAGTAAAGAAATACTAATTAAAAAGCCTCCTACTATACACAGAAGGAATTCATTATTTAGAATATTAACGTTTTTTTTATGTTATTTAAACTTTTAATAATGAAGTGCGTATATTATTATATTATAATTTTATTACATTAATTATTATTATAATTCATAGTTACACTACAAGAATTATAATCTAAACAGTTTCTTATATATTTGTGTGTGTTGTGTGTGTGTCATCCGAGTGAAGATGTCTTTCGCTTTATTGCGATGTCAGCGATTTCGTCGTAATCCGATTTTGTAATATTTATGAAAAACAAATTAGTAATTTTTTTTAATATTTTGAATTATATGTTCCTTTTAAATAAGATGAAGTGACGAAACGAATGATTTTTTATCCTTCCTTCTGGATCCATCACCTTATGTCGTTGCTGGTGCAATTTTGTGCATCTTCCCTCTGAAAAAGGGGGAGGGGGTGTCCTGTACGAGGGGGATGCGCCCCTCCTTAATTGCGGAGACGGAGCGAGGGCTGCCTCATCATCTTCCGTCGGCGGCACATTACCGACGATTAAGGGCTAATTCGATTGGGGCGGCCATCAGCGGTCGCCCCGGAGATCTTGGTGGGGGAGGAGAGGGTGCCCCCTTAAAAATCGCACGCTGCCCGCTGCTGCGGACGCCCCTTCATTTCAGATAAAGCGACAGATGAATACCTCAGATGAATCTCGGTTAATGACAATTCGCGATGGTCATTTTCTTGGCCGACACTCCGTGGAACTGCGGTAACGTGCTGGTAAACTACGGAGATCCATAATCAAAGAACTGAAGACTTGATTCCACCGGTTAATTGTTTTCATTTTACTTTGTTATGCAATGAGTGACGAAAGAATCCCGACTAGATATCTGTACCCCACTTATAATATTTAAATGCCATGCAAGAATACTAACCTAATTCTCTTTGATATTTCAGCAATGATCGTCATTATTCTTCACGACGGTATTCATTGGAATCAAGACTCGAACCTCTCACCTGTCTGTAATGAAAACCATTACTTTTCTACAAAATCATTTCGTCCCTTGTTCCACCTATTTTAATACAAATTATGGAATGAATATTAATTGTGTCATTCTTTTTGGTACTCATCACTTCAGCGATAACTCAGGTGTCAACATCGTCACTCAGCCATGTTTCAAAAGTCTACAGTGTAGCTTTTCAATCTTGATCGAAAAAAAAAAATTGTTTTTACATAAACCGATTCTTGAAGGAATTGCATTTATCTTTACTTTGAATTAGTGCCACACACATATATACTTTCAAAGGACAAGCATCTGTTTCTTGCTCAAATTATTTTTTTCGCGGTTCCTTTTTTCTCCTCTTAAACTATTTTAAAAAATAAATCCGAACATTCGTTTGCTCAAATCTGGCCTTTCTTTAATTTTTACTGAGTCTATTCACCCAAGAAAATTGAATGAAACAACACCAGGTCGGAAAATCTCGCGTTATAAACAGTCGATTCGTGAGAGAAGTGAATGCTTTTCAAATTAAATTTTAAAACAATGGATATAGACGCCTACTTGACAATTTTTAATAACTCCACCCTTAAGTATCTTTTATTCTGTTATGATTTATGCTTTGTTCTTTGCGGGTTCGTGCCCAGTGGGCCTTAAGCTCGAGCTCCATGGTGGGGAATAACAAGACGTCGGTTCTATTTGGGTTTTTCTTCTGGCGTGATTGTGCCAATAGACAGTGATTTGAAATGGGTTCCATAACTTGTAAATACTCTTTCACGCTTTCTTCATAAAACAAAATCAATTCTTCAAGATATTAACTTATTGTGGAAATAATTATCTTTTTTATCAACCCCTTCCATATTGTTGAGGCCTATTTAAATAAAGTTATCTAAACGGTATTATTTGACTGAGGCTGGTTCCAAAATTGTACCAGTGTTTTCGGATAATGAATGGGTCTTCCTTTGAAAGAGATTTCCGCTTAAGAATCTCCTCAATGGAAGGAAAACTTCTCACTTAAAGGCGTCGATGCCAGTTCTTTTCCAACACAATGCCTTTCGAACGCGGAGTCTCGAACAAAATGCGTGTATCGTTTAATTTCGAAAATGTCTCGCCCATTCATTCTTGGAGACAATGCCGCCTTTAAGTGAAACGTTAGCGATCGTCTCCCTCTCCTTTGGAGGAGGTTCTTAAGCGGAAGCGCGCCGAATCAACAAATGTGCTCTACCATTCACTCGTTGGCAAGCGTCCCCCGCCAAGACAATGCCAAGCCCTCCCTCTTGGCGACCTACTTAACGGCTTAAAAGGCAGGAGAGAGCCTTCTGTTGACTTACCTCTAATTAATGTCTTGGTCTAATCTGGAACTGCGGAAGAGGTCAGAAAGTGGACGCGTCCGATTGCAGAGAGGACGGATCATTTGTTGTCTTCGGCTTATCGGCCAATGGGAGATGGGATTTTGTCTCTCCCGAGAGCCGTGCAAGATGCCTCAGAATGGACTTCTCTCTGCAGAAATAGATTACATTAGAGCGAACTGACCGTTCCCGAGCTGTAAATATTGTAAGGCGTAATTACTTGAGGCGCTCTCGTGCCATGCATTTCATTCAGGCTTGTTTGTGTGTGGTCTTATGAGTGTTCCATTCTCCGAGGAGGTTCCCTCTTTTTTCCAATCATTTGTCCGAACCGCGATATTTATTGGCATAAATCCTTTGGACAACGTTTGAATGATGGATTCTAATAGAGTCGCTTGTATTGTGTTTGAGAGAGCTTAATTTTAGTTTAATCAACGTTGCATTTAAGCAGTACAATGGTCCATCGACTAGTTAGAGACACGATCAATTCACGTCATCCAAGCCTTCCTCCGCGGCGCTTTCGAATTTAATGTAATTCCCATTAAACATGGATCAAGCAATGCGAACGAAAGGAATTGCTCTTTTATCCTGAAGTCTTCATCGCCTTGTGTCTAGGCTTTCTAAACTCTTGATTTACAAAAATACATCTGAAATATGTGGCCTTGAAGATTCCCTGAGTTCTGAACATAGGCTTCTCGTTAGTGAAGAATACGAGAGACTTGTTTTCTGTTCTGTTAAGTATCTCAATTGACATTTATTTCAGTTAACGACAAATTATATTTTCGTACCAGTATCATCTTATGAAATCATTTTTACCTATTATGAAGATCAATATAAGTATTTCGAATTTTTCCATCCATATTTTTTTTTCTTTCGTGAATTCAAAACACTTCACAGGGGTGTTCTCTAGAAAGTATACAGCAAATACACATCATCGCATTAATAACCCAAAGCAAAATGAAGATTAACATCTTTTTTAGTGAACAGAAATACATGTGAAAGTAATCATTTTAAAAAATATTTTTAGAAAATAAAAACTTTTGAAGCGAATTTAATAAGCCCTGATGACATAAGAGACGCTTTGCGCCACTCAGCCGCATTTAGGTAAATCGAATCCTCTAAAGAAGTGAGAGCAATAGAGAAATGAGCAACAAGTGGATCTCTAATTCCCCATCCCTCCCGGGGAAAAAAAAAGGAGAGAAAGAATATCCCTCTCCCTTGGGTTGATCTATTCAAGCATCTTGTTCGTCGCATCCACTGACCCGAAGCAGATCGCCGTCTTCTCGATCATCATCTGCACTCGATCACCCCCGAGGGTGGAGCAGACGATAAGAAAAATCCTCCAGGGGAGAGAAAGGTATTAAAAACTAATTGGCAGATGGATTGTGGCAGCGGTTAATTTTTTTTCCCTCCCAGATTAAGCGCTCGTTGATAGGGCGAGGGTGGGGATATAATGGGTATCGACTCTTCAACCCTCTCCCCTGCCTTTTCGAATGTTTGCTCTGTGTCGGGGGATGGAGGGGGAAAAACGCTGGAGTGAGTAGAAAAAGTTTACTTACTGGATTTTTTTCCCCAGTATATCTCCTCTTGTTATTAAATGTTTTTCGTAACTGTCTTCATTAATTGATTCGCTTGTTCTATTCTTTTATTATCGGGAGGGTGAGGACGGCTTTCCCTTTCTTCTCCCCTCCCCCGGATCGTCGAAAGCCACTTATAAAAACGTTTGTCTCGAGCACGCAGATAGTTTTTAGGGGAGGGGGAGGAAATTGTGAGTGATGAATATACTTTCTCGGCTTACATATTTATTTATGTAAATAGGATTTCTAAGGAGCATTTAAAACTGCTTGTTTTTGATTCCATAATCAGCTTTGGGGGCGGTCATTATGTTGTTTTCAGTTCCTTTGTAAGAATATCGAATTTAATGAAAGAATATTAGATGTAATTGTAGAATATTTGAAAAATTAAATGTCGTAAGACTGCTTTGAGAACTAAGGTAATTTTACGTCAGTAACTTTAAGATCGGTACGTGTTTATAAAATTTTTCCTTTAATTATTTTACAGAGATCCATCTCTAAGTTTCGAAAATTTGAAGTATGACAAACATCTACGTGTTTGTTTCATATCCTAACCACAATCATATTAAGACCCTCTCCCTCCAGTATCTGATTTTATCGCTGTTAGTTCTAATTTACAATCCTTTTGTTGGATCCTATACTGCTGTGGAATCAAGTGCTCGTTTGGAAAACTAACCCATTCAATTGAAATCGCAACCTTGGCAAAAGGACAAAGTGGCTTCCTAAGCCCTCTCCATAACGTGGTGGGTAATTAAGGTTTCGATATATCAACTGATGTTTCATTGAACAATGCTTCAAACAAAGCGATTGACTTGACGCCTGTCAAAGAGATCCCTGTCCAGTCATCGTTTGCACAATACGACGACAACCAATGAAAATGATCCTCCTTTAGAATCTGGTTTGAGAACCAGACCGCCTCCGTCGAACCGCCATTGGCGCACATTTTTGCGACATCCCTCAAAGAGAACGAATGAGCGAAAGTATCGGTATCTTTGTGTCAGCCGAACTGACCCTTCCGCCCGCTTTTGTCCCTCTCCCATTGATGACCGAAGAATGGGCGAAAGTTTCCGTAAAAGTACCATCTTTCATGTGCGATGACCGTGCGCCTGACCGATCTTTTGTGCACGCGCCTGACCTCCGACATTCTAAATGGATTCGAATGAGGAGTCCGAATCTGTTTGTGTCCGAACAACGAAAAGAAAGAACGCTCTTCGTAGTGAGTGTCTTGCTGTGATGTCCCACACATTGTTCCGAGAATTATGAATGCAAAAGGTTCTGGTTGGACGTGCAATGCGATGCAAGTGATTTATTATTGTGCTCATTCCAGAGTTTCAATAGTTTGAAAAAGGAGAAAAACACAAAAATCACTTCTTAAATGCCTCTCGCCGAATGACAATGGTATTGCTGTTTCACGAGAGTGTCTATTTTAAAGAACAGAATCCCCATTTCAGACGGAGAAGTGCTGTATAACAAATGCAATTTTCTGAATTCAGTGTGCCCACAGGGGCTTGTCTTCTTTAAGTAGGCACAGGAAGCATACCCCCAAGGCACCCTAGCTATTTTTTTTTTCTTCTTCCCCATGATATTTATTGTCTTTGGGGAATGCGCCCCCGAGATATCCTAGCTCTTCCTCTCTATTTTAGATCCTCCTTCTTGTCAGTCATATGTAACTGCCCTCTTTTTTCCAACGTTTAGATCACATTTACACCGTGTTTTGACTCAGCATGGTCATATGTAGCGCTATGAAACTTCACCATCACACACTCTGACTTCACTATCGTAAAGACAGCAGCGAGTTATTTTTTTTTTCTCTCTCGATTAATCTTATTTTTTCTTATATCAAATGTACCCATGGGGTGACTTACTGTGATCGTTTTCCCTTTTTAAAAAAGTGTGACTCCCTTCCCACACCAAAAAATCGTAGCTGTAACTTTTTGCGGTCGACGAGACCCACTTCGCCTACTGTGTTCCGTATTTACCGGAAGTAAACCATTCTTTCAATTGTTGCTTGGGTTTCGGTCATCAACGGTGGCAACTCCACACGGCATCAATCAGATTTTGATATGATAGCAAATGGCTGCCAAATCAGAACTGACCAATGAATTAATGTCAAATTTATTTGTAAGGTCCTTAACAGAGGGAAACACACAATCATAACGTCAACTGGTTGCAGCAGTGCCACCTGTCGTCAAAAAGATGCTTTTTTAACCATCTTCGTACATTCCGTATTTAATCTCGTATACCGTAACACTAAAAGAATTATAGCTGTATTAACTATATTAAAAAACTAAGCATCAGTCGAAAGTTTCTATTTTTTTTGCACTCGGTATGATAAACAGATTATGTTTTAAAATCACCTCGAGCTTGTATTTTATATTGAGACATCTTCCTATCTGGGAAGAAAGAGGCAGGTTATTCCCAGTTCGGAACTTGTTCTTCGATATTAAGTGAAAATAGTCTTTGAGGTATTTTTTGTTTTCCATTAAAAAATAAATAAATAAAAAAATTAGAGCTTTCTTTTTCAACTAGTAACCATAGTAGTCTAATGGTCATGGTTGTGGACTCGTGGCCAGCGTTGTTTTCATCGAGCCGTGGGTTTGAGCCAAGATGCCACTGAAAAGAATAACCATGTAGCGAGGCTGATACATGTTAAGTATGGTCGAGATCCCAAATCCTTCCCTGTGGTGGTTTGGAAGTTTGGAGAGGGAGGTGCCAGCTCAGGCATTGCTCCCGTCACCTGACCCAGATTTAAAAGGGCAAGGTCCGTCGTCGGTACTCCTCATCTTGCTTCTCTGTGCTACGTTAATAAAAAATCGCATTTCTTAGACAACATAGTTCTCACTTTAAGCAGATTCCCGCATATCAGAGGAAGACGCCATATTACAATAGATTTCTTTTCTTTCCGGGGGTCGATCTAATGGATGCAGAGTCAAATAAAACGGATATTGACTCGTCCATTGAAAAAGACTACTGTAAGTTGACATAAATCTTGAAGAAGCACCATGAGGAATGTTTATATAAAAATAATGATATACTAATTTCAAAGCTTGATATGTGGAGGATTCAAAAGTTTTGTATTTGAAGACAGATGGCATCATTAAGGTAAATTGTTGTTACCATTGAGTGCTGCCATCTGTTAAACGAAGCCGAAACAATTTTGACACTGATTTATAGGTTAGTTTTGATTTGGTAGTCATTTGCTATCAAATCAAAATTTGATTGCTGCCGCGTCGAGTTTTTATCATCGATGAAACTGGGATTCATATCATTAGGCTCGGGAATTAATCAAAACTAACATCGTTGAGTTCCGGTGAATATTTTCTAAAAAAGTCAGAGATGATCTCATCAGCCGGAAAAGTATGATGAAAAAATTGTGAGGTGCTGAAGGCGTCACGAAAATGAATAACTGAGACAACTATCTAGTGAGTGATGATGCTTTCTAAAAACAAACCATTTTCGATGCTACGAGGGCGATCTCATGGAATTTCTAAGGACTTGTTCAACGACCTTCGTAGCTAAACAAGGGATAAATGATATTTTATTTCAGCTTTTGAAAAGGTAGTGGAAATTTTGAAATACTGTAACTCTTAAGGGCCGCTACAAGATTTAGAATCTTATTTCCAAGGGTGCCACGAATGGGAAGGAATTTCTGCTAACTGCTCTGAAAAATGTAAAACCGATAGATAAAAAGTATTAGTTGAAGAATCATTTCCTTTTGAATTGCTTTTGCACGCGCTGGAATTAATTTACCTGGATTATGAGACGATGAAAAATACCCTGGCAATTCAGAATCCGCTGTACAACTGAAGTCGAACTCTGTTTACTCGCGGTTTTACCATGGCTCACTTTTTATGAAATTTTTTCAGATTAACGTCAGAACTTACCTTAAGGAGAATGCGTTAATAATTCTTTTGTACATCGTGGAATAAACATGTCACGGTGTTCCAATTTGCAATTGCAAACTTATACTTCGAAATTAGAAACACGAGAAAGAAAGTAGTGAAATGGTACTTTCGCATCAAAAAGTGATAAAACAAGAAGTGCAGGGGTAGAGTAAGAATTTTTTACGAAACCAGAACTCCTGTCTCCTAATCGTTATGTGTAGCCGGTGACTTTTGTCAAAAAAGGAGAGAAGATAAATTTCCTACAAAACGGGGATGAACAAAAGGTTGTTTTGGGGAGGCATTCTTTTAAAATTTGGAACCGAGAATGTCGACCCTTTTAATTCCTTTTATATATCTTTTTTGCATTTAATTATTTGGATTGAATATGGATCACCATTTCACGGAAAGTGAAATGTTCCAGTTCAGATTTTAATTGTATGGCATTATTTTTAAGATATTTTGATCATTGAGATTAGTTGTACGTTCAACCATTTTGTATCGGTGAAATTTTAAGACACATAACGTTTTCTTTTTCTTGCATAGGTAAGTGGTTTGCGTAATTTTTAAAGTAAAGTTGTACGAGTGTAAAAGTTGCGCTAAAAACTCATACCGATGTTGGAATTTATATTATCGCTCATTTCTTTTTTTATATTAATACTGTGAATTGTGTTAATTTAACTTGCTATTTGGTGAATTTAGTGATTTGGGGTTTAGTAACTCGCGGTTTGTTGGCCATAAGCCACTGTACGTATTTTACAACGTTTTTCTGAATTTCACTTGGTGTGTGAGTGTGTGTCATCAAATTTTCGATCGTTAATTTAACCAACTTCCCATCTAGCTAGAGCTTTTAAATTTTGGGAATCGTTCGTACTGGCCTAACAATGCAATATTTAGACGTTTGCGACAAGTTTTAACTAATATTTCAATAATTTTAATAAGTAAAAATATTCTTTCCTCTCGGCGCTTTTAGGATTGAGGAAAAAATTTCTTTCCCCCTCTGGGAGCACCGGGCACTCCCCACGCAGCATGCGGTATCGTAAACCTTTTGTACTCACAAAGGGGAGATACTATCTCCCCTTTACTATCTCCGAGATAGTAAGGGTTGCTGACTTTTAGTCAGAAATCATTCGCAAGAAAGAAAGTTTCCAATATTTGGCGCCGTGTCTTATCACAATAATTTTTTCTGAATTCTGGTTCCCATTCTTTTTTTAATAGAATGACTTACAAACTTTCAAATGCATGTTTTGATTTTATGAGTATTATGAATTTTTTAAAACTCTCACAAATGTCTCTTTTTAAGTGAATTTTAAAGTTTAAAAATAACTAAGAGTTTTAACTAATATTTCAATAATTTTCTCTAATAAACTTTGCCACCATATAAAAACGTTGTTTTTAAAAACGTTGTTTTTAAAAACGTTGTTTTTAAAAACGTTGTTTTTAAAAACGTTGGTTTTTATATCGAATTATTTGGTGTTACATTAAAGTCACGTGAGTCTTGTGCTTCAGTTTTCTTTCGGAGAGACTTTCATTCCCTGTTCGTGGTCGGTTCTGTAGGGAAAGCTGAGATGCGCCGAAATATCATTATTTCACTTCAATCACATTGTACATCAGTTCTTCATTCCATTGTTCTTCAGAAGACAAGACATTAAAAATTGAATGTGTAGCAACATTTGTCAAACGGGTTTATTATATGCATTCTTATTTTCAATTTTGGTTGGGTTTCCTGGACTTCGTTCTAAACAAAAATGAGTCGTCGTGTGTTTGGAACCGAATGCCGTCTTTTCCGAGGGATGATCCATTCCGCGTCTTGCGAGCACTTCTCTCAATGCACGTTTTGTCATCGGAAACAGCGACGTCGTTCGAGAACAAACACCGATCGAGAATTCTTTTCCTTTCCAACTTTCTGGGTGCATCAAAAAGGGAAAATCCTTCTTCTCGAGTTTCGTTTCGCTCGGAAAGGCGCGGAAAAATGTCGCGATGCCTCCAAACAAAACGCGTCTTCAAGGAAGATTCCGCCGTCTCTCTCTGTTTGCTCTCGCACAGTTCGGAGCGACACCGACTTGAGTCCCGGCGTGAAATAGAGCTAGCAGGATATTGGAGGGAAAGTTTCCAAATTCGCTCTATGTATTTGTATTGGAGGGGTATTTAAATAGCGCTTTAATAAATGATACTTCGGATTGATCAGGACTTTGTTATTCTCAACCTTGGTATCGGGACGAGGACAATACCTGAGCTGATGATTCACTCTCATTACTTCTACCAAACGTTTGAATATTTCATAGTCAATTCGTGTTCTATGCGCAAATAGTATTTCCGGTAATTCAAATCCTCAACATTGGTATGACGTCTCACAATTGCTGTTTCTTATGAGCATCTCGGGTACCTTACATTCAACCACATACATTAACATAAAATGCGAGAAAAAAATATTAAAGTCACCCACCCACCCTCACATTAACCAGTCATTGTTAATTTACTTTAGACTGGGAGGGGGAAGGGATTTAAAAAGTACTTTTGAGAGAAAAAGGTTTTTTTTTTTTTTTTTTTCATGTAGTCAAGAACGATACTTTCATATTCTTATGAATATTTCGAGAAAAAAAATTATAGATTAAAAAATGTTCTGTGTATATTCTGAAACATACCTATTAAAAAAAAAAATGCAATATTTTTGTTTAAAGGTTAAATATATCTCGAACTTTTGAAATGTGACTTCTGTTTCTGAATATTAAGTCCAAATCTGTTTTGTCCTCACATTTAAAGGCTTCATTAATCCATGTTTCACGCATTTAGAATAACGTGTTCTTTCGTACAACTCCAAATATTTAAAACATATTTTTCTAAATTTGAGACTGAGATTGAAATGAATTATTTTTAGTTTAAAATAATGAAAATATCTTTTTGAATAAGAATTTCATTATTAATCATTGTTATTAAAATCATAAAAAATTAAAACTGAACAGTTTGGTATACTTATATAATAATTTTGCGTCAGTTATTTTTTTTATCAAATGCTTCAAATAATCAGTTGAAATAACGTGTTTTTCTTTTACATAAATTAAAAAAGAAACCCTTATTACTTTTTTGAATGTGGCCCTTTAGCATTTGTTTCTACTTTCTGCGTTTTCAGTAATCTTTTTGTAACATAAATAAGCAATTGATAAAACTCTCTTTCGAACGAATTATGGCATAGAGGCTTGTTAGGTTCAAGTTTTATGCAGAGTTACGTCTCTCATAAACATAAAAAATGAAATGAAGATATTACAAACAAGGATGCAATAGTTATCGAATTCCATTGACGAGGTGTGGAAGTATGGAGAGGATATATATGTATCAGGGCATCGTCTTTCTCCAACAAAATCACCGAGCCCTTCACCAATACTAAACCCTATTGTTACCGAGCTTTATATAACGCAATGTTAATTCTAACAAAACCGCCATCTTGATCAAATCTAAATGTCGTAGACTGATTCACCTAACGTCTTTGACGATAGCCAAATACTACCTCGGTACCAAATATTTACAGTCTCGATTCCATCGGAGTGCCCTGCGGAATCATGATAGATGTTGTACGTTAATCTCTTAAGACCTATAGCGGAGTGGTGTGGAAGTTTTCTATGTGAGCTGCATTCTTTCGAAGACGATTTGAGAGTAAATCGGCATTGTGCAACGTTAACTCGATTGAAAACAATGTTGCCAAAATAGAAATATATAATCTCTGTGCGAAACGAAAAAGGAGGAAGTGACCAAGCGGCTCCCATTGGCTGTGACTCGCGCCACTGTCCCTCCGTGGAGCCGCTCCTTTGTCTCAGAGTAACGCGGCCCCATTTTTCTGGTTCGCTCGTTTCGACGCCTCGCCTCACAAAAGGCAACAGCCCCGGCAGTGAAGAGGGTGCGGGGGGAGTGCGAGAAGTGCAAACAGCCCTCTTTTGTGCTGCGCCGACGAATAAGAATGTTTTCTGTCTAAGGTTCTCTCGGGGTGTGATTGTTCTTGGGGTAATTAGAAATGTGCGACTTCACAAAAGAACTTCCAAAGAGTGCAATCGAACGTTTTTTACCCCCCTCCTCTCCTTCTTTGATTGGTTCGTAATTGCGGCGGTCGTTCCTTCGAACTTGTCTCCAGACGCCATAATGAGATGACGAACATCGAATTAAAAGCTTTTCTTACGAATCCTATTTACTTTGTCATTGACGGCTGCAGCGCTTTGTTTCCCGGAATCTTCGAATCGTTCTATTCTCTCCCCGTTTTGTTCGAGAATGTACTACTGGTTTTTTTTTTTTCATCTTCTCCTTCCGCCTCCTCCTTCTCAGCAAACACAGTGCGAAAAGAACATTCTCTCGCCTTGCAGAGAAGAATAAGAAACATTTAGAACTAGGGGAAAAAATCGAATCAAAAGGGCTGGGATCATTGTGTGTCTCTGAAGACAAAGGGGCGCGACGAGACTGAAGAATGAATCCTTTTTTTCCCTCAAAAGTGTGATGGCGTTTAATTCCGTGTTGTTTGTTGACTTATTTGCTATTCGTTCGAACTTGAGAATATTTTTCCGATTGTTATGGTTATTGTTCGGAATTTCTTCATTTGCCGCTTCAAGAATCGATAGCGCCAACCATACCCTTTCTCTCCGGATTCAGGAAGAGCCTTGGCAAAGAAAGCCAAGTGCAATCCACCGGGCGGAAGGCTTAACAGGTTGAAAGTTATGCAAGAGGGGCGGATTTGTGTGTTCTGATTTGATTTCAGAGGAATTTTTTAAAATTTTATGCTCCATGTGTTTGCTAAAACAGCTTCACCATTTCTGACGATAGGTTTAAAGTTAAGAAGATTATTCATCTGAGTTTCGGCTCCATTGTATTATTTATTTTTGGAGAGGAATTGGCATTGATGTGGATACTTGAATAGGTCTTATTTATATAAAAATGCCGATACTAGCTCATAAGTATGAAATGTAGATTGTCACGAGCTATATGGCAGTTGCACATCCATGTCTTGCATCATCGGATAATCATTGATGCAACTTCTGTCGTTTATAAAATTCGCGTTGTCATCACTTTTATTAAAATTGGGCAGCAATTTCGAGAAAAGGGGATCCAATGATAATGTATTTTGAATATAAAATTAGAAGATATAAAACTTAAAAAAAAAAAATCTTGTATTCTTTTTATCTGAAACATTTTAATTATACTGAAAAACATGTAACACGAAAACGATTGTGAAAAATTTGTTTACACGAAATAATGCTGCGGACCTGATAAAATACAGTCTAATTTCCTACATCTCCCCCCCCCCTCTTTTAACCCAAAAAATTACTTTTTTTGTACTTGCAGATTTTTGTACTTGTTATTCTTTTTTTCCTAAGACAGCAAAAAAAACCTCTTGGATTAATTCCTGTATTTTTAAGTAGATTTTAATTTACTGCTTATTAAAATCGCTATTGATGACTTACCTTATCATTTTGAAATCGATCAAGTAACAAGGACTATACCTGAGTTTGCACCCTGCTCTCCAATCTTCCACACCATCCCATGCCGCAGTGGCCTAGTGGTCATGGTCGCGAGCCCGCAATCGGCGTTGTTTACGTCGAATGACGGGCTCAAGCCTGAAGCACGTTATAAATCTGTTGAGTTCCAAGTCCTCCCATTGGTGTAGTGTAGACGTTTAAAGTGCGAGTAGCCAGTTCAGATATAATCCTCCTCACTTAACCTGATTCAAAAGGACGAGCTCAGTCACCATTATCCCTCGTATTACTTCTCAGTGCGACGTGAAAAACAATCGCAATCACGTTACTATAAAAAATCAGTCAATAAATCTACTCCATCCCACCCTTATGGCATTGAACCTTGAAATATTTAGCATGCATCAGCCCTCTATACAGCGGATCTTAATTGATTTCGGGACTCGAACCCTAGAGTCGATGGTTGGATAGGTAGGTACAGACCCTCACATTGTCAAAAAACATTTGCATTTACTGTGACCAACTAGTTTTCAAAGTGGATCAAATTGTGTGTCGAAATCCATTAATTTTGAGTCAAAATTGGTGATTTTTTTTTTATGAATATAAACTTTACATTTATGTACGTGGCCGCGGTAGCCTAGTAGTCATGGCTTCAGATTTGTGGCCAACGGTTTTCGTTCAGTCGCGGGTTTGATCCTTGGTCGCCAAAGAACCGCCTTTAAATCTGATGCATATTAAATCTGTAGGGTTGGCGTGATGTGGAAGTTAGGAGAGGGGATGCCAGCTCAGGTATCGTCCTCGTCAATTGATCGAGGTTCAAAATTACGATGTCCGTATCCAACAGCCTTCGTGTTGCTTCTAGTGCAAAGTTAATAAAAACTAAACAAACAAATCGCATTTATATATTTACAAAAATTGTAAATTTTTACATAAATCGAATTGGAAAAAAAAAATGTCGACATCGAAAATATTGGGAATTTTTTCCCCATTTGTATCATTTAGCACCAGATAGAAGAAGAGAGGAGAAATTCTTTCTCCGAGATGAATAAGAAATTCTTTCATCTCGGAAAAATAATTCGTTTTCACATATTAAATGTTTTCCACGGTATATTTATTGTTCATAAGGTTTGATTCAAATAAAAGTTTCATTTCTTCTTCCTTCGGAATTCCAATTATGAAGTAAACATAACTTATTTTTCTTTCAACACCAATTTTCTTTTCTTTTTTTCCCTTTCCTAAAGCAATTTTATTCTGTTCTTTTCATAACGCTTCTTTCAAAAACGATGTCATGTCGCTCTCCGTTAACAGTGTGAAGACGATTGCAATTTTGTGTTTAATATGTACGATGAATGCTCCTTGTTTGTATATATTGGTGTTCATAATAATCACTAAAATAAAAGTAATAATCACCGCCTAATGCGACTAATAATCACTTATATTTTTTATCACTTTCATATGAAATGAATCTTAAATGTACACCGAATATCGGATGTATTCGGTGTACACCTTATCTGCTCGGAAACACAAAGTAAAATACACACCGAATATTGTGTTTGCGAGTAGGCATGCACATATATGTATTTTATCTTTTAGAATGATTTCTGTTTCCTCGAGTGAAAGCAGCATTTTGCGTTTCCTTCGGCGTTATGAAGTGGGGTGTCCTAGATTGGTTGTACTAACGGCATTCAACGTTCTCTAGGTGGGGTTGGCATTTTTTATTAACTCGTCTCTTGATTTCTCACACATCCAGGATTATGACTGAAAATTACACTCAAAAACATTGTGTGCAGTGGAGATGACGAACTGATTGTTCCCTACTCAAAAGTATTTCGGGTACAATAAAACAGGAAAATATTTAATATTTTTTCGAGAATCCCCCCCCCCTTTCTAACGCTAGTCACTTCGAACATGGTTGATTGGCAGAAAGAAAAATGATTTTTTTTAAATGCTTATTCACGATTTAGAAAAGTAAATTTTATTACATTAATGAAGTTCTGAATTGACAAAAAGTAAGTAAAATAAACGAATGAGAATAACATATTCTAAAGAATTAAAAATATCAAAAAGTGATTTAAAACAAAAATTCATAAAAATTTTACGTTTTTCGATTAAAAAATGACTTGTCGTTAGAATTCGTTTCTCATATAATTTTCCCTCTATACATCTTAAATATAGAATAATGTACAAGAACAAAAAAGTACATTTCTGCTTATTTGATCCTCGCACACATTTTCTTATTTATGTATGAAGCAAGGAAAAAAAAATCGGGTAGATATTATTTAATTCAAGAGAAACCGATATACTGATTATAAGTTATGATTCCAAAGCTTTTCAAAACTGAGGGGGAACTCCCCCTTTATTTATTTATTTTCACAAAATACTTCATATGTTTTTGAAAAAATTATTCGTTTTTTTAGGGGGAAAAAAAATCAAAAATTTTTTTCTTTAATATATATTGTGATTCAATTTGATTTATATAAAAAATGGATGTGTGATTTATTTTTCAAAAGTGAGCTAAGAGTAAAATATATAGAACTTTTTTTTCAAACCTATTATATTTGAGTCAAGTTAAAAGAATAAAAAATTAAGTGTTCTTTTACCTTAATGCAACAAATATTTATTTTCCACCATGCATAGTATTCGACTTTCTCAATAGATGGCGGCACCGTCTGTCTTTTCGGGAAGTACGCAGCATCTGTCGCCTCGATTCGCATATTGTACTTCCATGCATTGAATCGTTTGCATTCCCCTCGCTCAATGTAACGGTTCACTTCCCTGCCACCTGTCTAGCGTCCCCCCCCCTTTAACAGACTCCACCCTCCTGTTGTTCCTGTGTTCGGAATGGCCTTCTTTTCCCACCAAGCTATCTTTTCGTCCAAACAGACCACGAAGAACGAAAACCCATACAAATGTTTTCTAAAAGAATAATTGCTTCGGAAAAACAGATGTGTAGGATACGGTTGGAAAGCTTTCTGCGAACGATTGCTTTTAAGAATGAATAATGCTTTTGAGAGAGAGAGTCGTTTTCATTATCTTTTTCCCCTTTTCTACATCAGTTTACGCAATAACGTAAATGTATCTTATCATAACAACAATAAATTATTATATAACAGTATTAAAATAACATGAAAGTATATTAAATACATTCTGAAAAATCTCCATTATAACTTTCAATGAATTAAAATAACATTACTAATTAATGTCTAATGAAGTATTTAAATTATAGATTTGTATTTTCTTTAATTGATGCTGTGTTACAATTTCACTGTTCTTTGATTGCAATGAACCTTATAAGTAATGATTTGACGTCGTTGATTTTCCCGTAATAAATCAGAAAAAGTATCATCTTTACCTACTATTAATTGCATTTTTCGCTTTTTTTTTTTAAAAAAAAATAAAAATAAAACGTATTTAATTCCTATTTTCTCATTGCATTAAAAATGTAGACCTTTAATATTTAAATTCTCCATTTCTTTTTTTCCTCTCCTCTCCTCCTCCGTTCGAATTCTGACATGAATGGCAAACTGTCAATACACATAATCTATAAACATTTTGTACAATTTAATGTGGGGGAAAAAACGATTCAAAACTTTTTGTTGAACGATTTATTTTTGGATGCTCGATTTCGACAGGGTAGAATTTAATGCACAACGCCTCTATTTCCGGATTGTAGCTTTAATCAAGCCATTTAAAAGAATAGATCGTTATAAAGTAATTTTTTTTAAAAAAGAAAGTAAAATTTTCCAAGTAAAATAATATTTCAAAGTCTGGCGAAGAAGAATTTTCATCACAAATCTCGCGTCACCTGAAAGGGAATGAGAAAAGGAAAGAAAAAAAAGCGCGCTTCGAGATAAAGAGAGAAAGAGACATTCCAAGGAGACATTAGAAGTGCTCCAGACGAAGGAAAGGATTGTTTTGAGTGGTGCGGGGCGCTTAAAAAACCATCGGGCGGATAATAGTGGGGCTCCTAATCGCTTATCGATGGCCCTAATGAAGCCGGGGCGCGTCTTAATTACGGTTGTTGGCGGTGTCTTCATCATCATTACGCCCCGAGATAAAAGAGAGAGGGATCGCTTTTTGCCTCTGGGAGGGGCTGTACTTCTGTGTAGGGTTGAGCTTCTTGATGAAACGGCAAATCGTAGAGTCCTTGTTGACTGTGCAGAAGACGGACCAATGAATGCACATTCGATTGCACTCGCAACATGTTTTCTCTTCTTGAGATATTTCATAATAACGAAGTAATCAATGAAAATATATTATTTCGGTAGTGTATATTTATGTGGTAAGTATATATATCCATGCCTCTTTGTGAGTGATTATAATTTTTATTTCACGGTTATCTAGTGATTACCACGTGAGGCGACAATTCAGGACTTATCAAAATGGTCGCGTCAAATGAAGAGGCTTCTGATATTATATCATTCCTCAGAAACGCTTTAAGGTTCGAGATCCGCACCGAACTAAATTATGAAAGAAATGATTTTTTTTTTAAAGTTGCGGCCTTTTTGCCTGAGGACTGCTACAAATCTTAGCGAAAGTGAGGAGGTTTGTTGTCCGTATTACTTCACCGCCAGTGACAGCCCCCTTTGTGCCTCTTCAGTGCAATCACAATAAAATGAGATTCACTTGCCGAATCGGTCTTGATGCTTCTCCAGTCATGGATTCTATGCTTCATTTATTCATCCTGGAGAGGATTCCTTCTAATGGACACTCGCGTGTTTTGGCGTCACAAAGAGTTGGTGAAGACACGTTACGTATTCATCGCGACATCCATTTGAATAATTTCGCCATTGAAGGCAAGACTCGACCTTTTCTTCGGCTGAATGGGACAATGGTCATTGAGCAGATGGCGGCAGTTATGAAAAGGGGGGGAGGGCCCTCTCACGCGCAACCCGGTCCCTTCCGGTCCCACGCAACAAAGGGGAGGAAGCCCGTTGCCAAGACAACGACGTTCAGGTATGTCCGGCGGAACGAGAATTCTTGGAGTGGGTTTTGTTGCGAAAGGCTGATTGCATTACTCGAGGAACCAGGTGGTCAGTGCGATGGACAGTTTAATTCGACTTTGGAACGTAATGTGGAGAAGGAGGCCCTTGCTTGCGTAAAAAAGAACTGCACGCGCGTTAATTGGATTCGCTGCTGTACAAGGTTTCTGATACCGCACTGGGCTGTAGTCAGTCTGGGGGAATATATAATCTTGTAATAATAAAGAATTGTAAGTATTAGAATTAGTGATTGGTATGTTGTGTTTTAGGGATATTCGACTTGGAATTGTCTCTTTTCCGAGTCGGATCAGCGAGCCTATTACACAAACGGAAACAGTACAAATAAAAAGGAATTAATGTTGCTGATATTCTCGTTCACTTCATACTTGAACATAAAAATATTATGCATTGTTATTACTTTATTGTTTTGAAATTTATCCAAGTGGAAGTGAAGAGAGAACAAACCAAAGGAGATCATCGGGGAAAACATTTTCAGATTTTAAAAATTTGTGGTGTATTTGTCTTAAGGAAACGTTTTGAACCATTTAATTTTTTACCTACTCATTTAAAAATTAAGTCTGAGCATATCATATATTGTTCCTGTTTAAATATGATTTCAGATGAAAATCTTGATGCATTGTTGATACAATTTTAAAAGATTCAAATTATGCAAAGAAGTTTTGGAAAATTTCAAAACTCTTCTTCTCTTACCTTTATAAATATGTTGATTTATAATGATATATTCGCAAGGATGTTTTAAACAATTTTAGAGGTCTGTTTTACTAGAACTTTAGTTTTGGAGGAAAATAAATAATGATATGCGTACTGAAATTCAATAACCCCCCTATGTTCTCCTACTTTTTTTTTTTAAGAAAAAGTATTCATTTTATTGCAAAATAGATCTATAAATTTTGTTACATGCCTTATATTTAACATGCATAAAAAACCTGAAGGGATTGATAAATTCTAGTAAAAAGAGAAACATTTTAAATGCATTGAAAAAACTGAGAAAAATCGTTTTGAAGCTTATAAATCTCTCTCTCTCTCTGTGTGTGTGTGTGTGTGTGTGTGTGTGTGTGTGTGCGCGTGCGTGTATGAACATCAATTTTATGGGTTTTTTTAGAAGTAATTGCATTTTAGCGTAATTTCAGTTTATAGTTTTCATGACTGACAATTATTTTCAGAGTAGTAACTGCACTTTATTCATGAGAAAAAATGAAGGAAAACGTTTTTAAATCTTTTTCGCTTCATATAATATTAAAATGTTTTCATTTTTATGAGAATATATATAAAAAAATGTAACAATTCTGATCAAAACAAATAAAATTAATTTTCGAAAATTGTCTAAAACATTAGCATGGAAGTTACTGACATCTCTAAAAAAGAGGGGGCTTGGTCAAGTTCCGGAATTTCACATTTTTCAATTTCACTTCTTACAACTTCTAGTTATCGTGCGAACAAAAATAATATATCTATCGAAAGATAGCAATTCAAAGAATATTACTACACTATAAATTTGAAAATCTATATTTACATCATTTTTAAGGTTTCCCTTAAATGTCTGTAAAAATAACGGCATCAAAATTGGATTGGATTTTAGCGGTAAAATAATAGACTCACAAACCTCATTTTTCAGAAGAAATGTATTTTACTCGTATTACAGTTCGATAATCAGGAATTCACGTATTGTTGGATTGGTTTCCTTAACGCTGCACTAAAAGCAACACGAGGGTTATTGGGGGCGGTCCTCGTAACTTTGAGATCTCGTGAGGACACTGAGCCTCGACAGATTTGACGTGCATCAGCCCCGGCTACACGGCGGGTCTTTCGTGGCCAAGGCTTGAACCCGCGACTGAACGAAAACCACCGGCAATGAATCCGAAACCATGACCACAAGGCTACCGCGGCCACACACGGATTGTTGGAACATGCAAAACACTGGGACACTGTTGAAGAAAATTATGCACGTAATAATTGTTCTCTCACAATTTTTTTTTTTCCGATTTCGATGCTGTGGCAATAGGAACTTACCGCAAGTACGCAGAAGGCTTCAAAATTTGTTTGCAATTTTGATCCATACAGTGTCATTGAGCTTCTTTAAATTTTGCTCTCCTTTCGTTGAATGTCGTATTGCCTTATATTTCTTCGCGATTTGAGGATCTGTATCCTAGCGTTCTGAGCCAGAATTGCTTCTCTCTGATCGTGGTCCTTATGGCATCATAAAGATACGCCGCGTTAGCGGCGCTAATGCGCGTTCAATCTATTGAGGCCCCTAATTCGCCTCTTGTCGAATTTTGAGAGGGGAGTGCCAGCATCCTCGTCATTAGTCCGAGATTCAGAATGCGAATATCTCGTATTACTTTTGAGAGCGACGTCGGTAAAACATTCATTCAATCAATCTCCGAGGTTAATTAACGATACTTTTAGTGACCTTCTGTATCCACCTCTGCGGCTTATCTTCTTCTGATAAGTATGGGATGTATGCATAGGTGATCTTTTTCTTTCCTGTAGGATTTACTATCTTTGGTAAACACGGATGGCGCGTACCTTAGGGATCATTCTCTATTTTAGACATTTCACATCTTGTCTTTCCCAAATTTTTAAATTTTCAATTTTTCTGAAGTCCTGAACGCTATTTTCTGGTGCAGCATAGCCCCATGTAACGCCATTCCATCGTCACTCACTAAATGATCTATTATATACTTTAATTAGGAGATGCAAAATGTTTTGAACCAAGATTTGAATTGTATCAAAAATTAATACGAAAGACTGCTTTGACGTCAAGTATATGTAATTTTTTTTTTCACTTCTATTAAATTCTTGTGGATTCGTTTTTTTGATTTAATAAATTCCAACCGGCGATTGGAATACTAAATTCCGAAAGGCTACGTGGCCGCAGTAGCCTAGTGGTCATGGTCGCGCGGACTTGCGGACGGAAGGTTTTCGTCGAGTCGAGGAGGTTTTCGGTGCTTGAGGAGTCCTTCTAGATAGCGGGACTGATGCACGTTAAATATGGTGAGGTTCCATGGCGTGGTAGGGAAGTTTGGAGAGGGAGTTGCCAGCTCAGATGTCGTTCTCGTCATTTAACTGAAGTTCAAAATTGCGAGGTCGGTCGCCAATAGCCCTCGGGTTGCTTCTCAGTACGATGTTAATTAACAATCACGCATGAAGAACGGCTACAGACTAAATTTTAGTTCACTAGATTATATTCTCAATTTAGATTATGTTTGTATTTATTTCTTAAGCTAAAGTTTCGTTACCCTTTTTCAATCTGTATAATTTAATTTTAAGAGGAAAATGTCGAGGTCACAATTTAATATAGAAATATTCGTTTCTGTTTTTATTCCGATGCTGTTGAGATAAAAAAAAAAAAAAAAAAAAAAAAGCAAAGATCACCGAAAGTAAAATTGAGAACTAGAGAAGAGATTCCACATTTTTGAGATCATAAATTGGCATACTTACGTAGAAATCAGAATTTTAAAAGCAAATCAATCGATGCGAGATCCGACCTTTGTAAGGATGTCGGTGCAAATGAGATTAAAATGAAAACAATGCAACATAATCAAATCCCGATTAGGATCGGTAATTTGGAATGCCAAAAGCCACAGGTAAATGAAATACTGAAAGCCACAATCTCCCGAGTTATCGAATTTCTTTCTATCAAAGCACGGTAGACATTCTTTCTTGGGAGATGACGTTTGGGAACGTTGATTAGAACGAACCCTTTGTCTTCGGAAGGCCGCGTGACAGAAGAAAATGCATTTCTTTCGCCGCCCGTAATCACCTTATCGCTCAGAATCGAACAATAGACGGCGATCACGCGGAGTGAGAAAAGAGTTCTTTTTGGAAAGTGATGAAAGTTCTTATCAAACGTCTTCGCGCGGACGGGATTGCACAGTGTGATCGACATATGAAGGACGACCCTTCCGTACAATTGAAATCGAAAGGGAACCATTCTCCTCCCTCTTTTTCGTCCATTGTGTTTTTTGTCTTTTAAAGTCCAATGTATTTCTAATTGTTTCAATAACTGCACTATTAAAAGAGTGAGCTGGGATTTCCCCCGCAAAACAAATTTTTGTATAAATTATAATTTGTATGTAAAACTATTATATTCACTTATAGATAAAAGTCCCCTTTTCTTAAGGTCCCCGTCTACAAGATATTTGTTGATTTCGTAAACATAATTACTCCTTATGGAATTTCTACTTTCGGCTTCAAACCTAGACCATTTTATCTATGAGAATGCAAGACATTGCATCCGAAAGAGCAAAAAATAATGAAGTTTTCATCGGAATTACATATTCTTTCCCCGGTCTTTGAAAATATTTTTTTAAAGATCAGTAAGCATACAAACGAATCATTAAAATAAACGTAGAATATTTTATTAAAATCGGTGGGAAAATGTGTAATTTCGCACAAATCTTCATTATTTTTTGCTCTTTCGGATGCAATGTTTTGCATTCCCATAGATAAAATAATCTGTGTTTGAGTAGGGAGCCGAAATTCCATGGGAGTAACATTACAAAATCAAAATGGCCGGTAGACAAGAGTCTTGAGGACGTCGTCATCTACTGTTTAGGAACCGGAATATATTTCGAAGTAGAAAAAGGTTCCGTTATGAACGCAAGTTTGTGTGGTGAGGGTAATCGTTTATTGTACAAAGTACTTAAGCACGCATTCAATATTTTTTCTCTTTAACATATTGAGTTGAAAATCCATTTGACCATCATATTATCTCCAGAGGGTGCGAGATAATATTATGTAGCAGCAGTGAATGGAATAAAGTGTTGTCTCTCGTTGATATAGGAGACTCGTCACGGAGCGTTACCCTTCGTGCAAGGCGAGGTTTTGTTCATTAGGTGAATACAACCTCAAGTTGTAGTTCCGATAAATTTCTTGCACATAATAATTAAAAAAAAAAAAAAAACTATTAAAAAGATTCATATATTAAGTTTTCCCGTTAATTCTTTTGGAAGTTTTTGATAATTGTGGGGGATATTTTATGAATAGTCCTATTTCTGAAATTAAATATAAATAATATGAGAGTTGTAAAAATTGTAAAAACCTATAAAAGAAGACAAAAATGGAAATTAAGTAGTTAAAATTGCTGTGACTGGCAAACTGAGTTTCTTTACGCAAAGTATTTATGACAAATCCAAACGATCCCACTTTGTATATCATTTATAACAAAATGGTTATTCCCAAAATCTTTTGAACAAAGGATGCAATTATATTATGCATTGCATGCTAAAAGAAAAGTGCTAATTAAAGATATATACAATTTTAAAAAATACCCAAGAAATATAAATTATTAATATAAATAAGATTATTCTAACTTACTGTAAAAAGGGTGGCCTAAACATAACCAATTTTATGAATAGCGACCTTTTTTGCCATATCGCATAAATATTACAAAAATATTTTATAAAACAAATATATATATATATATATATATATATATATATATATATATATATATATATATATATATATATATATATATATATATATATATATATATATATATATATGATACAAAACTAAATGGACATGCTTGAATTGGAGAACGAATTCAAATATAAAATCGAACAGATTTCGCGTACGTGATAAGAGACTTCACGAATAAAGAACAGAAAGAATTCACAAAGGAAAAATCTGTCACTCAAGTGAACGATCAAGAAGCATTTTACTTCATTTGATTTATTAGATGAATATTTAGAATCGAGAGAAACCTTTTGCTTTTATTTTTATCCAGATAAGAATATGGAACAATGGGGTTTGAAATGGTAGTTTTTTGTAAGCCAAGGTCGCTGCTAGTGTTTGTCGAAAACTCGCATCTTCTACGAGTTAAATGTCTAGCATACATCAACCCCCTTGAATAAAATGGTTTGTACGTGTTGTTTTGCACTTGAAATATTTTCCTTTTTAATCAAAAGTAACATATGGTCCTATGAAAGTTTACAAAATGTCAGAAATGATGTTTAATTTCAAATTTTACTTTTTCGATGTTTCACTATTTCCATTAACGCAACATGTGAGTGGCATTGTATAAGACTTCAAAATACATTGACAACAGCACAAGACGAAATCATTTTGCTTACAGATAAATCGATAAATTGTCGGTAGAAAATTATATTAACCTATGCGTAGTTCTCTTTGATGTCTGAATTTTTTATACCTGACTGTATCGTTCAATTGGTTTATTTTTTCGTTTCAGGTAATTGCACTGGAGTGAATGAAGACGAATCTGACTTTTATTTGTTTGGTAAGCAGACCTCGGGATATTATTCTTAAATGAATTATATTCCTTTATCTCTAGTAAAAAAATATTTCAGCAGTTATGGTGAAAGAATGGAACAATTTTAGTATTCAGTAGTAACTATATCCGCGCAGGAGAAGGAATGTTGGTGTACACTTTTGCTAGATTGGTTTGTTTCCAGCGTCTCGCCAATGAAACGAAAAATCAGCTTCAATCTCATTAAAACAATTTCGCGATCCTACAAAGTATGAGGGAAGAGAAAAAAGAAAAGAAAAAGGAGATTGTGTATTTTTAGTATCAAACTTAGCATTTTAAACTCAACTTTAAATCTTGTAGATGAGATAATTTATTATTGTTGTTATTATCAACACTTTTATTGCCTTGCACTGTGCATCAATTTGGCACAAATCAACATCCATTTTTCACGCACTTCCCGTTGCGCTAAATTAAATTAAAATGTACTGAAAAGGACCATTAATCATCATTATGAATAAAAAAAATAAGCGAAGATTTATCAATCAATTTAAATTTTGGATTAAATACCTCCAATCGTCTAATTATTTGATTTATGATCACGTACACTTCAGTTTTTAGCCAAAAATTTTCGGCTGGATTGAAAAATCTTCATTTTTTATTCATTTATGATCAAGATTATTTCATTATAATAAAGAAAAGATTTCATTTAATTTCTTACTGACCAAAGAAAAAAAATGTATTACTATATTTTTTCTTTTACTCTTTTGCCTCATAGAAGTATTGATTTTCAAAAATTTATATTATGTTAATTTTTGTTCTATCACCCACGGTGAATAAAAACATGATGAGAAAATGGGGGGAAAAAAATGTTATCGCTTAAGTTCGTCTGTGTAAAGGAAACAAATACTTAAAAAAAAAAAAAAAAGAAGAAGCTGGTGTATATATTTGTGGTTTTTTATAATTAAAATTTTATTTTTAAAATAAAAGAAATAAAATTCGTAGCCTTATTTTTAATAAATCTGTCTTATTTATAATCCGACTTATTTTTAATGAATCTGTCTTTCAATTATAATGCTTGCATAAATTAATATTATGTCTTAGAATTTTTGTTTAAACAATAAATAATGAAGCAAGTTTTATTTCACAACGCATCACATGTAACGGACTCATCCATTGCTTCAAATATTTCGATTTCCGCAAAACTCTTTTTAAATCGGTATTCAGAATCTTTTAGAAATATGTTACGGTTTATTATATGTTGTAATACAATAAATACACTTACCAATATAAACAAAGCTGAAACAAAACAAAGTAATTGTCTCGATCGAAAAGATGTTAACACAAATAGTTGCAAATTGTCTGGATATAACTCTGAAAGTAATGTACGGATATATATATATATATATATAAATGAAAAACCATCAACCTTGAGATATCATCGCGATATGAAAATAATAATTTAAAGTAAATAAAAGCACGCACGCGCGCTGGTAAAAAATAAATAAATAAAGTCTAAATCAAGTGAAAAAGAAAGGCACATTTTTAGCGACAATTTTGGCAACTGTAAAATAACGCTTCATTTAAAATCCATTCGCACGAACCAGTCAAGGATCAGCGCCGAAACATCTGCTCCAAAAAACGAACTTTCTGTTGCGCAAATTGTCTCGAATGCCATTCGGTCTTGAGCCAGGTTGAATACGAGACCAAAGAGGTTTGTGACTTCAGAGACAAGGGAGGTCCCCCCCCTACCCCTGAGGGAGTCACCCTCATGAGTCATTCTCCTTCTCTTCCACGCGCCAAGATGACCCCCTATTTTCTGCGAGATCACTTTCGTTTTCTCTTCTGACTCCCCTTTTACCGTTACATGGGGGGGGGGAGTCCCGCGCGTGCTCTCATTAAGGGGCCCACCGGCTCGAGACGCTCGCTCGCCCACCAGCTGGAAGACCCCCTCCCCCTTCTCGTTCTGAAAGAGAACGCGCGCGTTGGTGCTCTATTCCTCTGTTCTCCGCACCTGGGGCTCTCGGCGGTTGAAATAGGTGGAGGGGGGGACCATCCCCTTCTTTTTCATTCGAATCTCCTTTTTAAATATCTAGATCACTCCAAGAGCAGCCGCCCAGGGGTGGAGCACCCGAACGATTCACCCCCTCCTCTCCTTGTGTTCCATGATCCCGAAAAGATGTTTTTCAAAGAGGAATCCGATCCCATTTGCGTCACCGTTATCCTCCCCCCTCCCCTTTCTTCCCTGGAAGAGCCTTCTGTCGGGCGGTTGCAGTGAAGGACGCGAAGAATTCTGGATTTATTCTGTGGGAGTTAAAAATGTTCCCCTCACTTACATATCCACTCCCCCCCCTTTTTTTTTACTAAAAAGAACCTTCAATGCGTTCCCCCTTTCAGAATTGAGTCAACTTACGAAGAGTAATGTGTAAGCTTCGGACGTGTGGATCCTTTGGATTCTTTTTTAACGTCACAAAAATCTTTATCGTGTGCTTATATTTTTACTAAATACCCCCCTCCCATTTCTCTTAAGAGTGCAGTTTTGGCTCAAATAATAGTCTGATTCATTCGGTTTCTCACTACAAAAACAATTCAAAATCTGAGAACTAGGAGAATCATTCGAAAGCCGTGATAATGTGCGAAATATCCTTAAACACTCTGATGTTTTTAATTATATTTAAAATGAATCTTAACGTCAACGTCATCAAATCAACTGGCAATTTTGATTTCGTGAACATAGTGTTAATGCTATGGAACTTCTACTTCCATCCTCAAATCAATATTATTTTATCTACTTGAATGCAAAAAAGTGCATCCGAAAGAGCGAAAAATTAAGAAGGTTTCTGCGGAATCATATTTTATCTTTAATTTTTTTAAAAATCCCCCCCCCCCTTATTTTAATGCTTCGTTTGCGGGTTTTCTGGTCTTCAAAAAATATTTTAAAAAAATTGAGGAAAAATGTAATTCCGCAGAAACCTTCTTAATTTTTCGCTCTTTCGGATGCACTTTTTTTGCATTCAAGTAAATAAAATAATATTGATTTGAGGATGGAAGTAGAAGTTCCATAGCATTAACACTATGTTCACAAAATCGAAATGGACGGTAGATGGGAGCTTTTTAAGACAAATTTTTGGTTAACGTTAGAGTAATTGATTTTAACAAAGTAATATGCATTTTACAGTACATCATTTTAAACTTAAATCTTCGAAAACCACAACTTTATTGAGTTATGTGAGTTTATGAAGTAACCTGTACTGTATTCTAATTGAAAAAACAAGAGAGAGAAGATGCTTTTCTCTTTTCTCTCTAACCTTTCCGCTCGGCAAGATTTGATTCAGCACATTTTGGGTTGTTACTATTTTCCTATAGATTCGATTAAACGCATGTAAACACGTAAGTTATTCCCGCTCAAAAATTTTCTTTTGAAACAATAGTTTTTTTTTAAGCTTCTGAAGATTGGGGAAGTACAGGTTTGCTGAATTCATGAATTTTCATAAAGTAAAGGAAACAAATGGCGAATAGAAAACTACACCAAAGGGGGGAAATAATAATAAAATCTGAAAAAATCGAATTATAAAATAAAAACAAAATCACTCTTTAATTGCTGAGATGTCGATAGTGACATTGTACCTTCCCTGTGACGCAGTAGGGGAGAACACGTGGTTCTCTCATTATCTGTGTATTTGCTTGTTGAAGACCTTATCTCCCTCGATTTACAACAAAAAAAGAAAGCTCTTGCGTCATGGAATTATTCTCGGCAGACTGTTTGGGGACGAATTTTGCTGTTCGGAATGAGTGGGCGGACAAACACTGTTATCGGGAGTACATTTCAGGATGAGATTGAAAACTGAAACTCTTGCAGTTTCGCTTAAAACGCTTTTCTGGCACTTTCGCCTTTGACGTTTTCGAAATAATTGTGTCCCTTCGTTTTATTAACAGCTCTCTTCTCTATGCTGAACATTTTCACAGTAAAATTCCAATCGAAGAAAGAACATTTATTGAAATTTAAACATTGATCTATTCGTATTCAATTACATTGAGGAGAAACACACTTTCACTTGCAACTAAGTGGATCCACTATGACGAAGAATTCTCGTGATTCGGATCTCACGTTTTCATTTTATTTTTACGCTCAACTCGATTATTAGTGATAATTTTGTCTGTTCCGGCTGCACCATCCAGGGGGCACTAATTTATGTTGCAAATTTTTAAAATTAAATGTTTTCCATCCTCAAAAGCTCTGAAAAGTAAATAAAAAAATATTTGCATCTATCCATCCATCAGTTTAAGCATATTTTTTAATTTTTGTCTCTTTCTTATTTTGAAGTATGTAGTAGTTTTATGTACCCAACAGACTGATTTATCCCCTTCACTACTCTAACATGCTTCACTCCAACCGAGAAAATATTTTTGACGTTCGGTTTATCGAAACCTTGAAAGTATTTGTATAAAAATGGTTATGAAATCAGATTATTTAAAACTGTTTTTAATTAAATTTTTTACTTAAAATACTATTATTTTCAATAATTTTTTTCAAAAAAATTTCCTTTCCCATTACATTTTGACAAACAGGAGAGTGTGCGAAATGTTCAGTTGTCTACGGACGCTAAAAACCCAAGCTACCTCCTTGGCTCAGTGTCCTCAAATTGGGATGTTGTGAAATTTGGAAAGTGGGGTGCCTGCGCAGGTGTCGTCCTCGTCATTTGACCAAGATTCAAAAGGACAAAGTTGTTGAAAACCAACCCCTGAGCAACGTTAATAAACAATCCATCGGATCAATTGTTTAAATATAAACAAGGATCGTAATTTTTTTTTCAGATTGTGACTATCCATATATTGATACTCTTCAACGTCGCAGTTTTGTTATAAGTACATACTCAAACATATATATCTGTCTTCGTCAGTGTACAAATGCTTGCATTTTTTAAAATCCCTGAGCCTTCCAACTATTTTTCAGTCTGAATTAAGCGCAGATTCACAAAAACTCTCTCTCGTCTCCAGCCGTCATATTCAATTAAAATGACATTTTAAGTGTTTCTTTAAAAAACTGTTATAACGATCAGATAATTTTTTTCGCATTTCTTGCAAGTTTTTTATCGCTTGAAAATATTAACCTAATTTTTTTTCCCGATATTCCCTCCCCAGAACACCCTTCCCCCCTCCAGATAAATTTATTTGTTCTGTGTGATCATCATTTTCGTTATTTATAGTATTGGCACTTAATCAATATTGTTAATTTCATTACATGTGAGTTAAATTTTACGAGGGCGTATGAACTTTTAATGTACTGGAACATTTCAGAGGTGTAATGAAATCTGTTGCAGGAAAATATGTCTTTAAGTTGGGTAGCCGCGTCAGCCTTGTGGTCATGGTCGCAGACTTGCTGCCGGCGACTTCCGTCAAGTCGTTGTTTCGAGCTCTGATGCTGATAAAGACCTGCTGTTTAGCGGAGCTGATGCACGTTACATGTGTCTAAGTTCCAAGTCCTCCTGAGGCGTGGTGTGGAGGTTTGGAGAGGGAGGTGCCAGCTCGGCTATGTCCTCGTTACTTGACCGAGATTGAAAATTACGAGGTTCGTTGCCAATGACCCTAAGTACGAAGTTAATAAACAATCACATCACTGTAAGAAGTTGGAAAAGAAGAAACTATGGAAACTAATTTATGAATCTGCGGATCACTAATGTTCCAGACTAGATTTGGAAGAGGGAACAAAATGACATGTATGGAACTGGCGAATCTTTCTAAGCCATTTAGCAAAAAAGAATCTCTGAAAATTCCATCTAATGATATCTTTTACGCTTGTAAAGAAAAAAAAAAAAGTGTTTGAATGCATGTTTAGAAGGTTTTACCTATTCCTTCCAAGCTTCACATTATATGTTGCTCTCCTTTTGTTTAACTTTTATTTTTTTTGTTGTTGGGGATGGAAGGGGGGTGTAGAAAGAACAGTTCTAAATCCTCAAGATGTAAAAAAGTTGCGCATATGGGACGACAACGAAGCGATCCGTAGATGTCCAGCAAAAACTTCTCGGTGCTAATTACCTTTGCAATTAGCTTCCATTTTTTCCCCCTCTTGAAGATGCTTTTTTTTCTCTCTATCCGAATAGAGAAAGTATCGAAAATTTCCAGTTTTTGGAGAATTTCCTTTGCAGCAGCAAACCATCTGTGTGAATCTTTTCCGCCGCTTTGATCAATTGGGGGGCTTTGTTTCCCCTCTGCCGAAATCAGGGTTAATTGCCCATTAACATTCTACAGAAAGGCCGGGGGGCGGGTGTTTCCTTCGAAACTTAACCCTCTATCCCCATCCCTTTCGACAAAAAGCAAAGCATAACTTTGGGCTTCGATTTTTGATTCGTTAGGAAAGGATTGTGCGCGAATGAAGAATTGTTTGTGATTTTTTTTTTCTCTTTCCGCTTTTTTCATTATTATTAAAGAGAGAAATTTTGGACGATTTTTATCCAGTCATCTTTTTTGTTCCTTTTCAAACTGAAGTTAACAAAGCGTGCAGTTTTATCATTCAATTACTAGATGTTTCTTTTTCACGACGTCATTCCCAGCTAAGAATTCTTATGCTAAAACTTTTTTTTAGTAAAACTTTTTGTATTGTTTTAATTTATATTACTTTTACAGTTATTTATAAGGCCGTCTTTGTCTAAAGTTAAAGAACACAACACGAATTTCGAAGACTTTTTCTGATTTACAAAAAAAATTACTTCGCTATTCATATTAATTCACTTGGCTCTGACACAATAAAATAAAAAAGTTCTATGCAAAGAACAGATTTAGCCATCCAAGGTGCGCTTTTTTTATAATTATTATTCAATTGCTCAAACATAAGAATTAATGTAAAAGATTAAATATCGAGAAATTGACAATAGTAAACTTTTCCGATATTAAAATAAAAGCAAATTTTAAATTATTAAATTGAATATATTTAAGCTAAATGTTATTAAAATTGAAGCAAAGGATAAAAAATTGAAAAGTTATCTGTTACTCCAAAATGCCCCGCCTGAAACAATAGCCCCTTAGCTCTAGTTAATAAATAAGTAAAAACATGCTGATATTTTATTTTGATAAACGAAGTTGTTACTTTGACATTTATTTTGTCTTAAGGTGTACGGCTGACGAAATATAAAATTAAGAGTGTACAACACTCGCATGAAAAATGAATGGGTATAAATAAACATGGGGAAAATGTGCATTGAAATACACTGTTCTCGCTACGGGTTAAATGATCGCTGTAGCCGAGTGGCGACGCTCGAGAACTCGCGGCCCTCGTTGTAACATTCTAGTTATGGGGATCGAGCTCTAATGCCACTAAAGTCCCACCAAGCTGTGGGGCTGATGCATGCTCAATCTGTCGACAATCCAAGTCTTTCCGTTAGTGTATTGTGGAAGTTTGAAAAGGAAAATGCCAGCTCAGATGTCGTCCTCGTCACTCGACCGAGGTTCAAAATGACTGAAGTCCGTTGCCAATAGCTCTCGTGTTGCTTCTCAGTGCGACGTTTATGAAACATTCAATCAATCGAACCTGAAACGAATTGCTGAAAACTGCGTCAGTGGCCGCAAAATCTGTCACGAATAACACAATCCCGGTTTTCATTCAAAACAAACCAAACTCACGAGATGCGATGCTCTTTCATCCTTACATTTCCCTAATCAATACAAGCTTACGAAATGACTTTTCCGAATTTCTATTTAAACGTACTTTTGAATTTGTTGCACGTTGTGCGCATTTTCTTGTGTGTCTTTGCTTGCACGAACAATTTTTTTAACATAAAAATATACATTGAATGTTGTACTCTAAGCAAATAAACTGTTAAAGGAAAACCTGCTACCGTCGATGCAACACGTGAAATGAAAGTCTTGTGTTTTTCTGAAAGATTTCGCTTTAAATAAACAGAAGTCATTTTTTCCTCGTCCTGTGTTGACTCATCTCTCAGTTGTATTGAATGTGGACGGGAAGGCCATTCAGGTGTCTCCATGCGTTGTGTTTTTGTGCTTGGGAGGAAAATATGCATTTAGGTGGATTCTAGTATCTGAAATCGGAAACATTAGTTGCTTCGAGCATAAAATTTCATTTCCAGTTTTATTCGGTCTTCGATCGTTCGATTTGTGGGGAGTATGAAGCACAGCAAAAAGACGACTATTCTTATTTAAGCCTTTTGTTGCTTAGTCATTTTTTGGCTGCCTATTTCTTAGTTTTGAACCACATTTCGATAACGAGGTCGCGGCCGCTGTAGCCGAGTGGTCGGGGTCGCGAACTCTCGGCCGGCGTTCGTTCTGTCGAATCATGGATTCTCAGGACGATTCCAAGGTGAGTCTTTTGTGGAATCATCATGATTTTACTTAAGACTAGCCGTTCTGCTGGGCTGAAGCACGTACAATCTGCCGAGGCGTCACTAGACCGAGATTCACAAGTTCACAATGATGAGGTCCATCGCGGTAAACCCTCGTGTTCCTTCTTCGTGTTACTTTAATAAACAATCGATATCTGAGGTGGCACTGTCGATCTCCACACCCTCATCACCTCATCGTGAGGACTCTGAACCCTGACTACGAGCATTAAACCCTGTACTTGACGGTTCTTTAGTATATAGATTATTAAAACTTCGCATCTAGAAGAAAAACGAGATTTATTTTCTATCGGTCAAGTAATTTAGAACTATAGTCAAGTGGCTAGGAGGGCACCTAAAGTGGTTTTTATCTTTTAAAACACCCTATACAACAGAAAACTTCAAGGAAGGGAGAAAAGTTCCCTTTAATAATGTATAAGCTTATAATGATTCATTTTATTCCCTTTTTGGAAAAAAAAATGTAAGCATTAGGTATACAAACGATATTTTTTATAATTTTAAGATGAAATTTCTTTTACTCTTTGTGTGGGTTCATTGAACGGATTTATTCCCTGGACTACGAGGAAGTATCGCGATGTTTTAATTAATATACTTAAAAATAGCGGATATATCTGGAGAAAATTTATTCCGCATATTAATTGATCCTTTGGTACAGAATCTTGTAAATTATATCTATTCATGTTGATCTGTTTGGTTTCAGGAAGCCGAAGAACCGGCACCCCAAATAGAGCTCAATCTGCTGGGTTCTACTATGACGGGTCTCCGAAAGGTCAAAAAACGCAGAGTAACGTATAACCTTGGATGGTGATTAAATTGAGATGTCTTGGAATAATAAATAAAAATTAAGTTTCTATTTCGGTAATTTTTAGTAATAATTAAAACTTTACGAGACACCCCGAGATAATAATTAAAACTGCTTATTATTTCCGTATATGGTTTCCCGAAACCAAACCAATC
This sequence comes from Nephila pilipes, assembly GCA_019974015.1. Classification (NCBI taxonomy): domain Eukaryota; kingdom Metazoa; phylum Arthropoda; class Arachnida; order Araneae; family Nephilidae; genus Nephila; species Nephila pilipes. The sequence goes on along the minus strand of BMAW01023693.1, from coordinate 385,080 downwards.
AACATGAATAACTATAGTTTACAACATTACATGCATGAGAATCAGTTAATATGCACAATATATTTTATCCAGATACCTCGTTTTTTCCCCCCTCAGTTATAATTAAAACTTTACTAAATCCACTCATATTCATTGCTCATTTTTTTTATGTGAATGTTCGTAAGCATCATTTTCCTGTCTATTCTCGCTTTTGGCATCTGTCTCGAAAGCGACATCTTTCTCTATTATTTGTACTGTCATAAATTTTTTTTAGAAAATTTCTAAAAGGAGATGGGTAATATTTAAAATGCGCGCGCGTGGTCATAACATAGAAATAAAAAAATTCTGAAACAAAAATCAGTTATCAGTTATGTTATCAGTATAGAAATCTGGAATTTTACCGAGCATCAGAAGAAAGCGTGAAAAATTAAAAATTTTATATTCCATTTTGCACTCTGAAAAAAAGAAAGAAAGAAAGAAAAACGACGAAGAATGAATCACCGAATTAGAAAAATAAAAGAATAAAAAAATTTTATGGATCTTGTCTGATAAATTTCCGCTAATCTGACAAACACTTGTTTACACTTTTGCTAATCTTTCTAACATTAGTTTGAGCTCCAAACTTAATGCGTAGTATGAGTGGGCTTATCTTTGCGCATGCGTGGGAGGCATGAATTTCAAGATGTCCGAAAATGGATTCCGCAATCTGTTTCGATGTAATCGCTTGTCTGTTGATGGAAATTAGGATTTTCGTCGTCGAAGAGATTTCTTCTAGGAAGTGTAACAGAATCGGATGACGAAAGAGAATTCACGGAAGATGATTCTTTGCAGTAATTACGAGTAGTTTTTCTTTTTTTCTTTCTCGTAACGAAATTGTTGCCAATTTAGTTTTTCGCTTTAGTGTGTTTGAAATAAAATTCTCCGACTTCAAACATTTTCGCTGGTTGAAATACCTGGACAGGAATATTTCACAAACCCTTTGTTCATTATTAAAAGCGTCTTATTAATTTTGGATTCTCGCGAATTTATAAAATTTTAAATGTGCAGTGTTTTTAATTTGAGAGAATATGGGAAAAAAAAGTTTTAAATATAGTCATTGGGGCATCAAGAATAAAAGCAAAAATTTAATGAATGAATAAATTGTAGAGCAATTAGCAGGAAATTTAATATGTATGCAACAAGCATATCAAGAGTAAATCGTGTAGTATATGAATTCAAAGAAATTACTCGAAAATTCGTATCTTCACGATTTTCTTTATATAATAATAAGTATCAATAAATAAAATAAACTTTAGCTCAACAGCGAATAATTTGTTAAAATATTCTCTTTTGAGTATTTGAATTAATCTCATTTCCCCCAAATCAGAAATTGTTATTGCATTTCTTCTTGCAATTGCATATTTCATTGATTTGAAAAATAATGTTCATTTTACATTTCTTCTCACGACTTTGTAAATTTTTTTAAACTTCGGGGCGTGTGTTTCTTATGCTTTCCTTTTCTTCGGAGCCTTCTGCTAATCGCTTAAACACCGTGGACTCTTCCCTTATGCATGGAGATAAATAATAAATAAAACAATACGGTACAAAAAGAGGTAAATTTAAACTAAAAAAGCGAATGAGTCATTTCGAAAGACAAAGTTATAAAAAGGCAGTACAGTTGTCAAAAATCATACTTTGTAAGAACATTCTTACGATACGTGATTTTGGATTCGAGATCATGCTCCGAAAAAAATCCACTTTCTTGACTGATTAACCCACAAGTAATAATTAATATCCTAAATGATAATAATGAGTTACTACATTTTTCATGAGGAAAAAATTACGAGTAAAATTAAATTTCTTTCACCCATAGGTTAGTACCAAAGTTATTGAGCTGCGATGGTGGTCGCGATTCCCGAGTGGTCATTACCGATGTTGTTTCCGTTTAATTATAAGTTCAAAGTCACTCGAAATTACTCAAAGTCCTTATGTTGGAGGGATGTAGAAGTGTAGAAAAGGGAATGCCAGCACAGAATTCGTCCTTATCACGAAAACGAGGCTAAAAAAAATGGTTGCCTATAGCCAATTGCTGCTCTCTTCAACAGCAACGCCATGACTTGAAATGCCTTAATAACTAGCCCGAGTAGGTCGTCTCCTTTTGTCTAGATGATAAAGGCACAGCAAAAAGCGATCGGTAACCTCTTCTTCGGACCCAATGGTGGAAAATTCGAAACGCCTTGGTACTCCAAGGTCGAATATCTTCTCCTTCCATGGGGTCAGATACATCTAACACCGAAAGCTCTCGGGTAGCTTTTATGTGCGATATTAATACAAACAAACATTCGATTAATGGGACTGATGAGGTATTCTTGATGCCCTTTTTATTCCACTGTCTCGCTCAGTGAGTCTAACATTAAATATGCCGTTTTCAGCGATCAAGAAAAATAATTGTATTTGCCCTATGCATATTAATTTGTGCTGTTATTCCGTACCTGATAAGCTAATGCTCAAGAAAAAATACTGATTATTACTATTTTTTATTATGTGCCAACGAAGACTCAATTGTTTCATTCTTGCATTCAGTGTGTCTTTATTAATATCAAGTGGTTAAAAAAATTGCCGAAGCACATTAGCATTTCTTTTAAAAAAAAAAAGGGGGGGGGGCTCTTTTTTTTAACGTGACATTAAGAATAAAAGAAATATGCTTGATATATAATGCTAATAGCGTTCCAAAGTTATATAACATGAAACGTCACTCTGAACAGTTCACAATACAAATCATAAGGAACAGTATTGCTACGTGGGAGAATTAAGAAAAGAAAAACTTCCACCTCATAACTACATACCAAAGCTTAACCTTCACTTTTTGGGAATAACTTGACACTCTTGGTCTAACTGGTGTTTCTCTTATTCTAGTGTTATTTACGCTGTACATTGTGGCCTCGGTAGCCTAGTGGTCATGGTCGTGGACTTGCGATCGGTGGTTTTCGAGGGTTCGAGCCCTGATGTCACGAAGATCCGCCGTGTATCGGCGCTGATGCACGTTCAATCACTCGAAATCCCAAGTCCTACCTTTGGCGTTGTGTGGAAGTTTGGAGATGGAAGAATCATCTCTCAAGTGTCGTCCTCCTCACTTAATCGTGGCTCAAAAATTACGTGGTCTGTCGCGTATCGCCCTCGTGTTGCTTCTCAGTGCGACGTTAATAAACAATCACAATACTGTGTACATTTCTGATAGAAGCTCTCATTATTTCTTTACATAATCCTAAAGAATTATTTTTTTTTATCTCATCCCAGCTTGAGGACAGTTAGTTATACGACCTAGAGACACATCGAAAAACTCTCACACGTTTCGGCCCCCTTTCAACACCTTACAATCAAATTATATACGACAATATCTAGGCCCCAAAGCCGTTCTGCCTTTCTGTTGTGTCAGGATTATATATATCCTCACTAAACTCAACACACCCTGGGTTCTTGTCTCTTATGTTCAAGTTTATTTATATTTTTCCTCGATATTGCCCTGTGAAATGTTTCACATGCGTTTATTTTCGGTCGATTTCCCTTGGGGACTGAGCGGCGTTTTATAAAAACAAACGTACAAGGGCGATTGACCAATTTCTTAGGACCACTGCGCAGTTGGCGTTCCCTAGACTATGCTAATCGCGGTCATGTGTTATGCAATTCATTGCGCAGGTGATCTCGATAAAAAGTACCCTTTCGCTTTTTTTTTTTAAAGAGAACATTCGCTCTAATCACAAGGTCTTTTGCCTGATTAGATACCCCCTCCTCTTTTTAGTAGCTTAAACTAAAGGGGAAGAGAATTAAAAAATAATAACAAATGACCGCGGATAACAGAAGTTTAGCAAAAAACACAAATACTGTTAAAAAAAACAGGCTTTCTTGCGCTGAATCATTTGACAAGCACAATGTTGACTAACAGCTGCTGAAAATGAAGCAACCAGGATCTTAGCACGCAGGGGGAAGCGACAGTTATTTCCCTGATGCGAAGGTCAGTTTTTTAAAAAGGAAATGATGTGCCTTATGTTTGAACAAAGAATGGCCACAAACAGATCGATCAAAATTTTGATTTCGTGAACGTAATGTTACTCCGATGGAATTTCTACTTTCCTTCTCAAACCTAGACTATTTTTTCTGTTTGAATGAGAAGAAAAAATTCATTCGAAAGAGCAAAAAGGAATGGAAATTTCTGGGGAATTACATTTAATTTGTTACGTTTCGAGTTACACATTTTCCTACCGATTTTTTTAAAAAAATTTTTTTTTTCAAAAAATCAGGAAAAGGAAATATAATTTCTCAAAAATTTTGATATTTTCTGTTCTTTCGGATACATTTGATTGCATTCGAATAGATACAACAGTGTGGGTTTGAGAAGGAAAGTAGAAATTCGATAGGTTTAACATTACATTCACGAAATCAAAAATATTTTTAAAAGCCGGAAAAATCCGCAAACTAATCATTAAAATAGGAGTAAAAATATTTTTAAAAATCGGAGGAAAAAAGTGATCCCATAGAAGCATTCATTATTTTTTGCTCATTCAGATTTATATGAATGCAATAAATGCATTCAAATAGATCAAATAGTAGAGATGTGAGAATTAAAGTCGAAATTCCATAGGATTTAACATTAAGCTGACGAACTCAAAATGGCGGGTAGACGGGAGCCGTAAATAAATATTAAAATAGCACTTTTCGCACAACTCTAAAGACATGCGATTATGTTTGAAGACCACCACTCTGTTTTTCTCTAGATTTCTTTAACGAATTCCAAGTGTTCGATTGGAATGAACGCGATGACGATTCAAAGAACAGATGGCAGAGACCGATAAGGTCAATTCAGTCATCGAGAGAGATTAGTTTGTTTTCTTTTCAAATTGAAACAACCAATCGACAATATCAACACTAAACCAAATATGCCTCATCATTCTCTTAAACCTATCTATAGATAAGAATGAGCTTCGATTGATAATTGAGGCTAATTATTTATTTTGAGGCATAGACTACATTCCGGGAGAGGGGGTAGACTTTGGGGAAAGTTACATCAGGTTAATCGCAATCTATTAAAAGATCACACTAATTTATCCGGAATGAAATGAGGTCACAATTCAAAGAAACTTGCTAAATTTGCACACTGCTTTGTTAAATTCTTGCGTATTAAAATGTTTCAGTTCTTACCAGTTTGTGAGTGTGTGATATCGGTTAGATGGAAAAGTTAGATAACACATCAAATTTTTTAAAGAATTAAAAATAACACATCAATAATTGACTGACAAAGTGGTTATATTGTTTTTGTTAACAAATCAAAACAAATAAAATTGTTCAAAAGCAAACACTTTTTGCCTCATAATTGGAATTTATTACAAAGCTCCTTCTTATCATAAGATTCATTCGACCTCTTGCATTTTACTTCCGAAAAGGTTTCTGTTTGGAACGCGGTGCTAATTATGCTCGTGCATTGTATTACAAGTGTATATTTAGAGAAACTCTAGAACTGCAGGGCTAGTTTTTGTTGCCATGCCTTATTGTCTTTTGGATTAGAGAGGGTCGAAAGCCATTTCTTCGGCACTTAGTGTGTCAGATATTTTGGAATTTATAATAATTAAATACGCCGCTTTTGTTTCGGTTCTGGGAAGAGTAGCAAAATTTTGTGATTATGATGAGCGATGCAAATTAGATCAATAATAAACGAGTTTATGCATTTCATTCTTACTTTCATGAAAAGTGTGTGATATCGGTTAGAGAGTGAGTCGAGAATTTTTAACTTCTTATTTCATTCAGAAAATGTTTCCTCTTTGATCTCTGCGTGATCCTAGCTGAAACACTCGCTCATTTAAACGCAGATTGTAGTACAGAAATGTACTACGTTTAAGTACGAAATTGGCTTAAATCCAGATGAGAGTTTTGATAACACTTTATAAAAGGGGAGGGGGATGACTAAATCTTTTCTCATTTGTTAAAATTTTGAATTTTTGAATTTGAATACTTTGCTTAGTTCATTTTTGTTGAGAAACTTGGTTGACTTACTGAAGCCTTTGTTTAATATTATGGTGAAGGTTAATCATTTTTCCTTTGCCATTTTTTACTACGTTTTTATGTATTTCACTTGGTGTGTGTTTATTAGTGTGTCATCAAATTTTCGATCGTTAATTTAACCAACTTCACATCAAGCCAGAGCTCTGAAACTTTGGGAATCGTTCTTACTCGCCTAACAATGCAATATTTAGACATATGCGACAATTTTAACTAATATTTCAATATTTTTTTTTTAATAATGCAGCTTAGCCCAACCATTTGCCGCGATTTAAAAAATTGCCGAACTTGGCTATATTTTTGGCAAGTGATTAAGTTTAGTTTTTATTAACGTCGCACTAGAAGCCACACGAGGGCTATTGGCGACGGACCTCGTAATTTTGAACCACGGTCAAGTGACGAGGACGATACCTGAGCTGGCACCCCCTCTCCTAACTTCTACACCACGCCATTGGGAGTACTTTCGGCCCCGACAGATTTAACGTGCATCAGTCCCGTCTACACGGCGTGTCTTTAATGGCATCAAGGCTCAAACCCACGGCTCGATGAAAACTGCCGGCCGCGAGTCCGCGACCATGACCACTAGATTACCGCGGTCACAGTTTATTCGTGATGGCGAGAACTTATACGTGACCTAACCAGTTACTCAACCCAGATATCTCGATTCGGTTTTTAAAAGATGTAATTTACAACATTACGTTAAAAAAAGAATGATATACTCATGTTTGAATATTTAAGTTATCCCCCCCTCTAGGACTTATCTTCTTTAGGTAAGTTCGGATATCATGGCCCAGAGGTTCTCTACTGAATTTTTTTTCTTTATCGTCAGATCTGTTTTTTTTAAACACTGGTGACTCCCCCTATTCCCGTGATACCTCAGCGATTATTCTCTATTTTCGACCCTTGTGTTATTCATTCACTTTAGTTATATTTCCTTTTGAGTTTGAGAAGTGTTCTTCATGTTTTTTACAAACGACGGTTGCCGGCCGGGGATTGTGTTGCGGAGATGGGGAAGGGGTCTCTGTTCATGATGTAAACATAAATATGTTGTAACTGGCTCCCCTCATCTCATGGTGCCTGGTTAAGAGAGCGATTTCTATATTTAAAATAGCTAATGGAAGATATTTTTCATTACATCCAACTAATTTTTCGAAAAAACGTAAGGAATTTTTTTTAAAGTTTTAGAAAATTCATTCCTAGCGAATGAATACTTCCTTGTTTATTTTTCTTGTTGGGATGATTTTTTTAAAAAAGACCTTATCCTCTCGAAATTTCGTTGGTATTTGGTAAACGATTTCTTACTTCGCGCAAGGTGGAAGGAGGGGCATCTCCCGTCTGGAGCGCCTGATTGGTCGATGAGGGAAGAGCCGGAGACGCATCAGGTGCGATAAGATGTTTTCGCCCTTTTATCTCTGCGATTCACGAGCGCGGCGGGGGAGGAGGAAGGGGGTTGTCCCGGGGCCCCATTCCGTCTTCGAGATCGCTATCGTCTGCCAGTCTTAGATCGCGCTTCTCTCCGGAGACTATCGTTTGCTTGCCGAGGAACATTATCGTTTGCAGTTATTAAAGGGTGAGTGTGCTCCTTTTATGTTTTGCTTTTCGTAATCCGTTCTGAATATGAATCTCTTCCTTTTGTTGTTGTTCATTCGCATGTCGAGACAAAATCATTCTCAAATAAATTATTCGTATACACTTTTTTGTATTTTATTTTATGACTGACGTTTTATTTTCGTTTCGCGTTTTTTGTTCTCTCGAATTTGTTAATTTTGTATTTTCGGCTGTGTTTGTATTATCTTCTATTTAAGTTTATCGAAAAATTATCCTTGAAAAATATGAATGAAAGTATAAAAATCCTTTTTCTCAGACCACGTTCATAATTATTTTACCGAGTGTCGATGTTCTTTCTAATAATTATAGAGTAACTTCACTGTACATTAATTTTAGGGAATCTCCTGTGATCTTCCGTTTAAAATTTAAAAGAAAAATGAATAGATAAATAAAAAAAATTTAAAAAAAACTTTATTCAACTGGAACATCTTGTATTTTATCAAGAAATGTTTTTAAACACGCATAAATAACGTGCTTTTAAATATATGTACAAGTCGGAAAAACGCGTGGGGAAATAGGAAATCACAGTATGATTCATTAAACGGATGTAAACAAACGTAGGAATTGTTTTTTACTTTGTTGATTCGTAGTGACTGAATCAACTTTCAACAAATAGAACATTAAACATTCATCGCGAGTTATTTATTCGGTGTTTATTCAAAATGAGTTGTTTCACAAAATTTTAAAATAGTAGCCGTCCTGGATTCACTTGAAATGTCTGCATTCGAATCTTTCGGTTTCGAAAAGTTGCTCTTTGCTATATTTTAGCTTCCAAGCATTTTTTTTTTAAGTCGTTTAACGAGTTTGTTTATGTATTATAATTTAGTTTACAAGCAATTGTAATTTGTTCTGTTACATTTTCTTGTGTGTCTGAAATAACTTTTCTTGCTACAAAAATTAAATTACCTTCATTTCTATTAAGTTAAATTGATGCCACTTTTGATTAGAATAACAAAGACATGCTCAGTTCATATTCTATGAAAAAAAAATTTACTATTTAAAATTACTTTCGTCCTATTCATTTACTTCAATTTTAAAAAAATGTGGAGAAATGTTTTACATATTTTTATCTTTCTTCTTATTCATTTGAGCTTTCTCAATTAAGTTTATCCTTTTTAAAATAAATTTCATCTCATAAAAATCGGAGGGAGGGGGGGTTAACAGTGATTTATAATACTTTACTAAAATTTGCTTTTTGGTAAGCTTAAAATTCGAAACTGTGAATAATAAGAAGGAATGCTAATTTTTTATACCTATAAATGTATGAAATATATTTTATTTAAAAGTTAGAGAAATTAAAGCTACTGATGAAAAATAAATGGCAATCAACTATAAATAAAAATTTAGGAGAATTAGACAAAAAATTTCTCAAGAGAATTTAAATTTTTTCTGTTCAGTTTAACTTAGGAACTTTATAGGTATGGAAGAAATAATTGTTTATAATTATCAACATATGGATTTGAACATTTTGATTGATTCATAGGTATTATTGTTGCTATATATTTGATGGAGCTATTGCTTCTTTGATTTCATTGCTAATTAAATGATGTTGATTGGAAATTTGAACATGCACTTGAATTTCTTATTTTTTAAGAAAAAAAAAACTTTATTTTAATTGTTTGACTTTTCTGAACATGTGTACAAAATTTTATGTAAAGTGTCTTATAGATATATGGACAGGAGATTTTTTAAGGAACTATAGCTAAATTAAAAGTTAATTGAATAGGAGAGAAATTATCTATATATAATAGCAAATTATTGCTATGTACATTATATAAAAATTATTCATAATTCACACAATATAAAATGTTTCACAATTTTTCTTGAGAAATGTTTTGAATTCATTGCCAAATCATGCCGTTGACCTCCAAAACTTCAAATTGCTTTTTCTTCGCTTTTTATTTTTCATGGCGGACATATATTTAAAATGTTATTATTAATATAAAGTTATGAAATTGTTTCAGGTTGTGTTGCATAATATATTTGATAATTTTATGCATGAAATAAGGATTTAGAAAAAGATTTTTTTAAAAAAAACCACAAGATTATATATAGTTTTTAACTCTTTTTCGTAGAATCTGATAAAAAAGAAAATTACTGCACTATTAATAGCACTAATACAACTAAACAAATGCACAGAATTGTGAGAAACATTTCTGAGGAATTGAGGTGAAAAAATTGCTTAATTTTTTTAAATTTGGGGAAGTAATGGAAACTTTAAAATATTGAAATATTTTGAAAAAAGTTTAAAATTTTAAATATTTGTTTAAAAAAATTAAGATTTTTATTCTAAAATGCATATTTTATGAGTGTTTAAATAGGATGAATGTAAACCTTTTCTTTTGACATTTCTAATAACTTAAATGGTAGTGATGCAACAAGAGAAGCTCACAAATGAATGAAGAGACGTCAAAACATATTTTATCAACAACTGGCTAGATACCCATTCTTCGTACGAGTAAATTGAAAAGGGGAATAATCCAAATGGAAAGATAAAAAAAATTTTTTTTTAACGAGGACGTATATTTAAGAATAATTTTAGTTGAAGAGCAAATTAGTTTCCTAGGAACGAGTGATTTACTAAATGAAATAGGAAAGTGAAATAAGTTTAATTAAAATGAGTACGGAGCTTGCATTTCATATATTACACTTTTTTTTTTATGCTTTTCATAATTTTAAATACTTAATTTATAGAATAACAATTACATTTTATAAATAAAGTTGTAACTAGTTTTGAAATGTTACATAAGCCTAAAACAAATTAAAATGTAACTAATAATACAAAACGTTAAAATTAATTTTTTCGCGCGGTTTTAAAATAAAAGTTAAAAACACAGCTACCAGGCCTAAAATATATTTAATGAGTAATAATACTTTAAAAAAATTATTGCACATGTAAACAGGAAAAAATGTTCCTTTTTTTTTTCCTTAAAAAAATATTTTTTAGAAAACCAGTTTAGTAGTTAATAAATTTTCCTTACATTGAAATAAAAGTTGGCGATAATTCGCCTAATATGGAACGTTACAGTATACGAAAAATATATTATTGGGTTGCATAAACCTTTCGGGCTTTAATCCCAGGTTAACTGATATTTGATTTGAGCCAGAACGTTGATTTAACACTTGCCTAAGAGTTAAAAATCTAATTTGAGAATTTAAGTAATTTTTATAGAGAAATTAAAAATGAGCAATATTATAAGTTAGAAAAATGCACTGATGTGAGGAATTTTAAAGGATGAGTTTAAGAAATTGTTTTTTTTTTAAAGTGTTTAAACTATGAGTATAAGTTAATTAAAATAATTTAGAGACATATTTAGGTTATTGTGAAAATTTGATGTTTTTATTGAAGCAGTTAGGGCAACGAGAAAATTTATTTCTGTTACTAAATCTAAAATTTATTGATTTAAAAATTTAACGTGCAATTTAAGGTAATTCAATGATGCTATTGTAAAGAATTTCTAAGTTATAGTGGAGGCAGCAGATTAGAAGAAATATTCTGTTTGTTTGTCTAGTCAGGTAGTTATTGGATTTGAAGTATTTTCCTCTCTGTGTCGAGAGGGAGAATTCTCATTGGCCGATAAGGAATGGTTCCTATCGAGAGTGGGTGGTGCAGTATTCTGTGATTTTTGGTTGCATTGGGTTATGAAAATGTAAGAGTTTAACTAAAAAATGTTTATCTAATAAAACTTCTCGTGTTCTGTGTAATACTGGTTTACTTCTGAGTGGGGTGTATGAAACGTTACAGTAGACTCATCGAAGTATATGCCCAGCTAACCTTTAAAAAAAATGCTAATTTCTCGATTTTTAAAATCATGCCAAGAGTTTGAACGAAACTACACTTTGATTCTCATTATAAGCTAAAATTAAAAATAAATTAGTGATATTACATTAGGTTAAATAATTAAAAAAGAAAAATTCAACTGGCAGCTTAAAACTGAAATAGAAAGTATGATAAATTCGGACAATACAAATCAGGCAGCTTAGAACTGAAAGCATGAATTTCTATGACAATATTGCACACTAAAATAGACAAATCAGACATTTCAGTTACAGTTCACCAAAACTGACACATAAAAAATTTCGTTTAGAACTGAAAGAGAAAGTATAATTATCTGAAGCAATACAATTCGCTAAAACTGGCTAATAAAATATTTCAATTACGACTAAAAGAAAAAGTTAGGCTTAGTAGGAATCAACATTTCAGGAACTCGACCGATAAAAATTACAATAAAATTAATACGAATTTCACCAGGTGAATTAAAAAAACAAAACAAAAACAAAAATGTAAACAGGCAGTGTAAAATACAGAAGTAAATAAAGAGTTATAATAATTTTAAAAAGTTTTCATAAAGCAATAATTCTTTGCTTGAACTTGCCACACGTTTAAAGACACACACACACAAATGTTGGCAAATTAAAGAAACAACTTTTTTAAAGAATTTTTTTCATGCTTTATTACAAACAATATATTTTTTTATATGAGGATTGATTCTAAAAACAGCCATAATTATTTTACAAATAACTAAATAAATCATAATAATTCTTTTGGAAATATCAAATTATATTAAGAAAATCTAAATCAAATTATTTGTATGATGAAGATACACTATGATGTCATACGTGACGTACATTGTGTTTAAAACTTCTTAAAACCTAAGTTGAATTGGGGGGGGGGGAAGGCTTCGTGGTGCACACTATCAGTTGTCACAGATTCTTTATATCAAATTTCATGTTCATGTGTTTCGTAATCTTTCCGTTATGCCGTCGACAAAATCAGACCCGTTTATTTTCCTGTCTGAGCATGTGCAGTGAAGGCAAATCGCTTAAATTTTTGAAAAATTGAAGGCGAATTCCGCGAAAATGGCTCCGTGTTCCGCACGACAAAAATAGAAAATTCTTCCTTTCATTAGTATAGATTATTTCAATAAACGCTCTCTCATGTTTTCTTTTCCACAACGCGCCCTAAATCCTAGTCTAAATTTAAACAATAAAGTTCTAGCTTACCAACTTATCCTTGCCGAAAGAGCTACTTCTCAAATACTGAAGGTTCGACGTTTTTTCAACTTACTCTAACCATTAATCACTTCGAACCACTTTTAATCACAGAAGTTTAATTATTCAATTTTCTAACTTACAAGTATTTACCAACTGTGCTGTCACTATCAACTATACACACTTGCTTTCTATTTCGCTTGCATATCAATTCAATTCACAAAATTTCCCCAAGGGTTAGTGAAGAGAAAAACATGAAAGCAATAACGTTACATGTCCTAGTATCGAATTAAACTTAAGCGTTTTTCAAATAGAAAGTACAATATCCATCAAATGTATTAATATCAAATCAAGTTAACTTAGTGACGCCTCTCATATATATGTGTGTGTGTGTGTGTTTGCTATATATATATGTGTGGTTTATCTACCTATACTGTTCTCTGTTATTGACGATTTTTATACTAATAATATTGATGAACTCTGCTATATATGTGTTGGTTTTGTCTACATACATATATATGTGTGTTGATGGTTTTGATATATATATATATATATGTATATATCATATATGTATATGTATATAACTCATAATAATAATATATATATAATATGTATATACTAATATATATAATAATATTAATAACCTATATAGATAGATCATATTTTTGTCATTTTCATTTTGACTTCTGGTTTCGTTACTATTTTTTTTTCCGGCAATATGCTCTTTTAATATCATATAATATATATATATCATATATATAGCATATATATCATATATATATGATCTCGTCAACTGTTTTTGTCATTTTCCTTTTGACTTCAGTTTAAATTTAGATTCCTGTTTTTTTCAACATCTTCGATTCGTTTGTTCATTGGAGTTTTCCAGCATGAAAGAAAAGTTGTTTCAAGGAGCCTCTTTCTACTATTCACCAATGGTTACAGTCCCCAGGTTTTACTGAGTTATTCAGCACAGTAAGCGACGGAAGAAATGATTTTCGCTTATAAAATGTTGGAGATTGTTCGGTAACAGTTCGACTTCCCCCTGCATTAGATTTGCTACAGGATCTGGTTTAACCTTGTTAAATATCGTGCTAGAATTCTAAGACGGACCTTTGTCATTTTGACCCAGGTCAGATGAGGCTAAGACACAGTTGAGACCTTGTGCTTGTTAGAGGCCGCGATAGCTGGTGGTCTTGTAGTGTCGAGCTCACTTGATGCTGCCATCAGGTACGTGGAGTTCGAGTCTGGACCACTAGGAGCCGTTGTTAGCAGGACAGATGTAGTATCTTCAGTAATCAGGTTAATGTCCTCACGTTGAGATGGCATGTGAAGTTGAAGGGTGGGAGTGCATATCCAGGATCTAGTATCGTCCTTGTGCCCTGACCAAAGTTAAAAGTACAGAAGTTAACTCTTTTCTTTCCTCATGTTGCTTCCAGAGTCCGATTTTTGCCAGATCAACAAATCTTGCAGTGTATTTACAATATTCGTGCAGAAATGCTTAGAAATCTAATCACAGTGAATTTTCAGCATTGCACAAAATATGCAGTAGCTATGAAAAAAAAGTATGAGAGAGGGATCTCAAAACTGTGTTCTTTTGAACTAGTTCATATAAATTCAACAATTCAGTGGTCAAAGCGAAACAGTACTTTGTTATTTAGAACGGATTCCAGATCCAGGAAGGAAAAGGAATGATCGAGGGAAAACTTGGTTCTTTTTTTTTGCTCCCCTCCATCGACTGTTGAATGTTTCTGTCTGCTGAGTAAAACCAGAAAAGCTATGTCTGTTGAAGTTAATTTGAATTCAAAATGTTATTTTTTTTAAAAATTCAACAGTTTTTTTATCAGAATAAGCATATATGATTCTTCGTTAATTTCGAATATATACTGAGATTTTTGGGTGATGAAATGTCTTAAAGAAATGAGAATCAAAAATATGAACACAGTTTCTTTAAAATTGAAAGGGCATTGAGAACAGTTCACGTAAAGAAGAGATATTTATCTAAGAAAAAAATTCGTAATTTTGTTTGCAAACCTAAAGTTACTGATAGAGTTAGTTTTTATAATTTACCTTTTGAAATACGTACTATAGTTAACATCCAAAACTAACTTTTGCTATTATAAGCTGTATTCATAAAAATAGTTGTGAGTTATACTGCATAGGAAATCTCCTCAGTGCTTAATGAAATTCCAGGTTACAAGTGATTCTTGAGTATAAAGCTCATCTCTTCCTCTCATACTTCACAACTTTGCACGTATGATACGTTCAGTTGTTCTTCTCAAGACAGTACTTGCTTTTAAACTACTGGTATTCGAAAACAGGGTTTCTTGTCAAGTATAAAATGCATATTGAAACTGAATCAGATAATATTGTTAGATAATATATAGATTTTCAAATAAACTTCTTCACCCTATAAGAATAGAACTTAGACTATAAGTAAGAAGTTATCCTGTATGCAGTATCTTTGAGAATGCAGGTTCAAATTAGCTTTCTCGTCAACAGATTCAAATTCTTTTAGCTAAACTGCAGTGACTGGGCATTTTGAACTCTTTAAATTAAGAATGAATCTTTTTCAAGTTTGTAAGATATGGGTTTAATGAAGTATACTGAATTGATTTTACTATTTCAACATTACTAGAACAGAAGATTTGCAATCGTATCATTTTACGAACGAAGAGGATCGACCATATGTAGTTTTTTTACTTTTTTTTTTTTTTTTTTTTTTTTTTGAGTTAGTTAGCATGAATTATCATTCTCCAGAGTGAGATGTTTGGGGTGGGTGTGTGTGTGTGAGAGAGTGAAAGTGTTTCAGAAATCTGTCGTGAATGAATCGTAAATCCATAAAATAGTGTTCTTAAGGATTTATAGACTTGTTTTTCTTGTATATATGTAACAACTAATTAAAAAATTATGTCAAGAAAAAGAGTGTAATTGTGAAGCAGAAAATTCATATCTATATTTGAATTTATATTACACTTACAATTTATCTTAATACTGCAATTTCCGTTGTCGCCATAAGCGCCCCAGTAGCGCGAATCAGGATCAAATAACCATTTACTATTAGTCTAACTAATGCGAAAAATGGTTTGGTGGTTCTATCTTTAAAAGCAGAACTAACATGAGAGTGTGTTGTATGAAAGCCCTATTGGGAAAAGACCCAAATGCTTAACCTTTATGCCAGTGCAAAATTACAGGGTCCATTTTTTCATGCCATTGAATATTCCGTGCAGACGATCTGTTTTATACTCTGACTCTCTAGGGTGTTGATCTCCACCTATTAATGAATCGATTCCATTCCGCATCTTTATCACCTTGGTGCCTCTCATATCGACTGACTGGAAATAGAACTTTCTACGCTACTAACACCATCTTTGATTCCTTCGTTGGGGGCAGGGGAGTCGATTGGCAGAAAACGAGAGTCTTCCATTTCTCTGGGGCGGTCGCGAGGAATGCAGGCCTCATTTGCGCGCATTTCAGGTTCCGCCTCTGCGAGTGCGGCATGAAATAGTACACCCCTCGCACATTGTTGCAGGTGCGGTCTATCGCTCTTCCACGTATCGTTTCAACAAACAGTGGTCATTTTCTTCCTCTAACTTACCATCTTGTCATACCCCAAACAGGACGTTTAGGAGTGTACTTAAAATGAAAAATAGTTGGTTTCTGATAACGATAAAATGTCTCATTACTTTTCAGTTAGAAAGAAAATGTGAAGATCTATCTGTACTTTCAAATATTTTTTTTTATTTCAAAGAAAACAACGAAAGATGATCAACTAAAAATTTTTTTTGTTTAAACTGAACTTTATTCTTTTCCCAAGTTCTTTTCCATTTTTTCTTATGTGGAAAGTGTTGGCTCTATTTTTCCCAGCTTTCACGAGGCTGTGAGCCAAAATTCTTACGTTAGAGTTATAGAGGTTATCAATATTGATCTCGTCTCGATCGAAGGGTGCGTTGCACTAGAGGCGCCCTTTGTTTAATCAAAGCTCCAAGTCTTCACTTTGATGTTGCATTGAAAGTTTGAGGTCGTTTGCTGGTTGTATGTCGTCGCCAGGTCGAGGGTTCAAGTCCCGTCGTCGCCAGCCGCCTGCGTGTTTGCTTTAAGTGCGACGTTAATTAGACCATCGATTAATCGATTTTTTTAGTTTAGTTTTATGCGTCTGCTTTTTTAAGAAGCAACACGAGGGCCATGGCGACAGACATAAAATACAATTTTGGAACCGGACGAAGCGGCGGCGACACCTGGCTGGCACCCCCCTCTAACATCCACTACGCCAACGGGAGGACATCTCAAGTTAATCGAACAATTTTGCCGATGTCGTATAATGTTCGCAAGTGAGATGTTAAGCCATTAAAACAAGTAATCATGCTTTTGTACTTCCTCTTCGCAAGTTACCATTATTTCAAAAAATCCTGCTGTCTTGCCAAGCCCCAACTTCGAAAAGATCAACTGTAATGGGATGTTCTTTGTGAAAAGCTAGACTTTAATTTAATCTCAGAGAAAATAATTAATAAAATCGTTGATAACACTTTTACATTGTTGTTTATACCCTCCCTTTCTTTCTCTTCATTTGGAATTGATTGGTTTTCTGTTGCGTTAAAAGCAGCCATCTGAGTTTTATAAAGTATTATTGTTATTTTCTGTGGAGTTATCTTTTTATTTAAGTATTTATTCCATGTCAGGAAAAGGACTACAGTACAGGCAAAGAAGATTTGAACTGCATTCTTGTGTGTCTACTTTTGACTGAAAAATGAAACACTAAATCTTCATAACTATACATAGTTCTTGTGTTTCTTGC
This sequence comes from Nephila pilipes, assembly GCA_019974015.1. Taxonomy (NCBI): domain Eukaryota; kingdom Metazoa; phylum Arthropoda; class Arachnida; order Araneae; family Nephilidae; genus Nephila; species Nephila pilipes. Next base: position 367,679 of record BMAW01023693.1, on the reverse strand, counting down.
TACTGCTTATGTTTTGCAGTAAAAATGTAATTGCTCTCTGGACGAATGCAACTGGCTGGAAAGAAACTGATGAGGAACATATTTCACAAATATTATCGCGGCAAAAAGAAATCTTCAATGATAGAAATAATTACAGGATTATAAAAGTAAGAAGGAATCATTTGAAAACCTCTGGACCATTAAAAGCTTCTCGGCTTAAAGTTATGTGGACAACTTCTACTACGTATGAAATTTGTTAATTATATATAAATTACAGTAATAATGAGTGGAATATATGCATATTCAGTTAATAACCATCTCCAAGTTAAATTTTTTTCAACGTATTATAATATAATACATAAAATGTTTAAGTTCAAAAAATAAAATTCTTTGGTTATTATTTGCTTACAAAAGTTTACATATAAATTATTAACATACGACACATTATAAATATCTATTAAATAAATAATATCCCAATAATGGCTTATGCCTCGATCATTACATCAATAAGATATTGCCAGAATCATCAGTCAATGTGGCGTAACTGTGATCAAGCTACCAGATACAGCAGCATTCTTCCTCAATTTTCGGTGTGTATTTAACTTTTGTATTTAATTTCTTTTTTGACTGCAAAAGGAGAAAATAAAATTATTATCAAACTAGTTTTATCCATGTTTGATCTCATTCCCGAAATTCTTTTGGTTTATACTAGGCACCCTATTCTTACTGTTCCATTAATTTTCTTTTGTTTTGAGTTTTTCTTTACCCTAATGTTTCACCATATATATATAGTGTGTGTTGTGTGTGTTTTACCAAAATAAAGAAAATGAATAAAAAAATAAGACAGAACTAACTATATACTGTATTAAATATAACTTCATAACATAAACCTCTAAAACACTGCCAATGATAAACCAAAGATAAATTTCCGAAATGATAAATTGAATGAAAAACTAATATAACATCCACATTTAAAGAAAGAACTAATAGAAGAGGTAAAAGTGACATCTAAAAAATTGAAGATTAGGTAGAAATAATAGAAAGGCACTATAATTAAATGTTAACCTGGAAATTTGGAACCATTTTGCTATAAGCAGGTTTTCCAAGAATGACTAGCTATATACTTCTCCTTTCAGTACATTTATAACAATTGTCTTTTCGTAAAAAGACAAAATCAAAATCAAACCGTGAATAAATTGTTTTAAAAAGGAAAATAAAGTCCTATCCTTCCCCCCCCCCAAAAAAAAAAAAAAAGCCTGAGATTCAACGTAAGACTCTTATAACGAGCCTGGGAGGTAAAGATCGGGCTGCTGCATCTCTTTGCAACAAAACAAATTAGCCTGTGAACAAGAATAGATTTCAATAAATTAAAATCAGAAATAAATTCCATATGACACTTTGGCGGAAAGCGATAATTAGCCTGCATTATTCCTGTTGACCTAGATTATAGACATCTTTTACTTTTGAATATCTGCCCTGCTTTTTCTTTTATTATACAGGGAGGGATAGATAATGTTTACAGGCGTTGGTCCTTTCGAAAAGCGGAAACCGGACTAACGAGAAATTGCGTCGAACGGTGTGGGGATTCCCTGAAGACCTCTCCTCACCCGGCACCACACTTACTTCCTGTTCGGCAAATCTTTGAGAAAAATGTTACCTTTGAGAAAAGTTCGTTTACTTTTTCTTCCACCTGGGTCTCAATTCGTAATGCTCTGATGCCCAGGTGTATCTGTGCAGGTCGTGCATGCATCAGTTGAAGTGGTACGCGAGAATTCTAGAGACTTAATACGGGCATTTTGTTGCATGAATACCTTGAGGATACATTGGTTGAATAAAAGTGTACATCCATTCTTGGTAGGTTATGAACTGGAAATCATATCGCATTATTACGCATTTTAGTTAATTGTGTGTTTGTCTTCCTTCTTGCAAATTAACTTTCTTTTTTATTTAGTTTCAAAGTATTTTTTATTTCAAAGCCTTATTTTGTCTATAATCGAACACCGAAGTTACTAACAAGTACTGATTTATTTTTCTTTATTTTCAAAAAAACGTTACAAATCGTTACTTGAAGGCGAATATGAAAAGAAATTAGTCATGCAATAAATCTGGAAGGTGCTATTAATCCTGTTTTAATATCTTTTAATATGATTGGCTTATGATTGTTTATTAAACCATACTGAGAGACTTGCAAGGGTGTAACCCGTGGACCTTTTTGTTTTGAACCTCGGTCGGAAGTGCAGCAACGCCTGGTTAACAACTCCATCAAACTACGCCTCTGGGAGATTTTGAAACGTGATCAGAGTTAGTGTCAGCCGCTATTGCGTATACGGTGGTCTTAGATTACCATCAAGACCCTACTGATTCAAAGAGAAGAAGCCACTTCAGTAAGTTGCGACTTTGTCTTCCAGGAGCCTACGTGAGCAATACTTTTTGAGATTTTTCTTGATTCCAAGGACTCAAATATTGTTCAATACATAACACTAAAGGGAACAACTGAATCTGTATCTTAATGGTACTATATAGAATTTTTCTTTTCATTTTATTATTTTGGAAAAATAGATTTCTCTTCTCTTGCGAGTGAACCTGATAACAGTTTTTGTAATTTGTTATGTTTTCTTTTTGATAAATCTTGCTATTAAAACAAAATTCTTTTAAGCTTTTTGAATATTTAAAGGAAATTAACTACATCAAAATATATTTTGTAGCTTGTTGTATTTTTTTATTTTGCTACTCAACAAATCATGTTACTATATAGTATATAACTGATTGTTTTATATATCACTGATTTTTTTATACGTGATGTTATTTTCTTGGTTTTGAATAAGTTAAACTAGAACAAACGACGTATTTTAAATCCTCTAATTGCTGTGTTGTCAGTTCCACTAAAACCTGTGATGATCAATACAATAATGAATCTGAGAGTGTGAATGCCTTGCGTGCTTAATATACTTGATCCTGTTCGTCTCGGTTGCATTGAATGAATACCGCAGCATTACGCACCTAGACCCAATTTGTTGCACATTTGGACTCTATAAACTATTTTTTTCTTTTTTGGTTTCTTCTTGGCATGCTGTCGTGCGTAGCCGTGGTCAGCATTCGAGACTCGCATGCCGTCGAGTTTTCATCGAGTCTTAGGTTCGAGCCTTGATGCCCGAAAACCTCATCAATAGCCGATACTGATGCAGTTAAATATGTTGGGCCCAAAGCGTCCGTGGCGTGGTGCTGATTTATGAAGAGGTTGCAGCTCAGGTGTCGTCTCTCCACTTGACGAGAGTTTCAAGAATTACGAGGTCCGTTCCAGCACACCATCGTGTTTCTTCTGGTTACATTAACAACCATTCAACTCTGCATGCCTGGGAAAAGTTTTCAATCATTCCGCATTATTATTTGTGATGTGACTCATTATTTCTATCTGGAGCGTTCATCCTCGTCGACCAGGGTACAAATACTAAAGCTTACAGGTGCGACGTATAACACTGTAATTAATCGATCTGCGGGACAGCAATTGCAAAGAGATCATTCAGGCGCTTTTTTATAGCATCCATGTGAGGCTGTCGGTTACGCCTAAACGACACACCGCATTCTTCTTTTGATCATTTAAATAGTCTGGACTTTTATGAAACTCAACGTCGTACTTTGAAGGTGCTGATCTCACTGGCGAGTAAGAAGACTTCATTATTGTGACTACTTTGGAGACCCGGTGGACAAACGCACTTTCATTTACGTACGAGAGAAAGGACAGCGCGAGAAAAACCGCATTCGCAGCAGGATATGGATAAGCGCGTCTTCCGTACTACTTGAGGCGGTCTTATCGAGGAATAATCGCGCTTTCCTGGTGTGGGAGGCACGCGTGGCTTGCGCAGCTTCAGATCACACGAGCCCAACAAAAGAAGGGGAGCAAGATGAGTCCGAAACTTCCTTGAGTACTGGTTTGCCCCACCATTTCACCCGCCGTCTACACTGGCTTTCCCCACACCGAGACAATGGGACGGGCCGGAAACAGTGGAACGGACCTCCTCTTGTGCCATCTCGTACTACTACTCTTTCTTTCGCTAATCATCGTGTTCTTGGGCGCTGATACTAAATCTGGAGCATGTGATCGCTTCCGGTCGTTGCAGAACAAATCATTGTTGAAACTCATACATTAGAGGATGAAATAGTACTATATTCTGGCATTGATTGACTTCAGCTGTGTGGTAGGCTTCAATATATGACTTTAAATTGAACTAATCCAATAAATCATTTAATTACCCCAGTTATTAATTAACGGTGCTAAATTAAATCAACGACCGATTTAATAGGAATAATGAAGCAAATAAGAATCTTAACTTATTTCAATGAATAACGCTATTTAAAATTTTATTTTCCCAGTGCCCTGAGATAATGACTATTAAACCTTCAAACAACTGCTCTCCCTTTCTTATTAGTCAAAAAAACTGCAAACCAAAGTTAACACACAATCAGGATACCTGGGTTATTTTCTATCTAGTCGAAGTGGCATAAGCAGCAGACAGGTCGCGAATTGCAGTGCCTGCGTTGTTTTCGTCGTGTCGTGAGCTTGAGTCCTCCGTAAGACGTGGTGCTGGAAGCTTTGGGAAGAGATTGGTAGCTCTCGACTGTCAGCTCAGCCCGTGAGGCAGCTGAGTCATGTTTCGATCGTGCCGAGCTGTGTTTAATTCAGGTGCCTTGATTCCTTGAGCCGCCGCCAAAGACCCTCCGTGAACCGGGCTGATGAATGTTAAATTTAGTAAGACCTAAAGTCCTTCCGTTGGCGTAAAGTGATGTTGGGAGAGGGCACCAGACTCAGGATCATCCGTCATCCTTCATCGTGGTTCAAGAGCATAAGGTCAGTCGCCATGGCCCTGTGTGGCTTCTAAAGACGTTGGAAACTCAACTCATGTGTCGTCTCGTCAGCTAACCGAGGAGCTCAAAACACATGTCACGTAACATGCAGCCCTCGTGTTTCAATTCTTTTGTGAGGCAACTGTTCAAAACCTAAAATATATTCTTATATATATACATATATATATATATATATATATATGATAATATATATATATATTATTTTTGAAAATTATAATCTCTTCTTCACTCTAAATGAACTTCACCTCAGGCTTCTACGTGACCAAATTTTATTTAAAATAACGTATCGAGATTAACTTTTTGAAAGATCTCCGTGAACATTTTTTTGAAAACTTAGGCACTCAAAACGTTGAAACTTTTTTACCATTAATATTTAGTAAAAGAAACGACTTTTTTTTTTACTTTTTGTTCGGAATTGTTTTTTTATTTTGTATATAATCATCTGTAAAATTGATACTGCGAGGGAAAAAACTACAACATGAAAAAAGAGAAAGGGATTCCAATTGAGTTACTCGCATTGAGAAATTAAGTCACAAAACATTTCAAAAGCTAAGCTTTTAGGTATCCAGTCACCTCCGTTCTATCTTCAAGAAAGCTCTAAGCCTAGTCCGAGATTTCTGAAACCACAATCACAGAAAGGACCATGGGAACACTCAAGATTCCTTTCTTAAAAGGGAAATCAGAGCCTTCTTCCTCTCAAGTCAGAAATTTCTTCCCTACTGCAAAGAATAAAGAGAAAGAACTCTTCATCCGCGCGCGGGAAATTCTTAATTTAATCCGAATCTTCTCAGTTTAGAGGTCAATTCGACGTCGGTTAATTTTGGGTGGTGTCATATTACAGTTGAACTATTGGCAAAAGGCTCGAGATCACCGCAGTTTGAGTTTGGTTTCTCGAAAGCAGTACAATAGTAACTAATCCGTTCTTCCTGTATTATGGCTAAGTGATGTTAGTTTTTACCTTAGTTTTCGAACCCAATTAGAATCCCCAATTTATTCCATGAGACAGTTTTTAGCTTGAATCGGAATTCGAGTGTGTGGTTCCCTTTGTATACGATTGTATCACCAAACACCTTCGGAAAGAAAATCCTGAAGCAGTTATCTCTTCCGTGGTAGCTGAGGGGTTGCGAGCTCTGGGTGGGCGTTGCTTCCGTCTGACACTGCACTCAAGACTGTCGTGTAGCGAACTGATGCGTGTTAAATTTGTCGAAGCTCAACATCCTCATATTCCGAAGGTGTGGAAGTTTGGAAATTGGGTGCCAGCTCAAGTATTTTCTTTGCCACTTGACCGAGGCTCCGATAGCCCTCGTGTTGCTTCTATGTGCGATGTTGAATTAGTCCATACATCGTAGCTAATAGTGTGAAAGGAAATAACGGATTCTTATTAAATATTTGACTTAGAGTGTTGCTGCGTTCTCACTGTATACTCTTTAATATTCGGTGTGTCTTGTGTGGTTAAGACGTTGTAAAGACTCTCTGCATAAAATTATTTACTTAAATAGAATGAAAGAGTTTTGGCTGTGATTTTGTGCATCTCTAACTGTAATTTAATTTGTGAGTTTCTCTAAAATTCATATACTTTACAATTTTGTTTATATATATATAAAAGGCCCAAAATCCTCCCGTTGGCGTGATGTGGAAGTTAGGTGAGGGGGCACAAGTTCAAGTGCCATCCTCGTCACTTGACCGAGGTTCAAAATCACGAGGTACGTCGCCAATAGCCCCCGTGTTGCTTCTAGTGCGACTTTAATAAAATCAATCAATCAATCTTGATAAGGTTCCGAAGTAATACTCTGAACGTCATCCTGAGGTATGCCGTGCTTACAATTCTTGGTTTGATCCTGATAACCCAATGCTCCCGATAATTTTTTAATTTTTGAAATATACCGGAAAACTTATTAATGTCATGTAAAAATGAGTTGCTGAATGAAATATTTTGAAATTCGTTTAAAAAAAAAAACATCTTGTGACGTCCGAAACTTTACCATTTTGGCCGTCATGGATCACTGACTACAATCGACAAAAACAGTTTAGTTTTCTCTCGTAAAAACTTTATTTATTTTTTATAAATCTTGAACCTGTTCGCATCCGTTCTGCACCCGGAAAGGATGGAGCACGAGCAGTGACATCACTCAAGTGTCCATCCTCCGGGTCAGTGACCGCTGGACACAAATCGCCTCTGAAAAGGATTACACGGGGCTGGAGGAATAAAAAAAAAAGAGGAATGGCATAGATCTGTTTTATTCATCCCTCCCTCCTTTCATGTTCGTGCGACATTCATTCACAGCCAATCACGGGGTTTCTGAAACCTCTTTTACTTGCACCATCCTCCCTTTGCAGGACAACGACCGGCCGATTTAGGATTTGATGGCCATATTTTGAAGAATTCGATTTTCCTGAAAATCCTTTTAGGTTTAAAAAAAAATGTCCTTGGAACACATCAGTTTTCTGTGGAAGAAAATTGTGTGTGTGACATGAGCTGCTACTTGCATTTCATTTTGATCAGAATTTAAAACAATTTTCTTTTTTAAATCCGTTTTCTTTGAATAAAGATATACTTTTTAAGGGATTTGTTAGGATCTGTCGTCAATGCTGACTGATGCTAATCATTACATTACCCTTGGAGAATCGATAATTAGCAGTTTTCCTTTCAAATTGGTGTGGAGAAAAAAGCCATTGTAATAGAATCATAAATGTGTTTAGGAATGAAATGTTTTCAAATACTTACCCATTATTGCATAATTATTTTCTTATAAAATTTAAGGCTACCTTATTCAAAGTTGTTAAATTTTCAGTGAGACGGACTGTATTCATTAACACCACACCTAATAACGACACGAGTGCTTTTAGCGAAGGCTCTTGTTATTTAAAACCACGGCTAAGGGAAGAAAACGACACCTGAGCTGGCATCCCAGTCGCCTAACTTCACACCACGCCCTCGTGATGACTTAGAACTGCGACAGATTTAACCATGTGTCAAACCTGCTACGTGAACTGATCTTTAGAGGAATCAAGACTCGAACACGCGGCCTCGAACTCGATAGTATCATTCGGTTACCTTGATCACACACACACACACATTTTCAGTTAGAAGATATATAAATATCTTCAAAAAAACTTGGGTTTGACATTCTCACTTATTATGAAAAAATTCCTTTTATCATCCCTCGAGAATCGCACTTTCCACTCGATATGTTTTATTTCTGATACATTTCTTTACGTGATTCTCTGATACATGATTCTCAACATACCTCGATTCGTTTTTGAAAAGAGAAGAACGTGTCAGGTCACAAATTTTTTCGAATCTACCCTTTGAGAGATACGATCTTACTGAAGTTGAGAATGAGCCTTACTTTTATTGAACGTATCACTGATTTCAACCAAAAACGTATCCGATTCTTTAAGCGAATCAATCGCAAGGGCTTGTTTACGATCCTCTTTGACTTAACGTCTCGTTCACGCGTGGTAGAGTTTGTTGTCCATCTCGCGTGAGAAGGTGGTCAGTCGGAAGTGCATTTTCAAAGAGAAGATCCCCCCCCCTTCGGTCAATTAAACCGGGGAGGAAGCGGGGGTCATCGCCAGCGATTCTTGTTCCCGCCCGTGTCCGCCATTCCGTGAAAGAGACACTCTATGAGACACATTGTTTCTCCATCCTTTTTGCGCGTATCCTTCTCGGCAACGTCGTCACCCCTCACTAGAAGTAGACGCCCCTGCACATCCTTCCGTCCGGACACAATGGAGTCCCGTCCGGTCACCTGACCGACCTCCTTTGGTCGGCCATCCTTCGCAACTTCCGGATTCCTCGCGCTGTGCCGTTTGCCAAGATGTCCTCCGCATCTGTTACGAACACAGCTCTTGTCTTCCTTCCTTGCGCAATGCCGTGTTTTTATTTTATTTATTTATTTTTCAAATAGAGAAGGAAAAATGCACGCAGATTTGGCAGATGATCTTTTATGCGATGTCTTGGACTTAAGTGTAGTATTTTTTAAGAATTACAATTTCAAATCGAGAAATGACTTTTTTTCTTCTTTTTTTAGCAAAATGTAGTAAAAAATGAGGGATATATATATATATATATATATATATATATATATATATATATATTCCTATTTACTTACTGTTGAAAGCATTTTTAAATATGTGAAAAATTTAATCTCCAAGAAATTAAGTTTATCTTAAATATTTTGACAAAAATTATTAGTGATAAATAAAAAAAACGAATAATATTATATTAATACTGTAGCATGTGAAAAATATCTGGTATTCAGAGTTAGACCGGAGAAATTATTTCATTACAATAGTCAAAAATGTAGACGTCAATATTTTTTTTAAAACATTTCTCTGACAATGCTATTTTTCCTTTTTAAAATTTAGATTGAATTTTTTAAATATTTATCTATTTAACGAAAAAGAGCAAACCCGGTGCTACGCAATTTTCTTTGAAGAAATTAGTCCATTAGATTTTCTTTTCTCACTTCTATACAAATTTCTACTTGCCTGACCGTGCTAAGTTTATTATACGCAAATTATTAATCGATTTTCTTGCAGAACCTGATGTTACAAGCTTAGTCACTCTAGCTGGCCCTTTTATTAAAAGTAATTATTGTACTACGAGTTATAAAAAAACATTAAGTTGAGTAACAAAAAATTAAGTGAATGTTCAATGAAACAATTTTTAATATATATATATATATATATATATATATATATATATATATATATATATATATATATATATATATATATATTGGGCAAATAAACTTCAAATTGTGATTTCGATCGAAATTAACATTATTTTACGCTGTATTAATAATTCGTTTCAAATTAATTAGCCCTGTTTGTTGCGGGAACCTTAATTAAATGTAACCTCGAAAAGAATGTGTGAATATCAAGGATAGTCATTTTACAATATAAAAAGGGATCATTATTAAACCGTCTTGGGGAAACAAATGCTTCTTAGTACCATCTGCGGCAGGGACAATCGTTTCTTAATTGGATTTGTGTTTTCGAAATTCTTGCTGAAGATGGAAGAGTCCAGTTCACCGCCATATTAAACGGAGACCGCTCATAAATTTTAACGCCTTAATCTACTAAGGAGAGCGCGCTCCAGACATTAGCCAGTCTCTCTCGCAAATCGAGTTAATCTCCTTTTGATAGGGTTACGGGCGTGGAAAGCAGCGCACCATTAATATGGGGCTGCGTGCCACCCTTCCCACCCTCGGAGGGAGGGGAGGCAATGCCCAGAAAGTGAAATGGGCATCTTAGGTCTCTGGGAATGAGGTGAATTTTCATCGCAACCGTGATGGACTGTTTATTTCATCTCTGCGTTGTGGGAAGCTCGCTTTGCGGGGAGAGAGTGCGTGTCTTCCTTTTGAATAATCGTTCGTGGAGGTTTCGAACGTTTTCCTTTATTATAGTTTTGTATAGGATTTCAAAATTTCCGACTCTTCATCGCATTTTCGAGGCGTTTATGACTCCCTTGTACAATATCCGCCTCGCTTATTTGTTAAATTAATATGGCACTAAAGTTATAAAAAAAGCTTTTAGTGACGGACCTTTTTAATTTGAAACCATAGTCTTGAATGACAGTGACACTCTCAAACATCAAACTTCCACACTATGCCATACGAGGATTTTAAGACCCAATTCAATTTGCTGCTCAGCCGCGCCCATTATTCTACTTATCGGTTTTCTTTGACATCGGGAATTTATGATTCTCCGGACATGGAGCTGAAAATAAAACGACAGATTCCTCAAATGTTCGCTATTTCCAAAGATAAAAAACCTTCTTTCCTTTAAATAATTTCGCTAAATGTGCATGAGGAGATACTTTGTATATAATTCTTAGTTGTTCTGCTTACAAGAATTACTCTGGAGTTATTTTCTCTAATTCTGCAAATATAATTAGTGGATACTTTTAATTCGTAGAATTATTCTTTATAATATCGAAAAAGGGCAACAGCTGAATTCAATAGAATGTTCCTGTCACATTAGTGATTTTCAAAAGGAAATAGGAATAGCTTTTCCATCGCAATACATTTGATCAGCTGTATATGATTCACATTCTTGTACTTGGCAGTTTTTACTTACTAATTTTTATAAAAAAAATTTTACGATTAAAAATTATTTTAGATATTATTTAGAATATAAAAGGCAGAAAAAAAATTATTTACTACTTATAGTTATGATTTTGAAGGCTCTTGAATTCGATAGCCATAGAAGATCTCTAGTAATATTGGGACATACATGATCTATCTCTATAATATTAATGATTTTATTTCTTATGGCGAATTTAATTTTTTTGTTAATGTTGTATTTAGAGAAAACTATATTAAATTTAACGATAAAAATTGAAACCAACTAAGGTTATTTCACGAGAAGAACCAGCGAGTAATAGTTTGGAGAATTTACTTACATTATTATGAACATAATTATTTTGCTGGCGATAATTCTATTATTTACAGATATTAAGGTGATCTACTTGTTTTGGATTATAATAAACCTTCTGAAGATAAACCAAACTTATCTTTTTATCCTGCATATTTAAATCTAATTCAAACTAATAGTAAGCATGAAACAGAATATTTAGACGTACAATTAAGAATTATAGTTAATAAAATTATTAGTAATATTTATGACAACAAAGAGGCAGCTTTAAATTTCATATTAATAAGTAACCCCATCTGGAGCAACTGATTGCATTTTTCTGTTTATGAAAATATTATGTTTAATTATTTTGTTAGAAATAATAATTTAGAAAATTGATAACTATAGGAAGTTTTCCCTATTTGCATTAAGAATGATTTGTTTGAAAGGATTACCTAATATTTTTAATTATCGATAAAAATAATTTAGATCAAAACTTAACTGTTAAGAATAATAGATAGATATTTTTAACATAGTCACCCTCGTAAGTTGCACATTTCTCCCAGCTTTTCTCGACCTTTCGAAAACCGTCACTGTGAAACTGAGCAGAGTGAACTCTATCATCCCCATACTGTGGGTAATTTCAATCTATAGCTGTTAATTAGTTTGGTTTCAATCTGAAACCAAACATAAGAAGCAGTAGGATGTAAGAAGCAGTAAGTAAACATAAGAAGCAGTAGATATACAGAATAATTTTTGTCCAGATATTTCTCTATTATTTCTTAGTAATTATTGAAGCTTTACGACAGTAGGACCTCGTTTAGTAGCATTTCCGAATGCCCCTGATTTGTCTGAAGAAAGGTTTTTTTTTTTTTTTTTTTTTTTTTTTAAATCCCTTCTCCTTCAATTTGAGAAGCTATCTGCCGTTTTCCGTAATAACGTTGTTGTATCCATGTTTATTTTGAAAGCATTTGTTTTGCTAAAATCTTCTCATAGCTGTGAATAGTATTCAGTGTGGATTCTACAACGAACAAAAAAGATTCTCAAAATGTCAATATACATATTTTTTAATGAGATCGAATTTCTGTTTTAAATGAAATTACTTTTAATCAACAACTTGCATTTCTTTCGTGACTTCTATGCAATGTCGATGTGGTGGCCGTGGTAACCTAGTGGTCAATGTCGCTGACTTGCGGTTTTCGCCGTCCATTCATGGGTTCGGGCCCTGATGCCACCCTGCCTCGCCATGTAGTGGGGCTGATGCGCGTTTTATCTATCGAGGTAACAAGTCCTCCCGTTGGCATTATGTGGAAGTTTGGAGATGGAAGTGTCATCCTCCTCATTTAATCAAGGCTAAAATATTACGGGGTCCTTCGCCAATCGTTCTAGTTTTGCTTCTCAGTGCGACGTTAATAAACAATCGCATTACACAGTGTCGATGTATAGGTGATGATTTTGATTCTTCGACTTATCCGAATTGCCGTAAGAGGCGAGTAAAATGGGGACCCAATGTAATGGGGTATAGCAGAGCACCCTGCCTCTGGAGATGACTGGATCTCCTGGTGGGAGGGGGAACCTCAGGAGATTGCCTTCTTTAGATAGATATGGGTATCATAACCCCGAGGCACCCTAGTGATCTTTTTCTTTTCTCTGGATTTTACTGTTTTGGGGGATGATCTTTCTTGGGAGACTTATCTTTTCTTTTCTATGGATTTATCTGTCTTACACGGGGACGCGCCCTCGGGATACCTAGCGATCCTTCTCTATTTTCTACCCTAGATCTTGTCAACTAATTTTTATCTTTTTTCAATTTCTTCAAACGTCTAGATTACAAGTTTTCCTTGTTTAGCGCAGCATACGACACCTGGCTCTTGTGTCATAAAAATATTGACAGTATCACTGCTCTGAATCTTCTTTCGCACAGTCTTAGAGATAGCTCTTAACATCGACTTATTTTATCCTTCCGAAAGTTGAAATGCTATTTAAAACTAAGAACATTAACATCAAATACTAAAATACAGTAAAAATATTTGTTTGTTGTAAACGTAAAAGCATTCTCAATCAAGTTCTTGACTTTCCGAGCACTACAAACGGACTGATAGAACAAAATTTCGTGTTTGACCCCTTCTTTCTGTAGTGACTCTCCCCTTCTGCATTTAATTATCTCTCGGAAACGAAACGGATCCATATTGTTTCTTGGGAAAATAGATCTGCATTTTCCGGAGCTGCTGCCAATTACTCGAAAGGACTCACCTGTCGCGTAATCCTTCCGCCCCGGTTAAGAAAAGCAAGGGCGTCCGTCAGAGATTACGGAGTGGTCATACTGTTTGCGCTCTCTGTCCTGCGCCCTAAGCCTCTTAATTTAAATCGTGGAGTGCAGGGGCTTTGGACGATCTTACCTCTCCTCGCGCTCTCTAATTCCTCTTTGCTGTTGACTCGGGAATGAATTGCGCCCCTGCGAGGATTCTTATTCACTCTCCGAGCGTTGCGAGAGGGAAGGGCGGACTCAAATAAAAAAAGGGGGGCACTAATTAAATGGAAGCTAATTTATAAATGAATGGTGAATTATGCAATAAAATAGATTAAACCATTGTAAATTAAAATTAAATTCTTAAACTCTGTTCCATGGACTTCAATAGAAAGAAATCCACGCAATTTATATCAATTAAACGTGGCATTCGATTAAATAATAGCGGAACCGATTCCAAATATTGAGTTGGGAAGTAAAAAAAAATAACACTTGCCTTCTTTATGAGAAAGCGGCTGTAAATGCTTCTTGCTTGTATTGAAACAGAGCCCCCTTTTATCTTTAAGATCGATACTTCCACTTAATCGGAAAAAATAAATCCTCTCTTATATTACTTTTTTAAGACCATGTATACTTGCTCGTGCTATACACTTACAGTCAGTAAAAATATTCCTATTTCATTATATATGTGACTAAATAGTAAAATAATCGAATTTAGTCTGTCGAATCGAACTGTAAAGGATGAAATGAAAGATTAATTAACGAAATTATGTTGTTACAGTTATAAAAAACGAAGATCAAGTATCACTTCTTATTTCGCATACGAAATATGCATGAATGAATGTAAATTTATGTACCGTGGAATTTCTTCTTGTAACAAAAAGCTTATTTTACGTACATCTGCCGCCCTCTGCGATTTTGTTGTCTCAGCTTTGAAGTTAGTGAATTAAATTTGAGATTGTAATAATTATAACCATGGGACAAAAATAGCCTATAGCGTGCGTGTGATAATTTCTTTGTCTGTTGTATCAATAAAATTGAATTTAAACTAAGGTTCCTTCCTACCGGCCATTTTGATTTCATGAAAGTTTTATGTTAATATTCTAGGGAATTTCTATTTTCCTCCTCAAATCTAGGCTATTTGATCTGTTTAAATTCTATCAATTGCTTCTGAAAGAGCAAAATGGGTTGAAAGTTTCTGCGGAATTCTCTCAGATTTTTAAAAATATCGCGAAAAACCCATAAATAAATCATTAAAATAGTCGCAAATATATTTTTGAAAATTGGAGGGAAAATGAAATTCTGCAGAAACCTACTTTAATTTTTGCACTTTTTTTTCGCATTGAAATAGATAACGTGCTCTAGATTTGAGAAGGAAAATAGAAATTCCTTAGAATTATCGTTACATACACAAAATCAAAATGTCCGTCTGTATAGAACCACGAATCAAATATAAAATATAACTAATTTTTGATTTTCTCTTCACTCTGTTCTCTTCAACAAAAAATTACTAGAATATCATGTCCTCCTATTAGTGTTCCATTCCGACATACGTGTGAAATCTGTCTCCAATAGCCTCCGTGTTGCTTCTATATGCTACGTTATTAAGCAAACAATCAAGCAACACACTTATTGTGTCCTACAAGGATAAACAATTAAACTCCTCCTCCCCTAGCAAAATATTTCACTAAATCTGTGTCGACTGATACAATTTACTTTTGGAAGAAATATCAAAGATTTTTCTGTAAAATAAACGGAATACTTCCGTTTAAACAACGATTTTATGTGTGTGTGCATCTATTAGAAACGAGGGATTTATTATCCATGAGTAGTTCTTAAGAGTTGTTTTGAATATTATGGATATCTTTCTTAACTAACAATGTTCTTGATGGATGAAAATTTCGTGTGAATCTCGTTTATTTACATTTCCAAGAACTGATTCTCATGGTTGCTCTGTGGCGATAAACACAAATTGTATATTTAATCTTTCTTATGTTGTGACTCTACACAGGGGTAGATGAAGAGGTGGAAAAAAAAAACGATGTTTCCTCTCTTGAATTAAGTTGTTTGTTAGAATTATTCACATGCATTGTCATTCTAGAAAGTTATCTTAATATAAGTTTTTTTAAGTCGTAAATGTTAAAGAAGTTCAGGAACTTTTAAAAGAATAATGCCCCGACCTTGATGTAGTATTCCATTAATGTGCAGAGAACGAATTGCTGTGTGCTATACAAAATCGTAAATATTTGCGCTTTTCTATATCTAAATTAATCCTTCTGTTTCCCCTCTGGGGATTACTTTTTCGGTTAGGTATCGGCCTCATGACCTCGAGGTACCCTAGTTACATTTGTTCTTTCTCATACCATTTAACTTCTTTGATAAACACGTGGATGCAGCTTAGTCGGATTTGGCTCTTGCGCCTTAAACCTGTCATAATCCGTTTGCTCTTACTATAATGCACAAAAGTACTTCCCAAGATATTTTGTCCCTTAAAAATAGAGATGCACTTAATATGATGTAAATACATATGCTATTCAAAGGGATCGGAGCAACAGAGCTGTCCTTCAAATAGAGGCGTCCCTTTCAATAGGTACTACTATATTTCATGCTTCATCGCGTTTTAATTTTAATTGGTTTCTGAAATTTTTACATACCGATTTGTGTAAGAAGTTATTTATCAATTGAATCTATTTAAATTCGGAGGAGGATGAACGGATCGATGACCACACAAACACTTGTCTCTATTGGGACGCTTTTCTGTCTAAAAATGGGTTTTCACTGTGTAATGTCAAGAAACAGAGTCCTTGGCAGTTGTTGTTTCTCACTGCGAAAACAACATCCAGATAAATCCGTACAACAGAGACGCACTCATCATCGATTAGGGTGAGCAGGTGATAAAGGGAGAACGGGGTGGACTTGGACCCCTGCCTTTTATCTGCAGGGGGGAAGGGGACTTTCTCCTTCCCTGTTCTATTAATGGACGGTATTCTGAAGTTATCGGTGAACGTAAAATTTCTCTTCTATCTAAAATAGGCAGTTATACGAGAAATATAGGGACTTCAGGTTATCTGAAGAAAATAATTGCTTTCTGTGTAAACTATTACATTTTCTAACATCAAATATTGAATGTGCGTGTATGTGTATCATTTTTTTTTTTTTTTTTGCATTGTTTGAATGAACATCAGGATTCAACGAGAGTACTATTGGTGTGGAACCTTGGTTCTGACTTCTTCCAGATCATTATTTGAATTCAGTCTCATTTTCTCTGTTGTGGGTTGGAGAGGGAAAGGCTAGCTCAGGTTTCAAGCTTCCGCCACCGCAAGTGAACACGGAAGCCTAGTTGTCAGGGTCGCGAACTTGCGATCGGCGTATTTTTGTTGAGTCGTGTATTAGAGTTCCTATGCGCCGTAAGACCCGTCATGTAGCGGGCCTGATAAATGTTAAATCTGTC
Source organism: Nephila pilipes (assembly GCA_019974015.1). NCBI lineage: Eukaryota > Metazoa > Arthropoda > Arachnida > Araneae > Nephilidae > Nephila > Nephila pilipes. Next base: position 350,775 of record BMAW01023693.1, on the reverse strand, counting down.
GTTGGCATGATATGGAAGTTTGGAAAGTTGATTGACAGCTCAGGTGTCATCCTCGTCATTTTACCGAGCTCAAAATGACGAGGTCTGTGACCAATAGCCTTCGTGTTGCCTCTCAGTGCTACGGTTAATAAACAATCAATAGAACCCCAATCTCTGTCAATATAAATTTTTTTTAAAAACTGGGGTCTTCCCCCCCCCCCCCCCAAATTTTAGGATACCACTCTTTAAATACGAGTATAAACTCGCGTGATTGTGTCATATGCATTTCTTTGTATACTTTGACCTCAACAAACGGAAAAATGTGCATTTTTTCACTCTTTTCTCGTAAGGCTAAAAATCCCCCCCCCTTTTTTTGTATTATAAATCAGGGTGCAAAATATGTAACATATTTTATATCAGAAAAGAAAGTGGATTTAAAGGGTTTGTTGTAATGATAAACGATTATAAGATGAAAATTTTAACCAATATTGGGGCAAAATTTTGTCTTAAGAAATGTGGATCCAGTTCTTTTATATTGGCAAAGAGCCTTATGAGGAGTGAAGGGTGTAAATTAAAACTGGAGTCAATTTTTGTTTTCTCAGAGGGATAGCGGTATGTATATTTTCGATTCGCTCTTCTAATCTCGATTGTCAGCTGCCCCCCCCCCCCCCCCGACATCTGGCGGACGCGCAACGGTCGCGCGCGCAAAGGGGTATTCCTAGGGGGTGCGATGCTTTTTCTATAAGTCGGGCAATTTTCAATTCAGGAGCAAGGAATCCATTGGAAATCTGTATGATCGACGTTATTTCTGGAATGAAAGAGACTATCTTATATAGAATCCGAACATTAAAATACAATAAATCTGTACAAAAAATAATGGATAGCAAATTTAATATGTGCTATTCTTATAAGATAAGTGCCTACATACAATAAGGAGCCTAAGATATGGAAACACTGAATAAATATGCAGCATTATATGTAAAATTGCAAAACAATACTACCAACTCCCTTCCTAACTCAATAAATGAAGTTAACTCCATTCAATAGCCGCCCCTTTTGTCTCGGAACATTTCTTTTTCCCTCTTCCTTCTTAAATGCTCTGTCAGGAAAATCATATTTCTAATTAATTTAAAAAAACTTTGATTTCATTTAATTTTTTAAAAACATCTCCGTAACTTTGAGTTCTCTTCTTCGAAATGTCTTTGTAAATCAAGCTTGCTTATAAACACACTGAAAAAGGGTTGTTTTATTTTTAATTGACATTAGAGAAAGTCAAACAGTGTAAAATGCAAATACTCGAGAAATATTTGATTGGTAATATATACATTTGAAATTTAGTTTTACATTTAAATTTAGGTGATAAAATACGTTGTATATGTACGAAAGAATAGATGTATTCCAACAAGGATGAGTGTATTACAATAAAATAGTGCTTTTTATGTGAGTCAGAATAGACTATTCATTCGGAATATTTCTTTTTCTGAATAAATGTGTCTAAATTCTCTAAGAGTGGAACAGAAACATAGTTTTAAATTTTGACATATTACAATCACACAGCCCTTTTCTTTGAAGGAAAAAATAATAATAATTGGATTTAATTGAATATGATTTAAATAATTTGCATATTAGAGTTATTGTATATTGCCGACATAATTCTTCAAATTGTTTCCTTGATGTTGTATTTGACGAAGCATCGGTCGTGGTTCCAAGCGGTCATGGTCGCGAACTCGCTGCCAGTATTGTTTCTGATGAGTCATTAGTTCGAATATTGATTGCACTAAAAGCAGCAGGGCTCTGGGCCGCCATGTAGCCGGGTCATTGCACGTGAAATATTTTGAGGCTCAAAGACCTCCAGTGGCGAATTGTGGAGGTTTGGAGTGGAAGTTTTCGTCCTAACGACACAAATGACGTGACGGGACCGATACAAATGATTAGATCAAACACATTTTTTGAAACAAAATTAAATGGTCTAGCAACTGAATCGATAATAGGTATCTTTGATGTACCAGAATCAGGCCGCTGCATTTGTCCTTCTCTTTTCGGATCGGAGGAGGGGTGTGTAAAAAAAAAGACTATTATAACTTTCATGTAAACAGTTATATATATGTGTGTATATATATATATATATATATATATATATAATATTTCACCATACTTGATGCATTTTGATAAATAGAAATTTCTTTCATAAGGATACATACAAATAAAAAGCCAGTTCACATTAAATTGAAGACATTTTCCCGTTCCTCCTGTGAACAATGATTACTTTAATTTAAAACTGCAACTTCTCATTTATTTTTCTTTCGATTACCTGTGTCATTTATCTTCCAGATTTCCTTCTTGGTTTTTAACACCGGTTCAAGTTCGAGATTCCAGATTTCCTTCTTGGTTTTTAACACCGGTTCAAGTTCGAGATTCCAGATTCAATGTAATCGTTGCTTTTTTTTTCAAGAATCCATTTTTAAGAAATCTTAAAAATCTCTCAACTCAAGCCATGCTTAGAGAGTTGCCGTAATAGTTACCATTCACAAATGGAAATGAATGACGTTAATGAATCTGTACTCAAGCTCGAATTTTATCAATTTATGACCCCATTTTATTTATTTATTTATTCAACAAAACGTGCGATTATTCTCTTATCTTCTCCCAAATAATATGGATTATATAATTAGTTATAGTGCAGATAAAATTATTGTTAATTGAATTGTAATGAAACACTTCATTGAATCTGGGGAGGGAACAGATGTCTTTCGAAACCATCAGTACTCAAGAAAATGCTTTTTCCCTGTAATTCTCGGATTTAAATTTACCAGGAAGTATTTATCTTGGAGAAAAACTGTGATCAAAGCCCCTTTTCACGAGCCCCCTCTTCTTTTGTGGCACGAGCGGGCCACGCGTTCAGGGGGATCCCCCTGAAGGACAAGAGAAGAAAAAAAGGGGTTGTTCGGTTTCTTTAACCCCCGCGATAAAAGGAAGAAAAGCAACAACAAACCGGAGCTCTATTTTTTTTTATCCCGCTTCAGTTGTTGCTCCGTTACCTTCTCTCTCTATCTCTCTCGTGATAAACTTGTTATTCCCTCCCTCCCACGACGTGGGGGGGAGAGACTGCACGGAAAGCGAAAGCGTCTAATTTAATCCCCGCGCGTGACTACTTTCTTTCGGGAGGGGGGCTCCGTGTGGGGGTGTCCCACCATCTGCCGCCCCCAGATTCGAGTAGCGGGTAGTTTACCGTACTTTCTCCGCCAGAAACCGTTACCTGTCCACGCTTCGCGACTCCCCCGTCCAGGTGGCCATCGTAAAAGGAGATGGGGTGGGGAGGGCTCCCACCACCTGGTCAACCCCCGCGCATCGAGGGATGACTCAAAAGGAAAGAGCCAGACAAGTTGTCGGCCCTGAAGTTTTTTTCCCCTCCTTATATTTTGTGCTCCGGTCGGTCGTTCACACGCAGCCAAGGGCCCTGTCCAGGTGCCCCCTCCCCTTTTACCTAGAGTCAGTAACCGTCCTAAAGGCCCCTTGCCTCCACCTACTGTGACCTTGATTTTTCGTTTTCCAGAAAACTTTCTCCATCCGGGAAAGATTGTATTGTAAAATCTTCGAAGGCCTTCACTTCAACCGTATATTGTGAAAATCGTATTTTCTTGGTAAGTAACACTTTTTACTGTTATGTGTCAGCTATGAAATCGTAAAATAGGAGCAATAATTGTTTATATCAGTTTCATTATTCTCTACCACTTTTTTGTAATAGTCCACTTCTCCTGCGTTCTTAACTTGGTGTGCTTCGCTTTTGTTTTTGTTCTCATATTTAAATCGTATTTTCATATTTTTCTTATGTTAGTAAATAGACATCTTTTTACTCTTATTAATGCCTTTACTATCATTATAGCTATTTTAAAGTTGTTTCTGACCATACAGATGTTCTTAACCCTCAACTTCAAATTTTTTCAAATTACTTGAAAAAAATGTACGAAATTGGTTCCTCCTCATTTTTCCGCTAGCTCCCCCGCCATTTTACTAATTATTCTCATTTTTTCTTTGCCTAGCTTGCCTACCACTTTCTTACAAATTTGAATTTATGGGTAATTAATACTCTTTATTTAATCTAGAATTATTTCTCTTTTTCCCCCCTCTGCCGCCATATTCAAGGTTTAATGGCAGATTATATTACGAATCTCCTGACACTAAATAGAGCAACTTTATTTTTCACCAACTTTTCAATTATTCTTAAATTTTGGAGAAAAGGGGGTGAAAAAACCACTCTCGAAACAGCTTACAAAATAGAACTTTTTCTTTCTTCCCAGAAGGCAGATTCATGATTTGAAATGGTCCGCTTTTCCATAATTAGCCCCGGAGGTCGGTAATGGCATTTGGCGGGAACCATTAGTCCCGCTTAAGACCTCGTCCAGATGAGCGGCTTAGACCCGGTCTCAAGTTATTAAGGGAAGGACACGCCGCAGCACTTCCCTTTCTTGGGGTCACTCGGCTAATTATGTCCCCCTACCCCACTCTCTTCAGACTCAATTAACGAGTCCCCCCCCGGACTTAAGTCTCTTCCCTCCTAGTCGAGCGCTATTCGATTATTCTCGGACGAAGGGAGTCTAATTCCTTTTGTTGACCATTTAACCTATTGACGAGACTTTATTTTCGCTTTATCCTTCATAAGCTCAGATCATTTTCGTCAATCGGAAGAAAGGAACTACAATGATTTCGTTTTTTTCCCCTTCCCTTCCCATTTGTGATCGAAAGAACCAATTTGACTTAATGTGATGCATGGATTGTCGTTAGTTCCATTCTTAAGATGTGTGTGCTGGAAAGGGTGACGTAAAGTTTTCATTATCACTACGTAATAAAGCGAGATTTCTAAATAAAATATATTTTTCTTATTAATTGATCGTTACGTACAGAATGTCGTAAGTTACATCTATTCATGTTGATCTGTTTGGTTTTAGGAAGCCGTAGACTGAAGTAACCCCCAATAGACCTCAATCTGCTGAGCTCTACATTGACGGCCTTCCAAAAATCAAGAAACTCTGGGAGAAATGTGTAACCCTGGATGTCTTGAGAATAATAAATAAAGATTAAGTTTTCATATCTCGATTATTTTTAGTAACAATTAAAACTTAATGATATCCCAAGATAATAATTAAAACTTTACGATACGCGGGTTACTTTAATCTAACGAGTTACTTAACCTGTGAAATCAAACACATTTACATTAATAGATGTCATTTTCAACATTATGTACATAAGAATCAGTTAATATGTGGAATAAATTTTATTCAGAAATCTCAGTTATATATCGGGAAGGTAGGATTTGAATATTATAATCTCATAGTAAACCGATATGCATTACTTCATTACCGACATTGGTTGGAAAACATTTAACTTAGTTTCTTATCAACAAAACATATCAGAAAACATGAAGAAGAGATATATTCTATTATAGAGACGTTTATATCAGGAAAACGAGTCGGGGTAATTTTTAGATTTTAATTTTTCGGACTCTCGATCTTTGTAAATAATAGCTTAAAACCATTTCGAATCTTGAAGTATCGCGAGTGACAGAATCAGTTAAAAATATCGATCATCATACTTTTGAAACATCCTCTTAAGTATTTTTTTTTTGTTCCAAAAAGAGATCAAAGCTTACATTTAATGGTGGCGGCTGTGATTTCCGAGTGGTCGTGGTCGTAAACTCGCGGCCAGCGTTGTCAAGACATGGGTTCGAGTGTTCACTCTACAAAATAGTGGGGCTAATGCGCATTAAATCGATGATCCAAGTTCCCACATTGACATGATGTGAAACTTTGGATTAAGGTATTTCAGCGTAGATGTCTCTTAAAACTTAATGATGTCCGTGGCTCAAAATGACGAGGCCTGTCGCCATTAGCTCTCGAAGTGCTTCTATTGCTGGTATATTAACGTTGAATTTAGAAGCCAAACGATGACTTTTGGCGACGGGTCTCGTCTTTTGAGCCACGATCAAACGACGAAGACGACATCTGAGTTGGCCCATCCTTCTTCTATTTTAAACACCAAACCAACGTGAGGACACTGAGCCTCGACAGACAAAATTTAGATTTAACGTGCCTCAGTCTTGTTATATAGCGTGTGTTTAGAGGCATCAGGACTCGAACCCTTTACTCGACGCAAATAACTCCGACCGCGGGCTCGTGACCATGACCACTCTGCTACCATTGTAGTGCATCTAATTGCTACGTTAATAAAACAATCGATTAATCAATCTATTATGTAAACAAAAGTTTGCGCATTTCCTGAGTTGGTAATTAAGTTTTTCTCTGGCAAGAAATGATCTAGTTTCAAAGTAGGCATCTTCTTGCCGTATGCATTCGAGATTCCTAGCCAGGGGAAAGTGCAGAGGTGATGAGCGAAAAATAACGTTGAGGTAATAATTATCTAAGGCGCGATAAAGAGGATAATAGACTCCTTATCTGGAAGGAAAATATTGCTCATGTCGAGTGCGCTTTTCCATCAAGTAAATGCGTTCGGAAATCCGATAAATACCGATAAGAGGCATTATCGCTGTCAATTTTAAAGGGGAGGGGGAAGGGGGTTAAAAATCAGCCTTTTTCGAAAAACATCTTCTGCGCAGGTTTGTTGCTTTAATCCCTTTTTGATACCTTGAAAAGGGATTATTCATCCACTGTTAAGACTATCATAACCCACTGTTGAAGAACTGGGAATATTTCTTTTCAGGTAGATAAATGTCATATTTTAAAATATACTGTTCGTTTCTGTTGGAGTTGATCTCCTTCCCCCTATCTCGTTTGTATTATGTTTCATGTTTTTATTTACTTATCAAATGGGGATACTTAATTCGTGGATTGTTTCCTAATCTTGAAGTCTCTTTCTCGCTGTTGTAAACAGATACTTGTTTTGTAAATATAGAATCTATATAAATGTTGGGATACTTTTCTACGTAAAAATATCATCTTCTGAATACATCAGAAGGCTAGAGTAAGAAGATCAGGCATTAAAAAATAATGTAAAATTTGTTAAATTAACGGATCTTTTTTTTTCTTTGTAAAATATAAATTGGATGTCACGAGATCGGGAAAAAAAATTCTATAACGATTAAATATCGTTTTCAATATTTTCTTTGAAGAAAGTATTCTTTGAAGGGTTTCAACCTTGGTTCCGAAGGAAGGGAAGAGGGCGGAACCGTTCCAATGGTATAGATCCCGGGAAAAACAGAAAAAAGGCGTCCGGGGAAAGGTAGGTGGTGTGACGTCATCGCCGGATGGACCTTGGTAGAAGCCCGGCCCTCCCAGGTATGCCCGGAACTTGAAGAATGGGCCCGGGACAGATGGTCTCTAATGAGGGGAAGAAACAAAGCTTTGATCAGAAGTGAGAGTGTTTTAACCCACATTCCGTCCCAGACAGGAAGTGAGAGAACTCAACTGATGATCTCACAGAATCCGGTCTATGTCTTTGCGTTTCTCACTCCAAAATATACTAAGGGATCTAAGCTCCCTCCGCTCATCTTGTCAGCACTTTATCTTGAAATAAAACAATTTCACTTAAATAAATATCTTTTAAATTCTAAATTTTACGGAACATTTTTAGGGGGGCGCGCGGGGCCAAGTTTAAATTATGCTTTCTAAAAATAAATGACTTCAGGGAAAATGTAGATCCGAAGCCGTGTCTCTTTTCACCTGATGCTTTCGCAGGAGATAAATGCCGGGGAGGATTCAGAGTTCCAATATACTTTCGCATCATTAGATGCGACTGTATCAGTTTTTGAAAAGTCCTTTAAAATATTTGGAATATCCTTCCCACACTTTGTGTTCTCGCTGTATACGATGTGTTTCACAAAAATAATGGACGGATCCTTCATTCAGTTTAGACAGCCAAATGAATAATAAGGCTCTGATACACAAAAGTATCTGACATAAAAATTAATTAATAAAATAATTGTACCCCATACACAAACTCCCCCCCTCAAGAACATCATGGTTTCTGATTTTTAAATTTTTCAGTTTTAAGCTTATTTTTTGGTAACATGGCGGGTTTGAAGTTTGGTGATACAAAAATTTTAGAGTTTGAGATTTGATTTTGCAAATTTACTTAATAAAAGATAAATGAATATTTATTATAATTATATATATGTCATATAGTTTTCGTCGATATATATCTTCAATTTTCAATTGATGAATTTCATTTTATGAAACTGTTGGATTAAGTGCGAACATTAATTATTTATTTTTAAGGTTTTCTTTTTATTATTTTATAACTGTTTGAAATATTTATGAATCGTGAAAAATATTTAATGATATTTATAGATTTATTATTGTTTATCCTATCGTAAAATAAAAGTATCAATCTCTGAGATTGACGTGAGTTAAAAAAACATAATTTTCAGTTTATGTGGATCAGTTTTCGTGTTTATTTACTGTAATAATTTTATAATATATTCATACAAACGCTGGTTAGCTTTGGGAATAGCATAAACAATAATAGTAATCCTAGATCAGCTACAAATTTATGTGTGTGAAAGTTATGATTTTTTAAAAAGATTCTGATATCAAAGGGATATATATACATTGAAAATAAATTAAAATAATTAAATAGAAATTTTCAATTTTTTTTATTACAATATTCAAAACTAATTTAAATAGTGGCAAACAAACGGAAAATATAGTAAAAAAGCTAAATCAGGGTTAGACTTTATAATTTCTTCACATAAAATTTTTCTGAGATTTTTGGAGAGGGGCCTGATTCTTTGGACACTATTGCATGTTCTACCATAACTTTAAGTGAAATTAATTCTAATTAGCTCCCTAATTGCGGTTATTATGTTGTTAATAACACATGAAGGAGACAATTTTGATAAGATCAAATCAATTGCGAATTGCGTCATATTTTTCTTTTCTTGAACCCCATTCATTGACCAATGAGGCTCTCTCTCAAGCACCCTTTCCATCGGTGTGTGCCTCGAGGAACCAGGAATGTCACAACCGGATCATAGAGGGGGGGATAGAGAATGTGAAAATGTGTGGGCGTCCGTGAGAAAGCGAAACCAAAACTTGGTGAGTATGTTCCGGCGGACGTCGTGTGTCTTGTCTTGTGTGCGGGGGAGAACAAACGATTTCCGCCAGTGGACTCCACCCTGAGCCTCCGGTGGAAGCCCTTTGGTACGGGCCGGAAGCAATCCCCTTCCTCTGGGCAGGTCAGCTTCCGGCTCTCTTGAGACACTCGACCGAAGAATGAGCATTTTTTTAATGATGTTGCTTTTGGAACATATCATTGAGTTATTTTTGACGATATGGAATCAATTGTATAAGAAACTCCGAAGACATAAGATTCCTATTTAGTTACGAGGCTAATGCGGCCTTGAACTTTGGGATTGATAAAAGTGTACACTCGGGTCTCGACTGCAGAAAGATCTTTGAGAGCATTTGGGAAAGATTACATCAGGCAACATCGAATTCATCACTCGCGCTCACACACACACCTATATATATATATATATATATATATATATATATATATATATATATATATATATATATATATATATATATATATATATATATATATATATATATATAATGCGTACCGCAAAGTCTTTTGCGTTGGACAGGCATGGATTGCATCATCGTTTAAGATCCTAAGGGTTGTTGCTCACGAAATTCAACCGGATCTTGCGTGCTATAATGTGGAAATGAAGAGAGTGAGGTAATACCGTCATCGGTTGCTTTCGCCGTTTCGCCAAGGTTCAAAATGACGGAAGCAACTTGCGGCTTTATGGTCTTTCTCTGGTACTATTCGTTTGACACCTCACACTTATGCTTGGGAAGAGTGAACCAAAAAGTCAACCTCTAAAAACAATAATGATTATACTGATGAACCCTCCAACCCAATTTCTCCCCTTCCTTTAAAAAAAAAAAAAAAAAGGCTGATGTGTATTCAATTTAAATAAATTTTAAACAAACATTCGAATTATTCAAAACGTCTCTGATATTTTTCAAATTGAAAGTATCGATACCTTTGAAAGAAAAAAAAAAAGATCTTTCAAACTGTTCCGCGAATTTTTTATTATCTGGGGCGCAGATTAATTTCCTCATCCCAGAATATGTGTGTGCAAAACACATCGCAATATCGTTCCCCTTACTTCTTTACTTTAAATCAACCCACTTAAGGATCCCGTCTACCGGCCATTTTGATTTCGTGAACCTAATGTTAATCCTATGGAATTTCTATTGCCATCCTCAAATCTTAACTATTTTATGAATTTGAATGCAAAAGTGCATTCGAAAGAGCTAGAAATAATGAAGGTTTCTTTGAGACTATATTTTTTATCGGATTTTTAAAAATATGTTTTACTCCTATCTTAATGATTCCTTTGTCGGTTTACCGGACTTAAGGAAAATATTCTAAAATATTTTCAAAGATCGGGGAGGAAATGCAATTCCACGGAAACCTTCGTCGATTTTTGCTCTTTCGGGTGCACTTTTTTGCAACCAAATTGATAAAATAGTAAAAGTTTTTGGACGATAGTAGAAATTCCGTAGGATTAACATCGGGTTCACGAAAATAAAATGGCCGGTAAACAGGAGCCTTAATCCCATTTTTTATTTTTGCTTCCTCCCTACCTCATACACTTTGTTATGAATACATTCAGGTTCCCCATCTCTTTCTCTTTCATAGCCGGACGCTAATGTAACTATTGCGAAATTCCTTTGGAATCTCGTCTTTTTCTTTGTTTATATTAAAATTCTTTTGTATATTATTATTCAAAAGAGGCAAAAAAAATTAATATAAAAATACTTTTTTACGTCCTTTATTCTTTTATTAATTGTTCATCATTCAATAATTCTTTCTCTGCAGTGCATATAATGCTTGTTTAATTTTCGAAATCAAAACTATGAGCAAATTCACTTGGAGTAAAGTGCTGGTAGGCTAGAAAAATATGCGATTGATGATGGGGTACAAAAAAACAGTTGCAAAACAATATTTAAAGCGGTGAGGCGCACATTTTATAAACAGCACATTTATTTTATTTTTTATCAGAGTTTTATACTAGTAAAGTAAAAGTGGCCGAGGAGATTTCTTTCTCTCTCTTTTCATCAAATGTAAAAGTCCGCCCGAAAATCCTTTTCAATGTATAGTTAAGAAGAGAAACACACACAAGCAGAAATATCGAATCAATTATTTCCAAAAATTAGCGATTGCCAAACTCAAGTCACAAAAGTTAATTATTGAGTTATTCCCGAAAGCTTCTCCATAAGAGACTTCCAAGAACTCCTCAGACCCTGCACTTCAAACATTTCTGTTTAATTCAGTCTCAGCACTGGTAATTCGAAAATTCTTCGAGTTAATCATTTTCTTTAATAAAATTTAATTTATTGGAGAATTCATAAATAATATTTAATTCCAAACAACTTTCGCAACTAGTGAAAATTTGCCATGTATTTAAAATTAATAAATGTAATGAAAAATCAGCATACACATTATTGACCCTAATTTTATATATATAATTCCATTTATTCGTATATTAGCTACGGATTACGTATTTCTTCGTAAGAAAAGAGAGAGAGAAATAGTTCAAAGAAGAGATTCGGTAAGGATTCATCAAAGGAAACAAATGAAGTTCCGAGAAAAACGCATACGATATTAGCCGAAGGAGATTTGTTTTTGGTCGTGACTGCGCACATAAACACCACGTACTGGCGATGAATTTCTTGAGTCAGTTGACTCTCAGCTGCATAAAAACAACCCTTGTGAGCTTTCCCATTAAGTGTTTCAGTGCAACGTAGAAGTTTACAAGAAGGTGCCCGTGAAAAGGGTCTGAGAAACACGCTCGTTTTTCCTCGTTTTCTGCAGAAATTCGTGTTTTTTTTCGCGTCTCTTTCTGAAAAAGATATCTTTTCCTTTTCCCCCTCTTGTGTGTGTCTCTCTCTCGTGTTTGCTCTGTCCGCAGCTGCGTCAAAGAAAGAGAAAGGGACGCAGCATAGAAAGAAAAAGAACAAAATAATAATAAAAAAAAAAGAGATCTGCGCCGAAAAAGTGTGTGTTTTTCGATTGGAAACGCGTGACACACACATTGACTTCAGAATGCTAAAGGGTTGAAACTGGATCCATTCGCTCACGGATACGAGGTACGTAATTGGCATTAGCGCCGTGTTTTTTTCCCTGTCTCAAAACCAGGTAACCTAATTTCTTACTTCTGAAATTCTGAATGATATATATATATATATATATATATATATATATATATATATTAGATGGTTGTTGACAAAAACAGAACGGGTTACATTTTAACTTTATCTTTATTAATATAACATTAGAGCTTAATGATATATTATTCGCGAGCAACTTTTAATTAATGATTTCATTAGCCAGTTTCGAGACTCGAACTCTTGATCCATTGACTGCACAATTTTCTTCATCTGAGGCACTCGTTTCCACATGAGATTGTAGAAATAAGGGTATGTTTAAAAAAAATCATAATTTGCATTTATGAGTACAGAAAGAAAAGAAAGTTTTCTTCCCACCCTATGAGACATGAAATAAAATCAATTTAATTTTTTTTTTTACTCGTAATTTGCCTTTCCTTAAATCATCAAGGGGGAAATATTTTTCCAATATTTCTTCCGTTTCATTAAAACATTTTGTTATTTTATATATAGAATATTTTTAAAAACTTAAAGTATTTTTCTTTAATATTTATTAATATTTTTCTTCATTATTTTTATTTAATAATATTTTTAATTAAAGATTGTTATTATTTTCTTAAATCTCAACTCTACTCACAAATTTTTGTAAAAAATAATAATAATAATCGAGTCTTTATATCACTTGGAAAATATTAATTTATTTTTATTTATAAAATCTTCGACTGTGCAAATTTGATTCGCACCTACTATTTTTCCTCTCTTACTTATTAAATGAAATTTTTAGATAATATCCTTTATATATAAGTACCAGGTTTTTTATGGGTCTAATTAAATTTAATACTAATTAAAAAACACTGTTTTAAATAACACATTTACCGCAGAATCCATAGTTGTGAAAATAATTTTACAAAATTATCACATGCAGAATAGCAAAGAATTTTTTTCCCGAACCGTAACACTTTTTACTATGTTAACATTAACTGTTAGTGAGCAAATATACTTTCTGGCCGATTAAATTAAAATGCAAAATCAGTTTGAATCTAAACCATGTGTTTTTTTTTAATATTAATTTTTTTTAAAGCGGATAGAAATCTTTTTTCACTTTTTCTGGATATTTGAAGAAAATATATATGCAATTTTTATTTAAAAAAAACATGTTTGATATCTTCCACCAAATGTATTTATGTTATATTGCTATATCACCAATTAGGCACTATGACCGATGTGAATAGTTTGATTAATTTTTAAGATAGTACCAGTGTGTTAAGGGGTGATTAAAAATGGAAAAATATATATATATATATTGTTATAAAAATTTCGAGAGATTTCTCTTTAAAAAGAGAGAAATAATTTTTTTTTCTGTGTATTATTAATTGAGCGAAAAATAATATAATGAGGAATAATTTTTATTTCACTTTTTGTTTGTTTTTATATATTTATTTATTCATTATAGTATTACATTGATTTTACACTGGTTTTAAAATAATTACATTTGTTACATAAATAACAAATAGATTCCACTAGAACGAAAATAAAGGAAGCATGATAAAGAAACGTAGATAAGATGATAAAATAAAGTCAGTGCGCTCCATGGTATATGTCATTTCGAAAGAAAAATAGACATTTATTTTCGAACTTTTGCATTAGTGTATTTCTTTCTATTGATTAGGGTTTTTAAGACAGGAAAGTACTTGAAAATTATTCTTTGCTGCTCTCTAAAAGTTATCATTTACTTAAACATTTACTACTGAAAATTTTTCTTCTTGTATTTATTATTTTGATATGTGTTGTTACTTAATTGCGTGTTTTCTCTGTATGAAAAGAGAAAATAAGTGTATATTCTTATTAAAATAAAAAATAAAAACATTTTGGGTATTTCAACATAATTGCTGGTCAACATTCTTATTCGAGAAATGTACGATTTAAAAAAGCCTCGAGCTTCTGTTAAATGTTTATTAATTCAAATTAATATGCATATGCTTCGTGACTTAAATAATATATGTACAGACAATCCTTTTATTTAAAATTACACCCATTCGATATCTTACAATATGAAATTTATTTTCGGTAAATCAAGTAAAATAAATTGAGAAACTGATTTAGATGTTTTCTTTTAAAAATTTGCAAATTTTGTTTTTGTTATAAGGAATATTTTATGAGCTATAATACATAATGTTTGAATAAGATCTAATGTCTAGTACGATTTGCTATTCAGGATCGGGCTATTTTTTTCCCTTGAGAAATGGGGTAAATATGTTAAAAACCTGCGCTCCCACGGAGTAATATGGTATTCTTTTTATTTTATTGCTTAATACTTATTTCTTTTAAAAGTAATAACATAAATACTTTTCATGTTTACGTTTTCTCCCCTAAACTGTTGCTCGCAATGCGGAACTCTTTGGGGGAGAGAGCGAAAAAACCGTTTTTCTGCAAGTGTCCTCACCCCTCCTTTGTTCTCTTCTCTTTGGCAGGCATGAGGAAGGAACCCTGAGCGACCCCCTGAAGGGGAACGACAGACGATTATCCGCCAGGAGGAGAGGAAAAGAAAGGGAGGAAAGAATAATAATAAAAAAAGAGCTCACACACACAAAGGGAGGGGGTGGCTCGACCAATGAGCGCGGGGATGATGTCATCGGAAGAGGACCCCGACGAGGGCGGCCTCAAGAAGGCGAAGCGCGTCCGCCAGAGAGTGGATGCAGGAGAGCCCAGGAACAGCTACGCCAGCATCCCCAATTTTAGTTCGCGGCCACCGGGACCAGCGCTCTACAACCACAACGGATACGCGGCTACCAGGATGCTATGCGACCTCATAGGGTCGGGCCTTCGTGCCTTACCTCCCAAGGAACATGACGTGATGGTGGTGGATAACGGTAATGGGGCCGTAGGCCCGGGTCGACTCTTCGTGAACGGCGGGGGCGAAATGTACGGCGAACGCAGCCCTGAGCGGTGCAGTAGTGGTGGAAGTAGCAGCAGTCACCTCTTGCGCGACATCCTTCAGCAGGGGAGGCAGAGGGGCAGTGACGGTCACGGTCCGCAGAGCCCGCTGGGTGGAGGAGGCGGGGAAGGGCCTGAGAAGGCGGACGACGAAGATTCGAACGAGAGCAGAAGGATGTCGGTCTCAGTGGCAGCGGCAGTGAGTCCCGCTAGGAGCGGATCATCCCGCGGAACCAGCCCCGAGAGGCCTTGGCCCAGCGATGAACCCGCACCGAACCCGCTCGAGCTGAAAAGGGCCCGCGTTGAGACCATCGTGAGTAACATGTTACAGGGTCCTGCACCCCGCACTAACGGAGGAGGGCCAGGACTGCAGGCCCCCGTCAATGGATGTAAAAAGAGAAAGCTGTATCAACCGCAACAGCATGAGCGAGTCAGCGCCAACGGCGAGGCCGGTTTTGAGGACGAGGAGGAGGATTTGGAGACCGACCCCTCAGCCAGCCCCTTGATCAAGCGTCGCGCTGGACTATTACCCTTCCGCCAGCAGCTGCGCCACATGCATCAACAACTAGTGGCCTTGCAACAGCAATACATGGAGATGATGGACGGAGATAGCACCGATGAAGACCAGGTGAAAAGCCGCGATTCTTCAGAAGACATGAAACCGGCGAAAACGGAACCCTTCGTGGACGATGACAATGCCAGCATGTATGACGATACACGGCGATTGGTCATCGATGACCGAAAGGATATAACAGCTCCTAAGCCCCCGCAAGAGGGGCGCGAATCGTGCATTGTTCAGCCTCCTAACGTGGATTACGAGTGGCTGGCCGAATCTCTCAAAGCCGAACTGTCCACGTCTTTGTCTCAAGTTGTGGACGCTGTCGTGTCCAGGTGCGTGCAGCGGAAGGCTAAGTCCACCCCAATACCACAAGATCCCCCCAAGGACCCAACATTGTTGTCCCAGATGTTGGACCGCAAGTCGCCCCGCACCACGGGCAAAGTGATCGACCGCGGCACCCGAGTGAACGGCCTGCGGACCAGCCCCTATCCTCCGGACTTAAGTGCTCCTAAACCGCCCCCACCGCCCTTCTTTTTCCCTCTGAAGCAACCCTCCAGTGTGGCGGCGACAGCAGCCTTTCTCTATGGTTCTCCGCCCCGGCCGCCTTCACTTTCCAACCCACCTTACGGTTCCTCCACCCCCACCCCCGAGCAAACTGAAGCCATGTCGCTGGTGGTGGCGTCGAAAAAGAAACGTCACAAAGTTACGGACACGCGCCTCCAGCAGAGAGGGGCGCAGCTTTGCGGGGCGGCGATGCGCTCCGCCGACTCTTCTATGGACCTCAGCCCCAAGTACCAAGGCATGGACTTACCGCCCCTGTACTCACACCCTCCGCCACCCCCACTGGTGCCGGTCAGCCTACCCACGACTGTCGCAATTCCAAACCCTAGCCTGAATCAGTCTGAGTTGTTCCACCCTAGTTTCGGCTACGAGCATCATCATCGTCTATCGCAGCAGCACTTCGCGCCTCTGGAAGGCCCTGAGGACGATGCGCCCCTGCACCCTCTGTTGCCTTTCCACCCACGGGGCTCTCCAGACTCTCTGCATCTGTCGTCGCACGTGAAGCAGGACAGCGGTGACCTCTCAGACGCTGGAGACAGTCCGGCTACCTATGACTCTAACATAGCTATGATATCCTTTCTACGTAAGAATATATCTTTCTCTTTTTACCTGTGCGCCTGTGTGTTGCCTGCTTTTTAGTGTTAGAAATATGTTTGTGCTTTAGATGTGGAAGTAATATTATATTGCAAATATGTGTGTGACTATCTTAACTTTTTTTTTTTTTTTAATTTGTTTGGTGCTCAGTGTTTCCCTTCTTAGAATTAGATAATATTATCCTTTTTTTGTATGTGTGTCTAAGTTCGTAAAAATATTTACTAATGCATCTTTTTCATTTCTATCTCATTGTATTCTATCTAATTTTGAGGTCTTTTTCAAACAGTTTTTAACTTCTCCAAAAATAAAACCGCTCTTCGTTTGAAACACTAAAGAAATGAGCATTCAAATTCTATTGATTTTTAAATTAAAAAAAAATGTTAATTTGTTAATTGAACTAGTTTTTTCTTAAATTGGATAATCTGGAAGCTTTACCTCTGTTTTTATAATAAATATACCTCAGAAATAAAATTTAAAAAAAAGTATGAGATTTTTTTTTTAATGAATTGAGATTATTTTTTGTTATCCTCATCTAATATTTTTATATATATAATCAATAAGCACAAGTAAAGTTTGTGGAAATCTTGAATTGATTGTATACTTTTAAGCTTTAAAAAAAAATGCTCTCGTAGAGATGTCAATTGATATTTTAATCTTCCTCGCATGCCATAGTTTTGAAATTTATCTGCACAAAAAGTTTCTTTTGCAATTTTTTTAAATTCAGTTTTACACATTTCATATAGAATTTATTTAAAAACAGTGAAAAAAAGCATGCACAGTTTCATTTTTTTCATATTACGTTACCTTTGATTATTCAAAATGAAAATTTGTTTTATTAATGCAAAGTGTGTATGTGACTGAAAATCTGAAGTATCGTTCCAAATTTTCTATAGGTTGTAATTATTTATCTGCTCTTTATTTTCTTTTTTCTCTTTCCCCCCTTAAACAAATAAAACTCTTTTTGACATTGCATTTATATTTAAGGAATTGTCGTTTTTTTTTCTTATAAATAATTTAAATGTTTTTGATTTATTTTTATAAAAACGTTATAGAGTTTAAATATGAAAAAATTTAATAATATGCATCTAATGGTAGTTCAATATCATTCATAAGTACATTTTTATCAATGGCGGCTCATGTTTTCCATGAATAAACTAATTTTGTCTAAAAAAAGAAATGAAGTTAGAATGGAATTAAAAAATGAAAACGAGGCCGATAGACAAACGATATCTCATTGCCCTTTGCATCTCGACCAAGGTTTGATGTGTTAATTGACTTCTTACAATAATAATTATTGGATCATTTTATCACTCGAAATGCTTCCTTATCTGATCATTCATTTTCGTTGCTGATCGATAATGTCATTTTGAAATCAAATCTAAAATTTCATTTACGAATGCATTCTTTAAGAATGGGATTCATTTCCTTCCATTTTTTCTATATAAAAAAATTGTTCTATCCAAATAGGTTTGAGAATATAAAAATTTGAATGTTTCATGTTGTTGCATGTTTTTTTATGTTGTCAAAATGTAAGTTACATTTTGAAATGTTTCAACTTTTTTTCGAGTTGTATGTCACATTTCTTTTTATTAAAATCGGAAGATAATTCAAAATTTATACAATTGTCTTTTGTACCTGTTAATCAGGGGCATCCGTTATCAAACTTATTCATCAAATTACAGTCTTATATTTAGAAATTTTAAGGTCAGAAAAATTCAGAATGGTTCACTTCGAAGAATGATTTATTCCTGAGATTCGAGAATTTAGCTTTTTAAAATTCACGAAAATAATATTCGTGGAAATTTTATTCTAAATTTATTCTTTTGTCTTACGTCAAGTTAGGAAAATTTGTAATTTCCTTCGCTTCTCTTTCCCCTCTCTCATACTTTGATTGAAATGTTAAAACTAACACACATTCACACATTGTGTGGAAAATTTGACATAAAATTGATTCTTACTTTGAATTTCCTTTTTTTTTTTTGTTTATTTCAATTTAATTAGCGGAAACGAAAACAAAATCTGCAAATAAATTCCCATTTTCAAATATTTGTAAAATTTTAAATTCTAATTGAATGTAGGAAATCAGATTTTGTAAAGCCTTGCAAAATGATCAAAATGTTTTCAGGTTTTTGATAATCTGGTACATTTATAATTCTTATCACTTGTGTGTTATCTCTGTTCTAATCACGAATCTAAATGAACAATTACATTTTGTGTAGGAAAAAAAAAAAGGCCAAGCAGATAAACAGTAATTAACAATGTAATAGTGCATGTTTTGCTTCATTGTCGCTGACGATTTAATTTGAGTTGCTTTTTGAATGGGTTCCATTTCCCTTGCTTGTAGGAATATGTTTGTTTTACACTTTCTGTAGCTTGAGGACTTCACTTACTTGAGAGAGAAAGAAAGTGATTTGGTATACATAGAAAAGCGTTGAAAAAAAAATTCCATTCATTCAGTATTCTTTTTATGCTATGAAACATGTATTTGAAAATAGTAGGAAATAAAATTTGCTCTCTTGTAAGTTTTGTTTCACATATTTTTAAAAACGTATACTTTTAAAACAGAAAGAAAAAAAAAAACTGAGACCCAATTTTCGGAAATATTTGTGCACCTTTGTTATTCTTTTGACTCTTAAAATCCGTCCATTTTAATGAACTTCAAAGAAAGAAGAAGAAAAAAATTGAAAAGAGGAAAGGGAAGGATGAAGAGGAAAAACTCGTTTGAATATTTCTCATAATTTTCATAACTTAAGAGTTTTAAAATATTTAACTAAGTTCTTTGATGTAGCAATCCACTTTCTTCGAAATTTTGAAAGGGAGAATTCTGCCCAAGGGGCGACAAATCATTCTTTAGTCCTCCCCTTCATCACTAAGGAGGCTTCGATTTTCGGAATACTCCCCTTTGATCTTTCCCCCCGAAAAGAGCCGACGATTTTTCGCTCCTCTTCTAATATTTGGTCAGCGCAGTTAAGAAAACTTTCCCCAACAAGATTTCCTAGAATTCTCTTTCCAAACACGTTCGTTAATTGTAGGATGTGATGGGGGGAAGAGAAAAAATATGTGTCGTTGTGGCAACAGGAGCGAATCGCTTATTTGATCTGAGAAAGAGAAAATTCAAAGAAAGATTGTATGAATAGGCTCCGTTCGACATTCTGAGTTATTAAAACATCAACAAACTGCGTTTCTCGTTTAAAGCTTTTCATTTTCTTCCCTTCACGAATTTGAAGTCTAATGATTTATTTCCAGGAATATTCTCTCTCTCTCTACCCGTTTTTTATTGCGTATTTCGAGGATGATCGGATGGTTCGGATTAAAGTTTTAAATAAGTAATGACTCGATCAAGCTGAAATTTGTTTTCTTAAAAGAGAGAAAGTACTTTAGTCCTTTTTTAAATATATATTTCTGGAAGAACTATGCTTATGTTAAATTTATTCGGACAGTGTTATTTTTGCAGCGCCGCTGTAAAATGTGAAAAATGAAAGAAAAAAAAGAAATGGAGGAGCAGAAAAGCAAGAATTCAGGGAAATGAAGAATTTTGAAACTCGAATAAATAAAAAAAAACGAATCTTTAACGCATAAATTGCTAAAATTTGGTTAAAACGGTTTCCAGCAAACATTATAATGAATAAACAGACAGGGGGGGGGGGGACAGAGTTAGATTCGACTGATTTTTTAAAAATTTTCAAATAATGGTTCGGATAGACATTTATGATTCCATCTTTCCGAAAAAGGAGAGATGATCTGAATACATTTTAAGAACAGCAAAATCTTTATCTCATACTTTTCTATTCATTCTTGTTGAATGATAAACTAAATGTGAGGATTTGAAAACGAAAATAAAAATGTTAAAATAGTTTTGTTTCTTTACCCCTCTCTCTCGGCTGATGCACTATATATTCCAGAAACTTTCATTTTGTTCCGATCTATTGGGTGTCTTAACATTTCATACGTCTTTATGAGCACCATCGGACCCTTGCAAGGAAGTGTCCACTTGTGGGATTTCTGTCTGCCTTGTGGTGCTTCTTGTTAAACAGACGGATTTCTCCCTAAGCTCTGTGCTGAGGCGATTATGGACACCCTCTCTGACCACAGAGTGGAGGCATCTTTTGAGACCACAAGCATTCCTACGACTTCATTCCTTGGGTTCGCTTTTATTGTTCAAATTGGATAACGAGATATTTTTTGCCAGAGGTTTCTCCTTTTTGTTCTTGCCCCTTTCTTGCTCGGAGGCAAATCGATTAAAATGCCCTTCTCTTATGATGGTCAATGAAATGTGACTTAATTCTTCGAATCACACAAATCTGAAAATATTAACTACTTACCAATTCAAAAATACAAGTGTGTAATATTTCTTTCTTTCTTTCTTTTTTTTTTTTTTTTACACTTCTGAAATATATATCCTGTTGTGCTGATACAAGTAATGTTTTTATTATTAAAAAGATAGATTTTTCAAGTGATATCTAAGTGTTCAGAACATTTATGCTTTCTTACAATTGGTATGATGAATTATTCCTTAAATCTTTTTTAAACGATGGTACAACTTTCTATTTATTAAAATATTACCTAACAGTATGTGTATGTATTGTTATTATGCCTTCATATTTTTGTACTCAAACACAGCCAATTCCGAAGAAAGTGACCGTCCACTCTATAAAATAATGAGAACATGCCGTGTTAAAATTATATTTTGATTGTGATCTCTGAAAGGGGTAGGAGGAGGGAAATTAAATTAAAAAAAAAAAAAATCAAAAGTCGTGAGAGATTTGTTTTGGATTTATCTTTTGTGTTCATGTCGGATAATCCTAAATAACTATTTAGGAAAAAAGATACAAACGTCATCTTTGCATAATAACGCCCAAATTGCTAGATTTTTTTTTTTTTTTTTAATCTACAGATTTGCGGAGATCTAGAAAATACTTTTCCGAATCCCTATCTGTAATTGCCAACATGGCGGTATTATCCACAACAGGTTTTAAAGCCGTCCCTTTAATATCACTTTCTACTGTATTGTTTTTAAAGAGAAAGGGCTTTAAATTCTGAAATCTTGGAGATTTATATGGCCCTGTGAATTGTTGCTTTTTTATTTTTTCCCAATTGTGTGTATATCGTTACTTGACATATGGCTGAAGATATTTCCGACGAACACACAAACGACTCTTAGCACATTTTTATTTCAAAAACACCTTCATTACTTTTTTTTAATTCTGAAATTTATAGAATTTTTTATGGGCCTAATATATCTTTAAATGTATCAATAAGAAACGAATGAATTGGGCTTCTCATATTGTTAGAATGGATGAGAAAAATCCAGTAAAGAAGATTTTTGTTGCAAAGCCCTTTATTAGTCGGAAAACATCAAGACCAAAATTGCGGTGGCTTGTGATTCTGTTGAATCGGATTTTGAGGCGATTAGGGAGAGGATGCTGGTAGAGAGACTGAGACAAAAGACAGGTTATCTTGGAGTAAGCTTCAAAAGAAGGCTTTAGAACCCTTCCTATTTCACCTAAATTTTAAAAAGTGAGATTTAAATAAATGGAGGTATGTCGGACTGAAAAAAGTTTATGTTTCAGATAGAGTGAGAGCACGATGAGACATTATATATTAACCAAGTTCACCTATGTATTACAAAGTGATTTTAAATTTAGTTAGAGAATCATACACACATTTTTTCTTTAACCTAAAATATCAATTTTTACTTTTCTGTGCTATGGTATTGGAAGTAATGTATGAAACACATTACATGCTTGCACAAGCGAATGGATTCAAAACCCAAATGAGTGGATTCGCGACTCGCAATCGTCACTTGACCGTGGTTCAAAATTACGAGGTCCGTCGCCAATAGCCCTCGTGTTGCTTCTAGTGCGACGTTAATATAAACTAAAACTAAAATCGCGACTCGCAATAAAGTCAGAATACTTAACTTTTTTTTTCTTCTTTCGACTGCCTTTGCCTATTATTGAACAATGAGGCCAAAATTTAAAACACTTCTTCATGTAGCAAAATATTTGCCGAGGACATCATATTTTAAAAAAACGTGTATCTTGTTTGAATCCATGGTTGTGGCAGCCTAGTGATCACGGTCACGAACTCACGGCCATCGATTCGTTGGTTCGAGTCCTGTCACCACTATAGACCCGTCGTGTAGTTATGCTCGTCGAATTGAGGCTTCAAGTCCTCCTGTTGGCGTGGGGGGGGAGAGTTTGGGAAGGGGAATGTTAACTCTGGTGTCGCCCTAGTTACATACCGGGGCTCAAAATGACGATGTACACTACCACTAGGCCTGATGTTGCTTCTCGGGACAAAATCAATACACAATCAATCAGTCAAAATCCATTTGAATCCATCCATTTGTCCCTTATTTACAATGTGTTCAGCATTTCGTTTCCTGTCCCTACAAGTCGAAATTTTTTTTTAAAGTTGAGGTACGCATTCAAAAATTCTAGATTTATAAAGGCGTGATGTGAGTTCGAACACACCCGAAAAAGATTTCTGGGTGTTGACGTGAGTGGACGGTGCACTATTCCTCGTTGGCTGTTACGTGTATGGAGTGAGCGGACGCTACATCTTGGTTCGCTCTCTTTCTTTCTTTTCTATGTCGAATGCTCCTTAACAGCGGCTTCGATGCACACGAGTACCTTGACGCCGATGCACCTGAGGAAAGCTAAGCTCATGTTCTTCTTCGCCCGCTATCCCAGTTCCGCCGTCCTCAAGATGTACTTCCCGGACATTCGATTCAACAAGAACAACACAGCGCAGCTCGTCAAGTGGTTCTCCAACTTCAGGTGAGTCTTCCTTTTAGCTCTCACTAATTTAAGCTTTAGACTTAAAAAAGAGATAACAAGAGTAACAGGCCAAAGACTAAAGGAGCAATCCAAACAGATTTTAAAATATCTGCCAGTACAAATGTCATATTAAGTCGCACTGGCAATATATTTTTTTTAAAATACATATCGTAAGAAGCAGACTCATCATTTGCAATCTGTTTATCAGTGTATCATTATTATCCTTTTTATATACGAAGCATATAAAATGTATTCTAAGTTTCTGAAGTTTTTAAATTCCTTTTCACAACTTTTGTTTAACGTACTATACTCATATGTATGTATGTCTTTCCAAAATTCAAAATGTATACTCGAATTTTAACAAACTTTAGAGCATTCGATCGAGCTGAAACTTTATATACACGTATAACTCGGAAAACAATACAATGCTTTGGTGTGTTCTAGAAGTGGAAGACTTGAGGGGGCATCTTGGACTTAACAACATCCAATTGAGATGAAATTTTGCATACACGTATAGCTCATGTAATTTTTTTTGTGGGGGGAGAGGGTGTCTTAAATTTCTAGACTAAAAGGAAGAGGAGGGTGCCAGCTCAGGCGCCGTCTTCGTCACTTGACCGAGATTCAGAATTACGAGATCCGTTGCCAATATCCCTCGTGTTGCTTCTCATTTCGAGGGTAATAAAACCAATCCAATCAAAAAAAAAAAAAAAAAAAAAAAAAATAAAAAAAAAACAACTTTTCCCACCAACCGGCCTCTAAGAGAGGGGAGGGGGGGTTAAAAATATTAATGTTAAATAATATATAATTTATAAAAGCTTGAGGCATTAAAACTACTTTTAATCTCATGTATCATTATCTATGGTACTGAATTTGTATCGATCATTACCTAGATATCTTAGTTACATGCCTAAAGCTTTTATAAAAAATACATTATTTTGCATTTAAAAAAAATTATACCTTTTCGTTAATTTTTAAAATAAAAGCTTAGTTAAATTTTTTTAACTATTATTTTCTTTTTTTTTTTTTAAATGTGCTTTTGTTTAATGTAGCATTGAGGCAAAATAAGTAAATGGTTATGTTTCTGGTAAAAAAGAAGTAGAAATAATGTAGCGACAGCAACATCAACTTTGTGACCAGGTAGAAGTTGTCCCTTGGAAATAAGAAAACCTTTCATGTTCAAAGTACTTGGGTTCTATATATATATATAATTGTGGGGAATTTCGGAAACACCTTGAGCATATTTGATAGAATCACGATTTACTCTCGTGTGATCCTTATTTGGGAAATCCAAAATTTTGTTGGAAATATATCTGCTGTTCGCTGGAACTGTGTCAGCAAAGAGATTGCAGCTCGGAAAATTTGTGCTTCGTATTATTTACCTTTTGCTATATCCCCGGGTTACCCTAGCGATCGTTCTCTATTTTCGACCCTCGTTCTTGTCAACAAATTTTGTCTTTATTTATTTATTAAAATTTTTTTTCACGTCTAGATCACAGTTAAATCTTGTTTGGAGCGGCATATCCACATATGGTTCTAGCGCCAATAACCTTTACATTCACTCATTCATTGCCTTTTGCTATGTTTATGTGCTCATTAATATCATGATCAAAATCTTCAAGTTAGAGCAGGAAAGTAAGGTGCCAGCTCAGTTGTCGACCTCGTTATCTGACCGTGGTACCAAATGAAGAGGCTTATTGGCTGTAATTAGCAGACTTTTGTGTCGCGCAGAAATAGACAGCCGAAAATGTTCAATAAATAAATAAGTTATAATAGCTTTTTTTACTCTATATTTCATAAAAACAATCAATCAAATTACCATAGACTGTATTTAGTGGTTGAAACTTTTTACGTGAAAGTACTTTTATCTATTAAAAGCTAATTAAAAGAAAAATTTCTTTTTAAAATCCCTAAAGTACGGTAGAATCTTTTTGGTAGGCGTATCATAATTTCAAAGTTTGGAGCTAAAACTAATGTTACTTATACTATTTTCGAATTTATTTAAATACTAAGTTGCAACAATAAGTGAATAATTCTTGAAAGAAATTGTATTGGATGACAATAGAGCATTTGAAAACAGCTTCCGAAAAAATGCCCAGCATGTCTACGGCTTTTCAAAGTCAGCTATCTTTATGTTATTTGACCTAAATCATCGATTGACCTAAAACTTCCCACTAAAAATAGACTATCGCAGGTAATCACCCGACGTAACGTTTTTGAAAAGCAGTCATTTAACAAGAAAAGTTGCTAAAAGTTCTTACGCATCGCCTGTCTAGACCATTTCCTTATAGTGGCCTGTTAACTTCGTTTCATAATTGCCTACGCAGGATTTTTTTAAGACCAGGCATTTTTCCCAATCTTTCTACCCTTACTTGAAAACACCGAAAAATTTATCCAGCTATTTTACATTTAACAAACAGAATTTCGGAATATTTTTGAATTCGTCGATGCCGCTTTAGCTGCTTTACTGGATTAACAAAATTAAATGATTTTTTTTTTTTTAATGAATCCTAAGAAATCATGGAATAATTTAACTTTTATTTTTGTACAATATTAAAATACGATTAGAAGCAAAAAGTGCTACATTTAAAAATGTCTCATTACTAAAACTATAGTAGAATTATTTACTTACAAGATAAGGGTTAACAAAAATAATCAAGTTCTTTCTACATAATTTTTCATGCCAATTTTTTCCCCTTCAGTTATGTATTTTTACAGAAACAGTACGCATATTTGAGCCTAAATTATTATTTTTTTTTTCAATGGGGCAAAGTTCTGTATTTTTCAAATCATGAAAACGTGATTTAATTTCTTAAATTATGTTATCGTTTGCATCGAATCTTAAGTAACTCGTTAAACTTTCGAACTTCATCTATTATCAATAATTACGTAAAATAACTTTTATGTTGTGTTTTTAATTTATCTGATAAAAGCAATAACATTTTTTTTTTATTATTTATTTTAGCTGTAAAAATTAGTTTGTGCTTAGCTTCGTATTAGTGAAATATATATATATATATATAATTCAATGCAATTTTGAATATGAAAGAAATTGCTCTATCCTCAGGTAATTATTATCGGCTGTTTATATTTAAAAAAAAATCATTTTCTCCAACAAAAAAAATGTTAGGAATGCCCAGAATGAATGTTCTCCCTTCCCAATGTCCTTTTCATTGACCTCTAAAACCTTTTCTCTGGAAGATAATGTACAGTTTTAATTACTAAGAAATAACAGAAACAAAATTGATTATGCACATTATGTATGTAATATACATTACAGCTCTTCCTGTCGATTTGTTTGGTTTGAGAAAGCCGTGGATTGAAGTAATTCGCAGTATGGTGAAATTTTAATTATTTTCACGCAGTATCGTAAAGTTTTAACTACAAACTAAAAAAGTAATCGAGATAAAGAAACTTCATTTTTTATGTATTATGCTTAAGACCTCACTACATAGTTACCCTCCAGAGTTATACATTTCTCCCAGCTTTTCTTGATATTTCAAAGGCTACCATTGTAGAACCTAATAGACTGATCTCTTCTCCATACGAGTTACTTCAGTTTACGACTTCCTGAAACCAAACAAATCAACAGGAAGAGCTGTAATTTGCAACATTCTGTTCGTAAGGATCAATTAATATGCAGAATATTATATTTTGACGATTATTCCTTATTCATAATTAAAGTTTTACGATACCCTTCGTATTTATAACCATTGAATTTATCACAAAGTCACATTGACCTATTTGAAGGCGCATGACAGTTTTGCAAAATATTTTGGGCGATGAGGTCATCTTGCAAACATCCTTGCACGAAATGCTAACATCTTTTCCTTTATCTCTCTCTTTTTGAGACGGTGGTCTTGTGACAGAACTTATCGGGGGGTCGTAAATTAAGTCGGAATTGTTTTTTTAACCTTATCGATCAGCTGATTCCTTAAGTTTCTCAACTCCCCTCGCTCTGAAGGACGCTGGTTGTAATAGTCAAGAGAGAATTGCGTCGCGGACGGATCTCTCTTATCTCATCCTGTGTT
Source organism: Nephila pilipes (assembly GCA_019974015.1). Classification (NCBI taxonomy): domain Eukaryota; kingdom Metazoa; phylum Arthropoda; class Arachnida; order Araneae; family Nephilidae; genus Nephila; species Nephila pilipes. Next base: position 323,201 of record BMAW01023693.1, on the reverse strand, counting down.
ATCATTCTGGAAATGGTTCAATGGTGCTCGCTGATAAGAGGGGGATCCTTGTCAGTCATCTTCGCAGATAAATTCCTTTTTTGTGGACTTGGGTTCGAAGATTCTTGTTCTCCTACTGACAATTTTTTAAGGTCGATTTCTAGTTGTGAAAGACCTGTTAATTAAATTGTAAGAGAAATATTAGTGTGAGATGAGATATCTCAAGGATGCATTGCTTAGGAATTTTTTTCTGTCCGGCATTCTTAGGCATTTTTCATGCTCCACTGTTGACTGCAATAATTGCATAAAATAATTTCTATTTATTGATTGTTTATTGACGTCGCACTTAGAAGCAATCCTGGGGCTATTGACGAGACCCCTTAATTTAAAATAATTTCGAAGAACGAATGTTATAAAGAAAAATTTCATAATTTAGAAAATAAGTATTCGTATTATTACTTCTGTAATTCAATTCTGAAACTTCACTTTTTTTTCCCCGAAACTTAAAACAGCTTGTTCCAATAAAAAAAAAGTCAAAATTTTTTAAACGTCTTGGGTCGTTTCCCCCACATTATTTAAATCTGCGAACATCGTAAAGCTTAATAGTCAACAAGATTACAATTCTAATTAAAGTGACGTCAGAAAAAGGATATCAGTTTATTTTCTTTACAGATTATGTAATATCGTTCTCTCTAAAATAACTCAACGCTAGCCTGAATCCTAGCTTAGCATTAAGCAATCAAGTCTTAGCTTTCCGACTCACTCGCATCTGCTCGATTACAGCGGGTTCGACTCCCAATACCTCTTAATCTAACCAGGAGTAACTTCCAACTAATTTTTAATTACAACAATTCATTCCAATTAACTTATAAACATCTATCTACCTGCTTCTCGTTATCATGTGACCCCCTTATTCCTTTCAGTTCTATTTCCCTTATATATCCCTATTATTAATTCAAATAATTACACTTCTTATCTTTATCTTATTTGTATAATCACGTTTCATTTGATTGGAGAGGAGTTTGAATTTTATGCAGTTCAAATTACAAGAAAGCGTGTTAATTGCAAATTTAGAAACAAACTCACATTTTAGAGAATTTCTCTCTCGAAACACGCCAACTCCATTTGACATTAAAATATGTGCGATGAAATACAGTGAATGGATATGTGTGAGTGTGAAAAGGGAATGTGGATTGAAACATAAATAAAGATCTTAAAACGGTTATCTAATGCATTTATTATTCTTTTCTGTTTCGACCAGTATTCCAGCTTGGAAACCTTATTCTTTAACATTTCCAATCAAACAGTGCTTTAAAAAATTATTGCATTGAATGGTGTATGAATTTGAAATCGCGGAAAGAAGAAAAAAAAAAAAAAAAAAACTCTCTTCTATTGACTCGATTTAGTTTTTGCCTAAAAATAAAAATGCAACAAGTCTGTCGACAAATCGCGAACGAATAAAAATATAGCGATAAAAGTTTTGGTGCGAAACTAGAATTTATCGAGATTGACCTCGACTGACCCCCGATCGTCGCTGCAGCTGTAAAGTGACACCGATTCTTGGGAGTGCGACAGGAACCAATCAAAGTTAGTCTTTAAAAAGAGCCATTGTGTCCATGATTTGGTTTCTGGAGCGTCCTTCTTTGGTGGGCGGAAGCGCTTGTGAAAAGACGCATTTGTTTGGGCGGAAGGTCACGGAAAAGGGATCCCGTAACGAGGTTCGCCGGACGGATGCCTTTTCTGTCTCACGCCTTGGACCGTGACCGACGGTCATTACCTGCAGATGGTCCACGCTTTGTGACGCAACCCCCGCTTCCTCTTTTTTATTTCTTTCCCCCTCACTCTGTCGTCCCGGCTGTCTTGTAGCGGTGGGCGGTGCCGTGTGCCATTGGTCCATCCCGGCCCCTCCTTCCTGGCTTCTTTTCCTCGAATGGCGAATCGTCTTGGCGCTTTCTTTTCGTCTTCGTTCTTCCCACTGGAGAAGGGCCGCAGTCGTCTTCAGCCAATCGCCGCAGAGAATGCGCGAGGAAGCGACGCGCTGAAGGAGGTCTTTTACGACGCCCCTTTTTCCTAAGAAGATTCGAGAAGAATTCGATTTCCGCGCGACATTTTTAAGATTTCCAGACTGCGCAAAATTGTCAGACAAAAGCACGTTATCTTCGCTGAATGATTTTTTTCGATCGAAAAATGCAAAATTAAAATTCAGAAGTTTAGATTAATAAAGACACGATCGAATCTAAAAGGAACCCCTATTACAATGAAATTTCAATCTTCCATGATGAATATCGTAATAAATTTGTATTTACTTAAGTTCCTTCATCATCCATAGCTCGTACAAATGTTCAGAATTAAAGTTCGAAATGTTTTCTAGCATTTTTTTTTCATCAATCCCCCCCTCCCCTTTCTTACCTCGTAACAAATGTATTATTTTATAAGAATCTGAATGCTTATAGTTCTGATCATAAAACTCCACATTCGTTATATCCGCATTGATTCATTTATAATTAATCGATATTAAGATGCTTTAGTTATTATTTTGTATATTTTATTATTTCTGCTGATTTCAATCTTGTCCGACAGTCGTGTGAATCAGTCGTGTTGCACATAATGAAACACGATGCTGAAATCAAATATCCCGTTCTGCATTCTTTGTTTTTTTCCGAATGTATTTCTCAAACTATTTTTAATTTCCATTGTTGTACTTTTTTTGGTGTTTTATTTCATTCATCTTTGAATGTTTATTAAAAAAAATTATGGCATTGATGCGTATTCTATGTCTCAAATAGTGGAGCAGACAAATCTAACAAACCAGCGGGGCCATTCCAAACATATCGCTTTCTGAATTAGTCCGTATTCGAATGCTGACGAAATGACAATTTGATATGAGAGAAATCCTCTCGAACCCTTCCCGTTCCTGTAGAAAACGTACCGGGTCCTATATTCGGGGAATATATTGTATTCAGTACACATTCCGAACAGAATTAATTTTAATAATTTGAATGTAAACCCATTTTTGTTTCATTCATCAGGAACTCTCAGGAGAGATTAAATCTTGTGGCTATGCGTGAAAATTGAAAAGTGAGGGCCTCTGTAGTTGGACCTGATGTGAGGAAATTACTATAGGATAAAATGCCTCAATTTTATTCTTTCTGTATAGAAATATTTCTCAAAATAAATAAATAAAGTGGTTTATAAATATTGACAGTTCTTGGAAAAATGATTTGTGTCTGAAACTCAATTTCAGTAAATCATTTTCAAGCAAAGGTAATGAATAATTCTATTTTCGCGGGATCATAAACAAAACCATTAAGATATCTATCCAAATGCTTTGAATAAACATTTGGATAGATAAATATTAAAATGTAAATTTTAAACACTTGTTACTACCGAAAGGAGGAACAATTCGAGATATGTTTTTTCATGGGAAAAATTTCCATTGAAATTTGTTTTATTTGAAGAGGAATCGACTAATTTAACGATTTGAAATCGAACAAAATGAGCGTGCTTGAACAATATGAAAGATTGAACTCTCTTGTTGGGAAGTTAAATATCGAAGTCGCAAAATCGAGATTACATTATTATTATTTCCTTTCCTTTTTCTTTGAAATGCAACTGAGGAATTTTTCCAATGCTCGATAATAATTTTTCTTTCCCACAAATTTAGTGTCAAACTGACAGTTGAGTGTCGGCTGACCAATATTTAATTTCCAGAGGAGAGAGACTAAATACTCTAGGCTAATTCGAAACGCTCAAGATTCTCAATGACCATCCGAACACTTAGCCTATGTACAGCATTTTGTGAACCTCTTATGGATGAGTATATTTTCTGTATTGTTTAATATCTCATCATCCTAGCGTTTGATTTTGTGTGGTGAAATCAACTTCCGCATTAAACTGGAGAAGCTAAAGCTACTCAAGATCTCCCTGCACGTTAAACAATGCAGCAATCTCTTTCTGAATCTTTGGGTGAGATACACTGCTTCACTAAAAAGAATCATTCACTCTTTTTCTGGAGAAAGAAAAGATAGACTTCGCTTGTCTTTTATGTAAATTGCTATTTACCCGCTTAAAATATCCTTTTTTTTTTCTTTTTCTTTCTCCTTCTGTTCCATTTTTTCCGCCCCCTTCCCCCCCATTGCCGAATCCATCCCGATAAGGAGTTTTGTGCGCACAGTCCTTATCTCTCTCCGGGCCGCTGCAACAACCGACGAAATTTTTGGGCACCGAAAAGAAACACCCCCCTCTAAACAGTGCATTTCGGAAAGGCAGGGGGAGTGAGGGGGCGGTAATTAACGCTCTCCCTTTTCTTCCCTTTTCTGCGCCTAATTAAGACGACCGCCGCTGTAACCGCAAACGATAGCCCTTTTCTCCGCTCCCTCCTTCCTTCTGTTAAAACAATGAGAGAAAAAATAACCCTAAACACCCTTTTCAAAAATTTTAAATACTCCGCTTGTTTACTGCATAACTCATAAAATCTCTTCCTTTCCCCTCTCCCCCTCTCATTTCATAGAGAGAGAGAGGGAAGCGTGGGTCTTCGTAATCGTCTGCATTTTTCCTTTTGGGAGGGGGTCCTTCGATTTGATTAATTCGTGTCCCCCTCCCTATCTTATTTATTAAAGCAGATAAAGAGCTTCATAACAGACGATACTTTAAGTGTAATTACGACCCCCTCGATAAAACCGCTGCAGACGATAAGGCGGGAAGAAAATGGAAGAGCAGATCCTCCGAGATGTTGTTAATTACGACGTTTTGCTAATTAAGTCCTGTCTGCGCTGGTTATAGCCCGCCGGGGGCACTCCCACCCTCCTTCGAAACATCTTCCCGCATGCCCCCTGCCTCAGTTCGAGTCTTGGAAACTTCGCTTTGAAAATCTCGGCGCTTTTTTCTCCTCTTCAGAACACAAAATGTTAGAGTCTGTCCTCTTCAGTAATCATGTTCTTGGCTATTTTTTGCAAATTGATTAGGGATATTCAAAGCAACTGGCTTATTGTTCCCCCTGTTCAATCTAAGTGACGATCCCTCTATTCATTCAAAGACAAATTGAATGTAACCGGACACTTGAGAGTTTTCTTCCACGCATGGTTTGGGAAATAAGAGAATGAGTTTAATTCGTTCAGTATTTTAATAAATTCTGCTGACCCTTAGATAAGTTCTACATTACAAAAAAATGAAGTATGGCAAGCTTTTACCTTTTATACCTAATTTGTTGTCACGGTTCATGTTGTCAAAAAGTTAAAACATGGTTTACGTTGAAGTTTGATGGGCAGAATAAGTTACGAACCTAGATCTGATAACTTCAATTTAGAAATTAGTGTCAATTGTATTATCGAATCCGTGAGTTTTAAACGTAATAAAGCAACGAACACTTATATAGTCCATTTGTTATGTTCTTGATCGATTGAATTGGGAATTGAACTAATTCAAAAAAGAATTTTAATAAAGAACTTTAATAAAGAGAGATTAAAAATATCAGACTTGTAATTACATCCGTATAAATACGAATGTTATTCACTCAGTATCGTAATTAACTCGTTGATGTTGAATTTTTTAAATCTTAAGCCCACTCATCTCGCATTCATTTTTTTTTTATGTTTATATTTTATGAAACTCATGAAGAGTACATCTCTTCCAGTTTAAAAGATGGGTAAAAATTATTGGATGTTTCACTCTATTCAAGCACATCACCATAAATCCAAAGGTTTATTAGGTGTTTGAATTCGAGAGAGATATTGAAAAGCGTGCGCTCATCTTGCTCGTCTACCAGTCAGAGAAAAGGAGAACTGGTTGAGAATTTACTGTTTGAATAAACCTCCGTTGATCCCGGAGTGCATCGAATGACCGTTGCATCCTCCAAGGAAGAACGGGGAGGGAATGAACTCGTACCTTTTCGTCCCCTCCCCGTACGAGAACGGTCACGCAAACATTCTGCGAGCGCCTTTTCAATCCCCCTCCTCTACTGCTTTATGCAAAATCGAATTCCCTTCTCCTCTCCCCAAATCGTTCGGACACTCCCCCCTCCCTTCTCGCAAAGCAGCGGTCAAGTGGCCGTCGGAAACTCTTTTCTGGGCAGATCAAAGCGGTGTCCATTGTGTCGCGGGGAGGAGCCGCTCGGCCATCTGAGGATGAGGCTGATGAATTCGGGGCTGATGACTTCGCTTTCGGGGCGTTCTTGGCCGATGAAAGGGACTCGCTAATGCTCTAGAAAAGGGTTGGGGCCCTTTCAAAAGGACTCTTGGAGGAGGATGTCTCAATGGCCGGACCTCTCTTCCGCGTCCGAACAATGCAGGGCCCCATTGATTTCGGGACCATCACTCCCTCCGCCCCGTCTTGGGGCCATTAGCCCGCGTCATTCGCACTCGATGCAAAGAAAGACATTCTGACCAGCGCGCGCTTCAAGACACTTTAATAAACTATTCATCAGAACGATGCAGCAATTGCGCATTAGAAGGCCATCTCCTGTACGTTGTCTGGGGTTCTTTCTGAACGTTGCTTGGTTTTAACATTTCTTTGCAATCCTCAGAATGGACATTTGCTTTTGTAATATTAAAATAGAAATGTTTCTATGCATAATTTCTGATATTCAACATATATGGACTATTTTATTCCAATTTCTTTCTATATAGATTTTCTTCTCGTCTCTTTTGATTCTACAAATTTTTGGCATCTGTCAGCGTACAGTACCTGTGTTTGTTCGATTCATGTCTACGCTTTTTAATCTTTGCAATCTCTCAGTTCCTATTTATATTGTACGTAGTTTTAAAGTCTCAATTGTGGTGATGGTTCTGGGGAATTCTGCGTAGTATGTGTGAGAAAAACGTTTATTACCATTACGTTACCGTAAGATCCGTACTAAAACAATAATATTTAATACTTACCATTTTCTCTTTATTTTTCATATCCACTTCCTTTATATTCAAGAGTAATGACTTTTTGTAGTGATATTTGTACACTTGTTTTGGGTTTCAAGATATTCGTAAAACCAGAGGAAAAAAGGTTCATCTAAATCAGAAAAGTTTTTAAAAAAAACCTGCAGGAGAGTGGGAAGGAGAGACATTATTTTTTACCTTTAAAAAGTTCTTAAGACTTAACTATGTTTGTTTATTTCATTTATTATTAATGCTTATCATCTCCTTAACCAAAAATAAACTAAATACTAACTCAAACTATCCTATATTTGGACACAACAATGATTTCTTGTTATTTTGTCTCTGCGTGAAATTATGACGAGGAAAGTATACGTGCCCCCTCCTGCATCCGCCACTGAGTATATATATATATATATATATATATATATATATATATATAAATTGATTGTCGACATCCATGTTCCTGGCTTCCTTTACTTTTCAAGCACTTTTGATTCTAGAGAATTTCTAAAGTTGTCTATGCTATAAGTTTCTGAACTATACGGAATTGGAATGAAGTTGTTGCTGGAACTTCTGTCTCTTTCCTTGAACATCTTTTGCAGCAACGTGAAATCTATTTGCTGTGTGTTTCGCATCATATAGGAACACACTGCATATCATATAGGACTCTTTGGTTATAAAATTGATGATGATTTGGCCAAAGAAGGAGCCTCTATATTCTGTTAAGGCTCAAATGCTTTTGATGTCTTCTTCCTTGAAACCTATTCTAAAATAAAGATTTAAAACCTGGTGTTAGGGAAGATCACTCCGAATCACTTGTGGTGTAACAAATTTCTTGTGGGTACCCATCCATTTATCGTTTGTAGGTTTGCTACTAGACGCACTAGAAACTTTAATCTTGGAATGGGCAGAAAAACTATCCAATGTGCGCCAATTGTAATTCTTTCCATGCATCTCTCAAGCGTCTTTTAAATTGGACGGAGCTTAACAGAGAAAATACAATTACTTCACCTCATCTCGTCTTTGATTTCTTGGAAGATGTTTTTTTTGTTTCGTGGACTTAGTATAGCCTTCAATTGTACCATATGGAATGAGTCACACACAACGTAATTTTTTGTTCGTTGAGCATTGTTTGAATCCAAATATTCAGGCATTTCCATTTAATCCTAAAAAAAATTTCAAATTCTAAAAATCAATGTTGATGTATCTCTTTACCCCGTTCGAAGTCCATCGAACTTTATGTTCACCATTCCTGTCTGCCTCTGAAAGGTTGGCTCGCGATAAATATTCAAGTTTCCAAAAGAGTATCACTTAATATTCCTCTTATCGTTTTTGCGATGAAAGCTGCTTTAATATATTACTTTAAAATCGATTATACAGATTTTACCAGTGACGTGCGAATAAAGTGACAGTTTTGTTAGTATGTATACCTTGCGAAACAAATCTTTTTTTAAAGAAAAGTTTGGAATTATATTTAGTTTATATGATGTCCAGAGTTGTATAACGCATGCCATTATTCTGTACCTGAGAGTTGTATAACGCATCAATAATTTAAAAGCATTTTGAAGAAAAAAAAATTTAAAACAACTTTTATCAATAATATTTTAAAGAAATATCTTTATACATAATATTAAAAAAATATAACTTATTCGAATATTTTTTAAGAGTGAAAAAAAAAACAAAGTGCTCTTAAGTTAATATCCTATTTCTTGATTACCCTGGTATAGCATTAACTTAAGGACTAATATGTGTTGTGCAATTCGAATGAATTCATTTTAATTAATGTTTAAATGGATATACGGTGGAAATGTGTTTCATATTAGCGTGTGGATTCATTTTTTAAAACTTTACAAGTATATGTAAAAGCTTGATATTACACGATTACGGAGTATTTCTGAATTTGAAAGATTCATTATTGCGAATGAACAGGCGTATTTTAATTACACAAACATTCTTCTGCCCGAAAAAGTGTTCCCCCCACGTGACAGCTTGTCTGTTTTAGCCCATTTGTCCGGAGTGTGTCGCGCATTACGGGGCTTTTATTCGGTCTCCTGAAGCCTCTAATGAGTGGCGCGCGGAGCGAAATCAGGTGTTTTGTTTCGCAGCCGGTGGGTTTTTCTTTTCCCGTCCACTCCCTTTGTTCCCTGGTCAGCGCAGCGGCCTTTCATCTTCCCAGTTCATCAGCGGCCCTTTTGACATCCGGGGACCTTTGTTTTGTGCCGCCAAGACCTCCCTAATTCTGTTAAGCCTCCCAATTTCCAGCCTTTTAACGACTTGGCGGAGATCTTCATTTCCAGTCCCAAACTCAGTTAGCGGAACAAATCGTGAAAAGTGAGGAGGCTCGGCCAAACCGAGTTAGGCACGGGCGCGCCGCTAAGCGACGTCTTTACCTCTTAACTCGATTCCGACGACACCAAAGGATCTTCTCACTTGAAACGGAGCCTGTGGTTGCGTTAAAAGGTACCTGAGTCTGCACCTGTCTTGGGACCACACTTGCATTCGTGATGAGTCCAATCCTCAGGATTGGGTACTGGGACGTTGCTACAGCCCCTGGAGGACCATGGTCTAAAAAATAAACCTCTAGGGCTCTTTCTCTGCTTACGAAGCGCCCCGATCGCCCGACGCCCTGGTACCTTTGGTCATGACTGTCTCCAATTAGAAGGAAAGGTCTCTTTGAAAATGGTTGTACTTTGGAACCTTTGACACCATCAAGGGACACTAATTAGCGCGCGCCGCAAAATCTCGCTCCCGCCGAGAGAAAAGGGGTTCTCGTCTTAAACGAATTTCTCTCCTAACGAAGTTTCCTCAACCCTTTTCTCCCGCTGAGGAATCCGTATCTTAATTCGATTGGATGGCGCGACTCCGTCTCGGAAGAGGGGGATTCTGAGAATCAGATTTGTACGATGCGGATTCTTGGTCCTCTGTGGAGAGAGCTCCGTTTTTCCTGTGAAATCCAAAAACTCGAAAATGCTCGCATTCTAAGAATATCTGTGATTATGAATAATGTATTTACTCTTTGGTGTAGCTTTCACGAGGAGGCATCGTAAAATTGTAATTATTACTGAGAAATTAGCGAGATAAAATTTATTCTGTAAGTTAATTGATCCTTATGTGCAGAATGTTATTAATTATGGCTATTCGTGTTGATTTGTTTGGTTTCAGGAAGTCTTAGATTAAGTAACCCACAATACTGTAAAGTTAAAATTATTATTCCGAGATATAGTTAAGTGTGAATTGTTGCTAAATAATAAAGATAGAAAATTAATTTTTATATACTATTCTTAAGACCTCAATACATAGTCAACCCTCCAGAATGATACATTTCTTCCAGCGTTTCTTGACCATTTGAAGGCCGCCATTGTAGAACCCAATGGACTTATCGTCTGCATACTGTTGGGTTACTCCAATCTACGATTTCCAAACAAATCAACATGAATAGCTGTAATTTACAATGTTATCTTCATAAGGATGAATTAATAAGCAGAATAAATTTTGTCCAGGTATCTCGATTAATTCTTAATAATAATTAACACTTCTCGAGGGTTGTTTAATAAGTCCTAAGAAAATCCAAGAGATGGAGCTCGTAGCATCGGAAAATGGTTTGTTTTTAGTAAGCATCCTCACTTGTAATTAAATCATGATATTTTTTTTTTATTTGTACCCTGTAAATAATTATATTGGTAATCCTCAAAAATGCGGGGTTGTCAGAAACTGGTTAAGTGAAACAAATTGGACGATTGCTTTTTGAGATAGATTTCACTTTTATTCAAAGGTTTTCGAAGGACAATTCGTTTTTATTACGCGCTTACTCCTCCCCTCCGCCTGTTTTCGACGTTTTGTGCTTTAAAAAAATGAATGACCAAAAATAAAGGGGGGGGGGAACAAATGTGCGAAAAATAAAATTAGTTTTTCGCTCTGAATAAATGAATTCGTCTATTAGTAGTTTTTAAATCACGAAGGAGGTTCAAAAAGTATTTGCATTTGAAGACAGGTGACATCATTAAAGTAAACAGTTATCATCTTTGGACGCTGCTATTTTTAAAATGGCGTCGAAAAAAAAATTTAACATTGATTCCTAAGTTAGTTTTGATTTGGTCAAAATTTGACTGCTGTCTCGTTAAGTTATCGTCGATGAGACCTGTATTCATCTTTACGCTCCAGAAATGAAGCAAAAATCAAAATTTTTGTTTTGCTTCGTGTGAAGATTTTCCAAAAAAGCGAAGGTGGTCTAATCGGCTGAAAAAATGATGACGAAAAATGTTGAGGTACGAAAGGTGTCATGATCACAAATGTCGAGTAACTGAGATTTAGACAGCTGTCTAGTGAGTCCATGCTTACTAATATCAAACCATTTTCAATGCTACGAGCACCATCTCTTTGAATTTCTAAGGATTTATTGAACGACCCTCGAAAAATAACAATTAATTCTCATCGTATTTAAAACTAGATATTGAGATTTAATTCAATATTGCAAGGACGGATCATTCTAAAACTTATCTCGGCCGAAAACTGTGAACGTAGAATAACTTCTGACGTGTGAATTTATATTTATATTTTCGCACTGCTCCATCTAAGAAATGCTTAAGGAATATGGGTGGAAAATATTTTATACGATGGGAATTAAATATAATTTGTGCTAGTGAAAAAGAACAATCGCGTGGACGTTGTATTCCAGACAAATGACTCATTTTCTTCTCTCTGGAACAAGAATTCATTTTTGGGCGAAGAATGGGTGTTGTGGCGAAAGAAACCCAAGAGTTAATAATAACTCGTTCGGTATGCAACAAGTGGGACCCCTTTCCTCCCCCATCCCTTCCCAGGAAAGGAAAGTTGACGTCTTCATTAAATCCCCATTAGGCGAATCTGTGCTTCAGCGGGGAAAGTAAGATTTAATAAGTGATGCCTAGAGAAGAAGGAACACCCTCTCTTGGGGCCGGGGGGAGAGAGAGGAAGAATTCCTTGATCCGGCGAAGACTGCTGGGGGGGGGGAAGGGGACATATTCGAAATTAGCGAAAATGGGCGCGACGCCCCGTTATACCAGTTGATTTCGGGTAAGTGGCGTCGAGGAGGGGCGGGCATTTTTCTTCGTTTCATCTAGGGCTTAGAAGAGAATGCAATAATCTACAATTCAACTGAAGGAAATTCCTAATGTGCTCTTTCAGAGATAAATAATTACTCAGAATGTAATTGATTTAATGCGGATTGTATAATAAATTCCCTCGCAACGAAATATCCACCAAAAGATATGTATTGCTTTCCCTCCTTTACAAAGAACCAGATTATCGTGAGGCTGCATCAGTTGGTCGACATGCATATTATTTTAACAGGACGACTATTATGACTGAGAAATATCTAAAAATCTCGTCCGCAACATTCAAGCTAAAGAGATCACTTTAGAAGTTAAATTACTTAATCTTTGATGTGAGTCTCAGAATTGTTACGTAACACTATTTGCCTTCTGTATTTAATAGAGTTACAGTATGCCGATTAAACTTCTAAGAGAAAATGAACGCTCTGCTGAGTAATTTGTTATCATTAAAATTAGAAATGTACGAAAATCAATACCCACATTTAGAAAGGTATGCTCAATTCTACAATTATTTCAATTGGTTTAATTTTGTTTCACTGACATTTGAACAAAACAGAAATTGCTGTTCCAAGTCCTTTGAATAAGTTTTAGACAGCATGGAGCATTCCTTTCAATGTTTGAAGAGACATTTGGTAGCTCCCCTATTTCTTTGTACATTTTCTTCTTGTTATTCCTGTATGTGAGCGTAATGTTAAGGTGGGCCCCTTTTGCAGTTCTTGGTTTTGCTGCCACCTTCCCCTGATGCTTTATGCTCATGCTTATTCCACTATATCCACCTTTGCCCTCATGTTGCTCCTAGTTCCGACATAAATAAAAGCAATCCATTCTGTATTATCACAAGAACTGATGCAACTCTTAATGTTTGCCCCTGAGCATTTTTTGGTGTGGTTGCTGCTTTTCGGCTCAGCAAATGGTTTTTTTTTTCGCAAATCGTTTTGTCTATTGGAGAATTTAATAGAAGATTCACAGATTTCCTTTTTTTTTTATTGATTAATTGGTTAAAATAATTTAGTATTTATCTCTGTAGACTTCTTTAAATGTTATTGCTGAGTAAGATTATGGGAACCATTCGTTTTTTTAATTAATAGAAATCCTTTAATAAGAAATCAAAGCAGGGATTTTATATATGGCTCCTGAACATCTCTGGAAAAAAAAGAAAATTGTGTTTCCCCCCCCCCCCCATTTTGAAGCCTTTGATGAGAAAAATAGCTCACCAGAAATCATGATTATTTTGAAAAAAAAGTTATTGAGTTTTTCATTATGGAACTTATGAAAAATATTTTTATTCAACGTGGTTTCTTCTTAGACATGTAAATGTAAAAATAATCTTAAAGTTTAAATCTGATAGCTGAATTACTCGTATCTTCGAGTATTGTAGAATTATTAATCGAAAATTTCTTTAATTGCTTCTTGAAAAACTAGATCTTTTTATATATGCTGAAATATCCGAGCATTATAAATTTTCTTAGAAGGATTCTGCTCATCTAAGAAACGTACACTTATCTACAACCACATCAACGTGTGGCCGCGGTAGCCTAGTGGTTAAGGCATCGGATTCGCAACCGCCGGTTTTCTTTGAGTCGTGAGTTCGAGCCTTGATGCCCCTAAAGACCCGCCGTGTAGTCGAGACAGATGTTCATTAAATCTGTCGTGGCCCAAAGTCCTCCCTTTGGCATGGTGAGGATGTTAGGAAATGGGGTGCCAGCTCGGGTGTCGTCCTCGTCACTTGACCGAGGTTCATAATTACGAGGTCCGTCGCCAATAGCCCACGTGTTACTTCTAGTGCGACGTTAATAAAACCAATCCAAAACCACATCAACGCAATGCGTATGTTTTTATTAAATTAACTGTCAGTGTAGGGTATTTTTGTGTGATCATTATAAAAAATTTGATTCAACAACTTCTTAAGCAAATTACCCTTAATGCCAAGAATATAAGGTTTTCTTTCAGAGCTATCAAATGTTGTGCCACTACTATTGGATCAATTAGTAATAACTTAGTAGGAAATCGCATTTTGTTCATAATCCAAGTCAAAATGGTTTAAAAAATGGGGGTGGGGAATACGGGCAACATGCTCCAAAAATTTTCAGAAACTTAAAAATTTCGGCCTTTTTTGCATTGTATTAGTGCGTGAGCAAGTTATGCGCAATGTGTTGATTAGTTTTTTTACCACACACTTTACCTGATGGTTATTAGTATCATAAATTTAACAGGTAGTTATGCAGGAAGTCTGTGTGATAAAATAACTTTTCATTGAATTATTTGATTACATTTGACACGATGAATGAGTTACACCTTTAAGTGCATGTAATTAAATGTAGTGTTCAATAGTAAATTTCTGTTCGCAGGGAGTTCTTCTACATCCAGATGGAGAAGTATGCTCGCCAGGCCATCACGGAAGGAGTGAAGAGCGCTGACGACCTCAAGGTGACGCCGGACTCGGAGCTCCTCAGGGTCCTCAACCTGCACTACAACAGAAACAACCACATTCCGGTGAGCTTTCTTTCCCCTCCTTCCAAGCGCTTCTTATCCTACTTCAAAAGTTCTTGTATTTGAAGACAGATGGCATCATTAAGGCAAATTGTTGCAACCATTGGATGGTACCATCTGTAAAAAGTAATCGGCGAAAGCTCGCGAAAATGACACTTTGAATGCCATTGAAAATGACCCAAACTTATTGGAAATGATAACGTATGACGAATTGTGGATTTTCACTTATAATCCTGAAACAAATGCCAATCCGTGCACTGGAAGAACCCATCTTCACCGACAACCAAAAAAGCTAGTATGAGCAAATCAAAATTCAAAGCAGAGATAATAGTTTTTTTTTTCTCTCTCGATATTCATCGGATTGTGTACCTTCACTTGGTTCCTGAAAGTTAAACTATTAATCAACAATACTACTTTCACATTCTTGGTGAACTCCGAGAAAGAATAAGGGAAAAAAAACGACCGGAGTAGTGGTAGAACAAATCATTCCGCATTGTCTGTCAAGAAGCTTCTAGCAAAGTACAGCATCTCAGTGTTAGACCATTCGCCTTATTCCCTTTATCTTGCGCCATGCGACTTCTATCTGTTTTCCGTTCTGTTCTGTTTGGGTCCGTTGAAGTTGTGAAAGGAAAGCAGCGCGTGTCCTGAAGGAGCTGACAGAAGATTTCCAACACTGATTCGAACAATGGATGATTCGCATAGAGCATTGTAGGGATAGAGGAGGGGTATATATTGAAGGTTATAATAAGTAAATATATATGGCATTAAAATGAAATATTTTACAATGTCAATCTCCTTATTTAATAGCCATTCCTTATGATATATATCACGAATGATATTTAAGTAGATATTAAATCCTAGTTCAATATTAATAACACATTTTGAATGCATGGCCGAAATAAGAAAATCTTATGAATAAAGTTGTTTCTTGATTCTATCGGAGAGAGTGTTACGTACTTTAATAGGGTTTCGGTCGGCTTCCGGCCACCAAGGCCGGAGCGAGAGACCATACGAAAATTACAGCAGAGGTGAAAAGATAGGAGAACATAAGAGAGAGAAATTTTGTTGTATTAAGTTATAAGCAGGGATCTTTCAAAATAAGCGTCATATTACATGTGGTACAGGATTAGGGCTTCTGGGGATATATCATAATAGACAAGGAGCCTGAAGGGATTATTTTGACAAATTTACGTTCGTGAGAAAAAAAGGATTAGACAAATTTTATGAGCGCGTGATCTAATAAATAAAAAGATAATTTGGAAGGGGATCAGGAAATAAGAATGAACTCTTTACTTTTGAATTAGGGAATGGGTTAGAGTATACAATTAAATTATTATTAAGAGAAATTATTGAATTAAAATTAAATCATTACGTTATATAAAAGTTTGGCCAGCCCTGTTTTAAAGCGCTGTAGTTTTATAAATGCCTCTGTTGTATGGGCTTACGATGAATTCTCGTCGAACCCGAATGAATTTCTTTATAATTGTGATTTACATGTTGCGTGTGGATGTTTCCTTTTTCAAAACTTACATGGTATGTTTGTTTGCATTTCAGTCTCCCGAACAGTTCCGGTACGTGGTGGAGCAGACGTTGCGTGAGTTCTACAAGGCCCTGGTGGCGGGTAAGGACTCAGAGCAGTCGTGGAAGAAGTCCATCTACAAGATCATCGCGCGCCTCGATGACACGGTGCCCGACTACTTCAAGTCGCCCAACTTCCTGGACACGCTCGAGTGACGGTGGTGGAACCTCTGAGACGACCGTGCCTTCCCCTTTTCAAGTTTCAAGAAAGTTTATCTGAACAAACTCTCCAGCGACCAGCCACTGTACATAGACGCCCGAGAACAAATGTGGAAGATCCGCAGTTCTTCTTTCTCCCGCCCTTCACGTGGGAAGAGGCGTTCTGCTTCAACACCATCCTCCATTTTTTAAACAAGAACAGGTCGCTGTTACGCAGCAGAATGACATTCGAAAAGCTTCGGAGAATTTTTACCATTCACCAGCCACTGTTCTCGAACAAAATTTCCAGTTTTGACAAAAGCAAGTCGCTGTCACGAAGCGGATGACTTTTGGAAACCAAAATTGCTGCCATACTGTTCTTAAAGAAGTTTTACCGGTGGCCTGTAAGAACAATTTCCACACAGAATGGGAACAGTTGTTGCCTTTTTTAAGGGAAGTAAAAGTAGCCTTATATCCTCTCTAGAGTGAGGGGAGAAAACCCGCTTTCGCTTGTGAATTGCTGCACTTTTTTTTCAAGAGAACTTGGTTGATCACTTGAATTCCGATGAGTGATCTAGTCAGTGCTTTATACTTCATGGAGACCGCAAAAAAAGGAACTCGTTTCGAAACTTCATCTCCATTTATATATACATATTATACATATATATATATATTTACTCTTTTTAATTGGATAGTTATTCTGTGTGTGTTGCGCTTGCCTCTCATAAAACGGAGGAACCGAATCTTCCCTTCATTTTTCGCACGCTTCGTAGAAAAAAAAATCAAATCTCGATCCCCGTCCATCTTGTCTGTCGGGAAAATTCTAAAAAAACCTGCGAGGAAAAAGAATCTTGATATTTTTTTAAAACTCTCTTTCTGTGGTATTGATGAAGTTATTATTACATTAAAAAAGTCTAATGTTTTTTTTTAAAGCTTAAATTTAGTTTTAAAAGGAAAATTGTTTTTGTGAGTACGCGAGTCATTTTTTTTTTCACTCTTAGTCATTCCAAAATCCAAAAAGGAAAATTGTAATTAGTCATTTTTTAAATTATTTCCTTCCCATTGTTTTTGTACTAGTCATGCTTGTGCTCGTTGGAAGAGTAATTTATTGTTTTTTTTTTATTATTAATATTTCGTTTTATTTGTATATTTGATTTGTTGTCTATTGAAAAAAATTTTCTCTCTTTTTTTCTATACATTCTGAGTAATCTCGTCAAATTCCGTATTAATTTCAGCGTCCATATCGTAACTATAATTTCTAAAACGAAAACACTTCATCTTCGGTGATGGGAAAAATCTAGTCATAGATCCTTTTTTATAAATTCGAGAATCCGATTAATTCAATCTTACGAAGTGAAATTTGAAATCAAAATTTTTGTGCAGTTCCTAATATTTTCTCGTTATTATTAGGATAGTTTCTTCTGTGTGGTGACTGTGCTGACTGTGAATATAGTATTTGTTGTTTATCACTGAAGTTTATTTAATGTTTCGAAAACCATAAACAGGCTTCACTCGGGGGAGTATTCTCTTTCCTTTCATTAGTAACTACTTTCTTTTCTTTTTATGAAGAATATAAACAACTAATTTAAAACTGGCTGAAAAAGTCGAGGAAAAGTTAGCGTCGAATTCAAAAAATTATATAAAATGATACTGTCCTCCTCCCAAATTTTCTGATTTCTGAAATTTTATATGTTTTTAAAATATAGTAAATATATGAAGAAGAGTTATTTATGAAAATTCCATTCATTCAAAAATGTGAAATAAAATCAGTTGGGTATTAACTAAAAATTCAAAGCTACGGAATGTAATTTACTCGATACGATCCATTGTCTTTTCAGACTGTCTATGAAAAAGAGCTTTGAAGAGAGGGTCCCTCTAAAATAATAATCGTGAAAACTTGTTCGCGGGTGCTTGAAAAGTGACGTCGCAGGTCCAAGATGACGCAGTGTCACTCATTTCCTTGTGCGGAGCGGACATCCTTCTCAGGCGGCGCTGGGAACAGGATCACTTGCGAGACTTCCTCCATCCTCTTCCCTTCTGCAAGAAGACAACCCGCCCGTGGTTAGGCTTAGTAACATTTCCCCAATTGGATCCTTCCATTGGCTGACAGAGGGAAACTATTGTTGTCAATTTGAATGTAAAGATCGACTAGGATAATAATGATCTAAGGGAAACTGTGGGAAATAATCAACGAGATCTCGCAAAGAATTTTAAAAAATTCGCGAAAAATTACATTCTGTCAGTTTTATAAATTAGCAATGATATTTCTACTTTAAATTGTCGGTTTTCTTAGAATTCGTTTAAATAATTCTAAATTATCTGAATCGAATATTAATTATATCGAATCTTCGAATGATATTAAAAAAAAAAAAAATCCGAATTGTTATTTACAAACAGGTATTTTTTTTAGAGCCTTAAAAATTATATACTAAATTTAAAAGAGTAAAATTCTGAAATATTTTTACGAAAAATGTTCGGAAACGGATATTGAATGTAAAAATAGCTGTGCTATGGTCAGAGTTTCCCGGTGAGATTTCGCAAAAATTATGTAAAATTATTTAATTATATTCAATGACTTCGAAAACCATTTTGTGTAACATCCGTAAGAATAAATAAACAGGTTTTGAGATGCTGTAAAAGCGCTTTTATACAGTCCAGCTGTATAAATAGATCTGAAAAGAAAAATCTCTGTTCATTGGTACGAGATACAAGGAATTCTCGATGAATCCTCGTGGGGATTGAGCAGCACAGTCACTGCCAGAAGAGAAAGAGTTCATATGCACATTCCACCGATTTGGAGAACTGTTTGAAGTGACGTCATTACCTCTGCACATTCCACTTTCCCCTTAATTTATGTTTGAAAAAATGGCGCTAAACATGGACACAAAAACCAAAGAATAGCACTTTCGCAAGGTGCAAAGTTGTACAAAAAATCCGCTTTACAGTATTGTACAGAAGAAATAAAAACAGAAGAATCTATTCTATAAATCCTGCCTCCGTATGTTGTATTATTCTTCAGTATTGTTTATATATATATAGAAATGTGAATGTTTTTATTGCACAGATTATATCTAATTTATTGTTCTTTTTATAATGACACCAAAGCCTAGAGCTGTTTAGAGGCGATGCATATTGTATGATATTAAACTAAAAAATCTATTAAATATAGGAAATTACACCATTTTTTGCACTCTTATGGAAAAAAAGAAATGGTTCTTTTCTTTACATATATATATATAGCTGTTATCACGGGAGATGAAAACTTTTTGGGGATACAATCCCGAAAAAAAAAAAAGGAAGATTTTTTTCTATTAAAATCCGTAACTGTTACTGAATCTATGTGTGTAGAGATATATTTGCACTTTGTACCGTTTTCTGCCGAAGCCTCCACAGATCCCTTTTATGTGTTTCTTCTGGTAGAGAAGTAAGGAAAACGCCTTTTTTCCAAGTGGCAACTTGACCCCATTCTTAACTTTTTTTTAATCGAAAAAAAAAAAATGTCTGTCTGTCTGTCCTTCATCCACACTCCATCATTATATATGTATATATATATATGATAATATATGCATATATAAATATATACACATATATAAATATAGCTCAAATAAAGATTTTTTAAAAAAAAGTGTTTCAATTTTCTATTTGTTGTGTTATCTATCAAATTATTCCCTTTTTAAAATAAAGGTACAATTTTTAAGATAACTAAAATGCTTCAGAATTTTTATTTTTTATTTTGAGGTTAAAAATAAAGAGCATCGTTGATTCCTTAGATGTATTATTTATAAGAATTTGACAAATAAAAACCTCGAAAATTGAATTAAAAAATTATAAACGAATGCCATAGAGAGTAAAATCCGCATTATTTAGGATTCTAGTAGGCTTTCCTCGAATAGTCGTCTACTTTATTTTTTACATTATAAAATAATGTATTCTCCCTTACTGTTAACATATTCTCCCCCTAATAAATACCAATTTTAAGTATTACATAATATTTACATAAAAATTATTGGATATTCGAAAAATTAAATTTAAATCTTAACTTTTGGCATCATGATTATGTGATCAGTATATTGAATTTTACGTTCATGAGTACTTTGCAAATTTTTAAAGTTACAAATTGATTTTATGCAATTAATAATATTACCATTTAAACAAATATAAATACAACTATTGATTATTAATTTCTCATACACAATTATTCATTTTTATCAATCTGAACTTTTTGCATAAATATACACATATCTCAGTGACTTACATCAGTTTAATTGTAAAAAGTTAAAATTATTTAAAGAGTTTGCATAAAATGAAGCTCTTTTTTTTTTTTTTTTTTTTTTTTTTTTTTTATCGATGGCATCTCAAAAAACTTCCAATAATATATCTTTCATTAGTTACATTTCAAATTATTTCGAAACTGATGAGAAAACATTATACGTTTTCAATAACGTAATGTTGCAAATGTTAGTAATAAAATAGGTTAACGTAATTTTTAATAGCTATAAATTTCTGAGAACGACATAAAGTAATATCATTGAAAAATACGTATACATTCTTCGTGAGTTAAATATTTATATAGGCTTAGTAATACATAAAACTCTCAAGTAGTCCAAATTTTCACTGAATAATAAAAAAAAATTAAGCAGCCAAATGTTTACTTCAAAAAAAAAATGTTTTATTAAAGAAAGTATCGAGTGTCAAGAGGTAATAAAGACAGATTAATTGATTTTTATTGGATATAGAGCAACAAAGGCTCTTATCTCCTAAGGATTGCTTATCCTTCAGTTAAATTTTGAACCGGCTATTTGTTGCCTTCCTATTTTTTTTTTTTTTTTTAAATACGTATTTTGATTCTCCGGGGAACTTTTTCTCTTCGAAACAAAACATTTTTACAAGCGATTTTTTGAAAAACAATTTCGATATAATTTTGCTACCATTTCTCAGTATTACGTGAGTATTTATGCCTTTATGAAAAAATATAAATTTTTTTTAGCTCCATGGCTGCTTTGTGTACTGTTTTTTTTTTTTTTTTAAACATTTGTAAAAAAAAAAGGTTGAGAAATATCAGAAGCGTGGAAACTTTATATTTTTTATAACCCTTTTAGAGAATCAGAATTAAATTTTACAAAAAGATTTTTATTGCGATCATTTACAAAATGGATCAAAAATGATGAATCAACCTCAAAATTTTTCATTTTTGACATAATGAAAATTACCCTTGCTTAAGTTTCAATCATTAATTGAAAGTATTTCGATAGCGATTTTACTAGTTGCATATAAATCTATGCAATTATTTTGATCATTGTGGTAAAAATAGTCATCCAGAATACCTTTATCGGACGCCTTTTGGTGTGATTCTAATGACTGCTCTCGTCTAGACCACAGTTTAATCTTGTTTGGCGCAGCATGACCATATCTGGCTCTTGCGCCAGCAAACTTTACATTCACTCACTCACTTCTAATGACTGCTTTGACTTTTGGTGCCACGGCTAAATCATAAATTCGAGCTTGCATCTTATTCTTCTAGCTTCCACTGCGCGCCAACATAAGGACTTTCAACCCTACTAGATTTAACACACATCATACCTCTTGTGTGACAGATCTTAGTTGGTACTGGGACTCGAACACATTGCTCGACTGATACATCGCCTGCTACGAGCTCGTGATCATGACCACTGGGCTGCTGCGACCGATTGATCGTTTATTAAGGAAACAACACGAGGACCGTTGGCGACGGACCATGTCATTTTGAACTTCAGGAAAAAGGCAAGGTCGACACCTCCCTCCAAACTTCCACACCACGCATACGAGAGGAGTTAAAGCCTCGACAGATTCAACGTGCATTAATCTCTACTCGGCAAGTCTTTAGTGATATCAGGACTCGATGGAAGCAAGTTCACGACCATGACTACTAGGTCAGCATGACCCCGCTACTGGGACCAAAACAATAATTGTAGATGGTGTCTATATCAGACTAAAAGGTTCTTGGGAAAAAATGTGATAGAGATTTTTAGATATACATGTAAATATATACTGAAAATGTTTTTATCGTTTCCTGACTCCAACAATTATGCGTAGTTTATTTTTTAAGGATAATGAAGACTGACATCATTAAACTATAAAATAATTTATTTAAAAAATATACAAACTTGTATGTAATTAAAAATTTGTAATATTGGAATTTTATTTACAAAAAACAAAGGAAAATGTTTATTTAGTATTGGTCTAAGTAGCTCCTAATGTTTTTTTGAGCATTATCTTATACTGAAGCCGTTTCGAAATAATTATTCATTTTTATTCAAAAAAAAAAAGAATAAAAACTTCTTCAGGAACGCTAGGAATAAATCTCAAACCGTGTCGGACATTTTGGAATGATTCCATCTCTTGTTTTCTTGATGGTTTTCTATCAGTTCAACTTCGTCACCATCATTTTTTTTAGATCCATCTTGATTAAAGCTGCCGTCCAATATGCACTAATCAATGGGGTGATCAGCCACAAATAAACTCGTGTCCAAGTGTAAAAATTGCTCAGTATAGACCGAAGCCTCCCCTACTCATTTCCTGATTTCCCATTATCCGGTTAACCCAGAGAATGGGAAAAAAAGGAAATAAAATACAAAACAAACTTACAAAAACTCATCTGCGTATTGAACAGATCGTGTATGAATCTAATTTGCCGAAGATAAAGACGTCTACTTTGTAAGTAATCGAAGTTGCCTGAGACTGTTTAAAGGGCTGATAGCCTTTGCTTCTGTATATCCATCAAAACCAAGTAATCAACCGAAGTTTTCATTCCATTTTCTGTTTAGACAACATAACATCGTGTGCCATTTGTAATGAAGGAGAAACCGAAGTTTTGTATGTTGACGCGTATTGCGCAGAATATATTAGTAAAATCCTCTTCTTTCCTTTTATAGAGACCTCAGGGAGTTTACTTTCTATAGATAGGTATGGGCATTATGACCCCGAGGCACCCTAGCGATCTTTTTTTCCTCATGATGTTTACTGTCTTTGATAAAAACGGGTGACGCGCCTCCGGCATACTTAGTAATTCTTCACTATTTTTGATCCACCTTCTTGTCAATCAATTTTTTGTTATCTTTTTTCAATGTTATACGTCTGGATCATAGTTATACCTTGTTTGTGGTCCAGGATAGCCACACCCGGCTCTTGAGCCATTAAGATGCTATCACTCACTCGCATTCCTTTCTTACATTCACAGCAGCTAGATTTCAGTAAAGGAAACAATTTTTCAAATACATGGATGAAATAATGTTACCATGGAAATTTGCAAATCGCTCCCAAATTAAAAAAAAAAAAAAAATCTTCGTGCAGACCCATGCGGAATATCCAATGAATGTGGTACGCCATCAAGAGGTTTTACTGCATAAATATAAGCCTTTATAAATAAACTTTTATCATTTTACTCGCCAAATGCTGTTAGTTTTAATGGAAAGCACCTGTGAAATACATTGCTTTACGATAGAAACCTCTCTCATGCAATCGTATTGAAAAATGTTACTACATTTTTATCAATACTATTTCGCGGTTGCGAAATCTATGTTTGTTTTTATGGGGTCACGGTAGCCGTGTGTTATGGTCGCGAGTTCCTAGCTAACGATGTTTCGTTCGAGTCTTTTTCCACTAAAGATCCGATGCGTAACAGAACTGAGGCTCGTTAAATTTATCTGCGCTCTAAGTCTTCACTAAGACATGGTGTGGAAGTTGTGAGAGTGGGATACCAAGTGCCGTCCTCATTACATGACCGTGGTTGAAAATGACAAGATCCATCGCCTGTAGCTCTCGTGTTACTTTTAAATACGAAGTTAATAAAAATCAATGAATCCAGTTCGACCTTTGGATTCCTCCCTTTGACTTGGTGTGAAAGTTGCCAGCTAAGGTAGCGTCCTCATTCTTTAACCGAAGCTCAAAAACTATAATAAGAATTGTTGGCGAGGTCCCCGTCGCCAATAATTCTGGTTTTGCTTCTAGTGCGACGTTAATGAAACAATCTCGATCCGTTCATGGAGGATTTATCTTCCATATACGACCTGTGACTTTTTTTCGGGGAAAGAAGTGATAAAGTCTATGCGACGTAACTATAATTGATTTCGTGATAATACTCCTTAAACAGAGGAATTTGTTTAGTTTATACCTTTTTTAGACTTATAGAATTTTTTTAGCCTTAATAAAAACAGACATCATTGAGTCTAATTTTACCTGATTATGTCTAATTGACCCATATCACGAATGTGTGCATAGAAATATATGATAAAGAAACGTTTTTGTATCTTTTATACTTCGAGAATACTGCTTGATAGAGATGAAATTCTGATATGCACATGATAGATTGTTTACTTAGTCGCATTTAAAAGCAATTCGAGAGCTATTGGCGACGATCACAATCAAGTAACAATGACTACACCTGATCTGGCATCCCACTCTCCAAACTACCACACAATGCTAATCTCGGAACTTTGAGGCCTGACTGGTAGACTCCTCGTGAGGACCTTCGCCCTCGACATATTTAACGTGCATCAGCTCCACTATATGATGGTGTTTGGAATCGGGACCACTATTCCACTGAAACAATAGTCATCGCAAACTCGCGACCATGACTCTATGCAATGTTTTACTTGCTTGTTGCTATTTTATTGTACGATCGAGACAATCGAGTGACCATGTTCGCGACTCCATGATCGACGCTGTTTCCATCGATCCGCGAGTTCCAGTCCTGTTACTCATCTGTTGGCGTGGTGTGGAAGTTAGGAGACGACGGGTGTCATCCTCGTCACTTGACCGTGATTCAAAATTACGAGATCCTTCGCCAATAACCCTCGTGTTGCTTCTAGTTCGACGTTAATAAAACCAATCCAATCCTGATACTCCTAAAGACTCGTCGTGTAGCTGGGCTGATACAAGTTTAATCTGCTCCTCGGAGGCTTTAGATGTCTTGATCACGGATACGCATAGTTTGGTGCAGTATAACCAGGTTGGGCTTTTACACCAGTAATTCTACCACCACTTACATGCAAGTTAAATATGCCAAGATGTAATTTCTTCACGTTGGCGTGATTTGGAGAGTTGAATGCTAATTTAGGCGTCTCGTCCTCGCCTTTTGACTGAGGTGCAAAATGACTATCCTTCGCCAATAACATGTTGCTTCTGAGTGCTTGACGTTAATGTACGATCGATCCATCAAAGTTTTTGCATAATAGTCAGCGTGATGTTACTGCGGAAGAGGCCAATGTGATGAAGAGTGAGTGATTCGTTTGAAACAGTGAACCTTATCCCTCGAAGACGATGTTTCCGATTCTGAGTAAAAATAAATGGTGCGATCGTCCTTTTCTTCCTTTATAGTCGCAACAAAACGAAACGGACCTTCCACATGCATCAAAAGAACGGTATGTAGGAGGAAGTAATGGCGATTTATTGTGAGATTTGATTTATTTATGTCACTTATGAATAGAGTATTATAAAGATACCTTATCTTCACTATTTGGTTTTTATCCGGTCACGACTCTCTCTTGTTTCGCGCAGAAAAATAATGAATCCATAATTCTCCTTTCAATTGTGCACCATGATTGATTCAGGCGAGAAAGGCGTACATTTTGTGTTACATATGTAATGAAAATAAACGTGGAGTAGATTTAGTATAAGGTAGTAATAAAATAGTAGTCGCGTCTATACATGCAAAGGGGAAATAGGAGCTATGTTTATCCTAAATGTAATTGATATATTTGCAAGAACCCCGTGTATTGTTTTTATACAATTAAAGTAATAAATTTGTAATTAAAAATTCTATTATTTCCCAAGATTTAAAAATTTTAGCATCGATTTTACAGAGATTGGAAGGCTAGAGGAGTAGAGAAACTCACTCACATACAAGAAGAAAAAAAAAGGTGGGAGGAGTTACAAAAGATATAAAATGTGTTTTTAAGCGCAATAATAAAAGAAATACAGCTTGTAAAAGAAGTCGCTGAGAAAAAAAAAAACTTTACAGAGTCTAACTGACCTATACAAACAAAAAAGCAACTTATTCACAATGAGTAGATAAGTTAAGGAAATGGATCTACACTTCATAAATCGTTTCACCTCATCCCATACCCTAATTTGAATGCTATTAAGTGAACAGTACAGTGGCTCCATCTATCGATCAGAGATAAAGTATATTCGAAGTGTTTTTTTTAGCTGGCAGTCCATTGTTGGATTCGTTTCTCGGAAAAACTTTGATGCACCACAGAATTTTGAGTTTCGTGAGTTGTTCCTGAATGGCCACACATTAATTGAATATCGGGTGAACTCAAACATATTTCTGAAATAAATGGGAAACGGCACTGAAAAGAGATTTTAACATGAAATCAAATTACAAACGATCGAGATTTTTCTACAATTACATCTCTTACTATATTTTAAATAAATTTTTGTGAAACCATTTTTATTTTGAATATTTTATGGTCTTAATCTGATAAAATTTCTAGGTATAATTAATAAAACTTGAAATCTACACATTTTTCGTTGAAGTGTCATCGGAAAAAAAAATTCTATTTTTATACTGTACAATTGGATAATTGTAAAATAATTTTCATTCAAATGGAAATTTTGCTGTTTGGGAGTTTTTACTTCCTCTGTCAAGAATATTTCTTCAATTTCAGTGGGAAAGAGAAAATTATTGCCGATTATTCAAAGAAATATAACAAATGCTTGGAGAATTTCCACTGATTAATTTAACGAATCCCTTTCATAAGTTGTGGAATTTAAATTTTAAAGAAATTGGCTGCGTAAGAGGTAGTTAGACAAACAGCGTTCAACAAAGTTCGAAATCGCGAAGGGCAACGTCTCGAGAAGCTTTTCTCTGGACCTAACGAAAATCTATTGTGGGTTTTTCAAATTTATCGTTTTCGAAGTGAATTTCGAACTCGAATCGTTCGGATGCCCTCTTGGACTTTTTTCTAGAGGCTCACGAGGATTTCATTTAATGCAGTTTGAAAATGTTTGTAAAATTATTTAAAAAGGAAATTAAGTAATTACTGAAATGCAAACGCAAAACTACTTCGAATTCCAAAGGGAAAAAAAAAAAAAGTTTTGCGTGCAATGTGAATAAAATATACAATGAAACAGATTTTAAAGGCATATCGATGAAAAAGTAAAGTATTATGGAGACCAATGAAGCATTTTCCTTTTCTTAAATTTAATACTTAGTTATTCTCTAGGTTGCGAAAGTGGGAGGAAAAACAAATCACGTGATAAAAATCAAGAACGTAATTAACAAGTCACACAAATTTTTGTATAATAAATGTATGTAAAATTATTTTTTAAGCAAGCTTTTATTTAAAGATCGACAAAAGAGTGTAGAAATAATTTTTAATTTACGAAAGCTTGAGGCATTTAAATAAGATATCTAGGTAATTACAAATAAATTAAGTACCATAGCTACTTATATATCAGATAAAAAAAAAAGAATTATCAATTTTAAGCTTTTATGAATTGTATATTATTTCATATTTAAAAATTATTTTTATACTCTTTAGTCCATCTTTAATAAAAGCTTGCTTATTATTATTTTTTTTTATTTACTAATATTTATTTTAATTTCAAACAAAAGAAAATGAATTACATGAGCTATATGTGTATGTGAAATTTCAGCTCGATCGGATGTTAAGAACATATTTTTTACATACATATATACATATGAACATATAAAATTAAATAATAGTTTAATAATAGTGTAAAAGAGAGAAGAGCCTTCTTGCGTAGATTATGTTCTTTCCAACGAGATAAAAAGACTAAACGAATGTCGGTTTTGAAGTCTCGTGTAGAGATATCCATTTAATTTTGAAAATATATACACGCGTTCCCTTGTCTACGTCAAAAAAATTTCTTAAACGAGGCTTCACACACACATATATACTCGTATACAACGATTTCAGACAAAAAAAAAAAAAAAAAAAGACATTTCTTAGGCAATATTTTTTCATGATTATAGGCTGGTACCAATAAAAAATTAATGCTATAGAGTTCACGAAATACTTCTTCTTAGCACGTGATCGTTGATTGATATAAACGCATTTTCGCACATATCTCCGAGAACGGATATACATATGAACACAATCGGAGCCCGTTAACTCAGAGAAATCCCTTTTTCAAAAAACAAATATTTATAATGATTCAAATTTGACCCATAAAAAATGGTTGAACGTACAACTAATCTCACTGGTCGTGAGATCTTACAAATAATCTCTTCAAAAAAAAAAAAAAAATACTAACCGTAATGTTTCACTTCCCGAGAAACATTGATCCATATCTAATCCAAACATTTAAATGCAAGAAAGATAAATTAAGAGGGTCGACCCTCACTTAACTACAAACTTTCAAAGAAAGTGTCTAGAAGGCAACTTTTTGTTCATCTACACGAAATCAGTTATTATGTTCTTATTTGTGACGAAAATTACCGTCTTTACTTTATGGTCAGGGGAAATTCGGCAGTTATCTCTCGTCGTCTCTTCCTCTTGCCGCAAACACATTCAGAGTGTTGACTTTATTCCGCTCTTTTATTATCATTATTATCTAATTCTCGTTCCTCTGTCGATTCTTCACTTGGATAGCTATTTCCTTCATATGTTTATATCTTTTAGATCTGGTTTCGTGAGAGATTCCTTCTCAACTTTTAGGCACGTGAGCACCATTTGACTAATTTTGTTCGCATGCTTCTAATTTATCTCAATTGGAGTACAAGTTTGAAGTTTGCTTTTGCAAATTGGAACTCCACGATATATTTGAAACAGAAAGAAAAAAAAATCATTGTCTCTCCCCCAGAAAGTATTGACGTCATTTGAAAAGAATAAGGTCAATCTCATAAGAATGGAGCTGTAATAAAACCTGGAGTTAAATGAATTACAAAATAAATACACTTTGAATTTCCTTGCATATTTTGATTTAGTGAAAGTTATTCTGCGGTATTTCTGAATTTTGGTATTATGCAATGATCGAAAACAAGAATTATTAATTCAAATATAATAAAGTTAATTAGTAAAAAAAATATGAATGTAGTGATTCAAAAGTGAAAATATGAAAATCCCTTTTCATTTTCGATAAACTAATTTTTAACGTTCAAGGTAAAGTATGGAGGGAGACAAAGATGCTTTATTAAAAACTGAAGGCACAAAGCGTAAGACTACGAGATAATAAAGATTAGTAAAAACAAACAATTTATTCGAAAAATAAATTGGAAAAATACTACGAACAGAAGTAATATTTCCGATTATTTGATTATCCCTTAGATTTTCTATTTTTTCTCAAACTTACATCAAATTGGATTATATTTTCGAGAATTTTTATTTTACTACTATTCTATAATTATTTCTATACTATTTCAGAAACTTTTTAACAAAATTGACCACTTTTCGCATGTATTTTAGAAATACATTGGAAGGGGGGGGAAATAATTTCTCATAATACATCTTTTTGTAAAAGTAATGACAAACATGTAAATTTCAATTAATTGTTTATAAATTCATCTAGAGTTATCGAAAAATTTTAAAGAAACATTTCTGCTATCTTAGATTTTTAAATATAATTTATTGTATCGTCATAACGTTATAGTGGTTATGTTCTTATTCTGTCATGAAATAATTATAAAACAAAAGAAAATGCATTGTATTCTCTATTTTCTGGAATAAATAACACGGCTTCGATCTTTAGCTTTATTTCTAAATCGGAACTTGTGCTGCCATCTATTGCTCAAATCATAAGCCTTTTCCAATAATCTTTTAGGAAAAACTTGGAATTGTGTTTCAGGGCAATTGTCAAATGCCTCGAATCCAAAATTTAAGAACATTTTCAGCATTTCGTAAATTATTTTTCACCTCAAGTTCAAATAATGAATGTTTTTCTCTTTTAAAAAGGTTCCAAAGAATAAAATGTGAATTTTGTTGATTTTTGAGGCATAAAATTATACAAATTAAACTACATTCACACATAATTAAGAGTACCAATATCAATATTGTTTTTTTTTATTATTATAATGCAATTTTTCTGCTTTTTCATTTTATGGCCTTAGAAGAGGAAACTTGTATGTATTCGATTAGCAATCCATCAGGATTCAGGATTTTCCTAAGAAATCAATAATAATCATAAAATTAATAAATTATAAGTAATCATCTTTTGCATTTATCTCAAGTTATTATTTAGAAATGAGGCAGTGGAGTAGTCAAGGTGTATCAGTGGAGTCCAACCGATACTTCCATAGTTTTTCAGAGATGTGAAGATTGGTAAAAATGGAGACAAATTGCGACGTTTTTCAAAAGAAACGTGAGATTTAGTTTGAAAAATTTGGAGGATTTTTTTCCGATATATTTAATCTTTCAAAATAACGATAATACAGATGTTATACCATTTATCTCCGATAGATGACATTGTAACCCATTTCTGCTTTACAATTTCCGTCTGTTCTAATTTGATGGTTTTTCCACGTTTTACCTATGCGAGTGTCATTTAATAAGTCCGAAGAAATTACAAGATATAGGGCTCGCAGCATCAAAATGGTTTGTTTTTAGTAAGTATCATGACTCACCAGACAGCTGTCTCAGTTTTTCGTATTCGTGATCATGACGTCTTTCGTATCTCAAAAATTCTTCTTTATAACCTTTCCGGCCAATGAGATCATATTCGCCTTTTATGGGAAAAAATTCCCGGGAGCAACCAAACGGTTTGATTTTTGCTTGATTTCATGTGTATAATGATGAATCCAGGTCTCTCGATGCAGCAGCAATTAAATTTTGATTCGGCAGTAAATGGCTACCAAATCAGAAATTTACTTAACCTTTTGAGGGGCACCGTTTGCAAAGTGCAAACGCATTTTCCCGCGTTTGAAGCGTTAAAACTGTGCCCGTTCGTGTTTGCACTGGGCAATCACCCCCCCCCCCTTCCCAGAACTGGGGACTGCTAATTTTTTCAATCGTATTTTTTTATCTGCCTGCTCAATATGCCTCTCTTGTCTGTATATCTTTTTTAGAATATGTAATAATAACACCGCGCCTCTCAAAAGGTTAAACAAATTTGTTTCAGCCGCGTTTAACAGATTGCAGCACGCAATGTTAAGTACAGTTTACCTTATTGACGTCATCTGTCTCCAACTGCAAATACTTTTCGAACCACCCTCGTACTATCTGTTAAGATTTCCGTCGCATGTAATTTTTTGTTTTTAGTCTTTTTATTAATAATTTATGATTATTTTATTCCTTGATTATGAGATTTATCTTGTATATATTCCTCTGTTTTCGATAGTATTTTTCTCAAACTTTTCTTTCTGATTTATACCTCAGAAGATGTTTTGAATTTTTTGGTTCTATAACTATTTTCATATAACAATTTTTTTTCTGTACCGGGAAAGCTAGTCCTGTAAAACTAGTTTAACTCTGCAGAAACTGTCTGAAGTATGTTGCAGAAATAAAAATGTTATAGTTCACTTTCTAATTGATTTTTATCTTTCTCTTTTATTTACTTCTTTTATTTGTACATCTTTCTACTGTTTTTAACTTATTTTCTTGCCCTCATTTATAGGAATAGCTTTCATTTTGGTAAATAATGGATTTTGTTTCATTTTTTTAAAATAATTTTTGCAATGTTTTACTTTTTCATTTGTTCGTGGGAAATTAGTCATAGAAAAGTAAGCTAGAAGGCTTCCTTTTTCTTTTAATTTTTGTTCTATTGTCTAAAAAAAAATTAATTGTGGTTTCTTTTTGTAACTCTTAATGATATTTTTTGTTTTGTTTTGATATTTGTGTTTCTTTACTAATTTCAATTAATTCAGATTTAGATAACTCCTTTATCTTTATCTAATTTACCACACTGTGACATATTCAATTTTTAAAAACAAACGATTGTGATACTTTTTTTAAGATATTATCTGTCCAACTTATAAAGGCAGACGATTTAATTTAATGTGATACTTTTTTAAGATTTATCTGTTCGACTTTTAAGGGCAGACGATTTAATCTAATGGGATACTTTATTTAAGATTTTACCTATTCTACTTTTAAAAGCAGACGATTTAAACTTAAAGTAATACCTTTTTCAATATTCTTTATTATGATATTTTTTTGGCAACACCAGATCATAGTTTTGATTTTAGATAATTTACTGCCAACGGATATGAAATTTTAGTATTGAGTGTGGTTCCAAGAGGTAAAGACGAACGTTGATAAGTGGTGCTTGTGTAAAATTGTGTCTTTAATTTATGTTTGAAAAGATGTGCGCAAATAAATGTGATGTCCTGAAAACAAGTCATTTTTATTAATAGTCTTCAATACAGTACAACACACACGCACGCACGCGCGCGCGCACACACACACACACATATATATATATATATATGTGTGTGTGTGTGTATTAATTAAGATTATTAAAAACAACATAATAAACAAGAGAACAAATAAAATACAAAAATATATGCATGAGTAGAAAAAAACATTTAAAGAAAAAATAATTAAATAAAATTTGAATATACCCAACAAATCAAAACATGCATATTCAGACAGGAAACTGAATAAAGTCAAGTTCTATGGTGCTATCCCTCTTCAAGTGCATCTTGCTGGGTAAAAATTGGATCATTCTAAAATGTAAATTATAATAGATTATGCAAAAGAAATAAGAAAAGAAAAGAAGAGGCATGATACCCTAATTAGAAAAATTTTAAAGCAAAAATTTTCGAATTAATAATTTTAGATAAAGATTTAAATATTTAAAACAAAATTCTACCTAAATCCATGCTTGTAAAAAGAATGAAGTTCATTTAAGAAAATGTAAAATCCCAATTCAAAAGGATAACACATCAATCAATAACTCCCGAGACTAACCCAGAGGTGGCGCTCGTAGTAAACCAGTAACCAGGTCTTTCTAGAGTACTAACCTTTGCTTGAAACGTGTCAAAATTTTAAGTCGATCGGACCAGAAACAGCTGAGTTATCGAGGTTGGAGTAAAGTCGTTTTGTAGTTTGTTTAAAAAATGGAAAAAACCGAATTTCGTGTTCTGATAAAACACTGTTTTTTAATGGGTAAAAACACCGTGCAAGCGAAACAATGGATTGAAAAATGTTACCCGGACTCTTGTCCATCAAAAGCAACGATTTGTCGGTGGTTTGCCGAGTTTAAACGTGGTCGTACCGACACAAATGACGCGGAACGCTCGGGTAGACCTGTGGAAGCCGTTACACCGGAAAATGTGAGTGAAGTGACAAAAATTATAATGAAAGATCGTAAAGTGAAGCTCCGTGAGATTGCTGAGATGACACAGATATCATATGGAAGTGTATTTACTGAAAAAGGTTTTTTGAAGTGAAGTGAAAAAGGTTTTTTCCAAGTGGGTGCCGCGATTGCTTTCGATGGAACAAAAACAGCAACGAGTCGATGATTCAGAAAGCTGTTTATCGCTATTTACTCGCAACAAAAAAGATTTCTTGCGAAAAAAAAAAAAGCGTTGGAACGATTGTATCACCCTAAAAGGTGATTAACAAAAGGTGTTATGTTGATGAATAAAAAAAAATTTTGCAAAAAAAAATGTTGTTTTCAATGTTAGTCTCGGGAGTTATTGATTGATGTGTTAAAAATGTCGTTATATTACATTTAAAATTGTACAGTCGTATATTATAGTTACTGTTTTTTTCGTAAATATGTGTTTGTATTAAAATTTAGTTCAATGAGTATAAAGATTTTTAAAAAGTAGTGTGTGCATCATGCGTTGCTGTGTTGTATATCATTCCAAAATTTTGAAATCATTCTATTTTAAAAGTGTGTTGTTTTTAAAAGTCTTTGGTACCAAAAAATGTAATGTTGTATGGGAATTGTTGAAATATTTTGAAATTTGTTCTAATTTGTTTTTTAAAGTTTGTCGGATTTAGAAACTGATTAAAACATTGCTTTCTTTGATATATGTGGTAAAGAATTTAAAATGGATATTATTAGAAATATTTTTGAATTTTTCGTATACTTTTTGAGTCAAATGAGACATATTCTTTTATTAAAATAGTTAAAGGATAAATATTATGTTTGGTTCAAAAAGAAATATTGTTGTAACTTGTGTTTTGTTTTGAAATGAAAGTAAATTTTTGAAACAGTATTATTTACAATAGTAATTTTCAGTTTTAATGGATGTTTTGTAATACAATGAATGAATGTCTGGTTAAGGTTATATATTTCTTATGTAAGGTGTTTCAAGGAAAAGATGATTTCATCCAAATGATAAATTATATAATATAGATAAATAAATAAGAGATAAGAAAATTACATAAAGTTTGACTTGCGGATAAATATAGCAATAGGCTGTCGCAATTGACCCTACTTCTTCAGCTACAAAGGGAATAATGTTATGTTTGAGAATTATTATCGTAGATAAGATCATTCTAAGATTAAAATTTAAACATGTTTGAAAAATAGTTTTGAATTTTATTGATAATTATGCATAAGTAGGCTTACTGTATTGTGTTGTGTTTGCCTTTAAACACTGTATTTGTGATGCGATACATGTAAACCATTCTAAATTATAATTTATAAATTTTAATATATTTTAATATTGTATATAATGTTTTGATTTAAAAGAAAGTTCGTTTGTTTTTCAAGTGTTATTTTAAATATTGTGTTGCACATGTAAACTGCGCTGGTAACATTTTGTTGGTATCATTCTAAATTGCAATTTTAGAAATTTTCTTGTTTAAAATACTGAAAATTAAACAAGAAAACTGTTAATTCTTAATTTTTTTCAGCAAAATGTTACACACTCATACATTTGTTATTTATTTATATTTTTAGGTTAAGGAATTTATGTCAAGTTTCGAATCTGTATGTACTAAACAAGATATAATGTTAAATTTTTAAGCATAACACCGAGCAATGACATGAAAATTTTTTGAGCACAACACACAGCAGCTACATGAATTGAATTTAAATT
Source organism: Nephila pilipes (assembly GCA_019974015.1). Classification (NCBI taxonomy): domain Eukaryota; kingdom Metazoa; phylum Arthropoda; class Arachnida; order Araneae; family Nephilidae; genus Nephila; species Nephila pilipes. The sequence continues at coordinate 288,123 of BMAW01023693.1, read as the reverse complement.
CTTAAGCATATATTACAAAAGTATATATTAAGCATATATTTTAAAATTAAAGCATATATTAAGCATATATTTTAAAATGTTTCGACAATAATACTGAAATTAGCACTTGTCTGTTAACATGGTATTGTAAATTTTGATGTCAATTATGCTATTGACATATTGCTTTTGCTTCAACTATTGCTTTGTTAACTTGTAAACTATTAATTTTTGGGTCTTGCAGTTTATGTCTGTGTAAACTGAACCACACTGGAATGGTGCCTGTCCAGGGTTCCAGTTTTGTGGAGGGAAGAAATTGTCATGACCTGCATAACTACATTCGGTTAAATTTCATTGACTTTATCACAAAATCTATTTTAGTACTCCACTTAAATATGTATGCTAATCAATTTTATGTGTTTAACTGTAACTGTCACCTTAACCTCAGGTTAATATAGCTGATGGGATGTTCTTCGCGCTCGCTTCTCTCTCTCGTTTGCATAACGAGATTGCGTCGCTCAGTGAGCTGTATTGGAATGCATTCCGTTACTTCCATTATGATGTTAACTGCCGCTCTTTGAGAAAAAGAACATTTAGTGGTCTGTTCTGTTTATTTCAAAATTGGACTGTGAGGCATGCACCTCGATGCTTTGATACATATGTTACTGTAAAAGCCCAAAGTCTGGTAAATCCTAGCTTTAACCAAAGTGGCTTAGTAAAAGTTCCAAGTAGACTTTCACTTCGAACTTTTACCAAGCAACTTTGGTAAGAGCTAGGAGTTACCAACGCCTTTCTGTAAAAGTCCGAAACGAGGGATTACTCATGATAGGATTTTCTATTCACAGATATGTTGTATGCACACGATGTGTCCTAGAAAGGTTAAAACACATTTAATTTTTTAATTGATAACATAAATTCTGAAAACGATCAAAATAAAATATGATTTAAGATTATGTTGATGGAACTGTCTTACAATTTTTTTTTTTCAAAAAGTTACGAGAAATAAAAAAAAATGTAATATATATGCGATTTCACAAATAAGATCCCGTGTGAAAAAGTTGAATCAATGCACACTTCTCTCAATTACTAATGAAGAGATTTCAATAATTTTTAAAAATAATTTTGACAACAATTAAAAAAATTAAATTGATAGCCCAGAAAAAAAAATAAAAATAACGAAATTTAAAAAATAATGAAAATGTACGTTTTCCTTTAATATTACTACTTTATTACTTCTAACTACTGGTTACAACAAGGTTGGCTGTGTTACATTTTCTGAGTCCCCCAACTAAAGAAAGTTGTTTTACTACTTCACATGCACTCTTCGGTACCAACTTCTTCGATCTTTAAAAAATTTTCTTTGCAAAAGGTAAACTAGTTTCATGATTTTGGATCCATTTTCAATCTTTCAGTATCAGGTACATTTATTTGAACATTTTGTCCGAGAGTAGGTTTGGGAAAGGTTTTAGTAGATGCAAACTCCTTCTTCTTCGCCTGCTTCTTAAGTCCTTCCTTATCTGTCTCTCGAAACACTTTCACATTTTGAACTTTGATGATAATTGCACCTGTTGAGTCGGAGCATATATCTGGTTCATTTTTTTTTTCAGTTTGAACTTCGGTATCAACTTCCATCGTACGATTCTTTTATACACGTAATATTATCTTGGGATGATAAAGTAACTGTTGATTTGAGATTAGAGCCCTCTTCTGTATTAACAATGCATTCATTATTAATAATTATATATTTTTTTTCTAAATCAGTGGCCATGTTACTGATCAAATTACGCAGCAAAATTGAGTTAGCGAGTCCCAGCTTCATAGGACAACCAAACATAATTTCATAAGATGAGCATTTGATTGCCTAGTGTTATGCTTTGTTTTTCATTGCTTGAACAAAATTTAATCCTTCCGGTCACTTTTCTGTGTTATTTGTTTCCATCCATGTTGCTATCCTGTTCTCAACGTCTTAGTTTGCCCGTTCAACAGAACTTTACGATTGACTGCCTCTCGGTTGACAGTAAAATATTCTTATATCGCTTCACATTTCACATAAACTGCTTATGATTTGTGAATTGAATCATAAACAGCAAAATAAATTAGATTAAACATATTTAAAAAATACAATCAAAAGGAACACAGTTCAGTTTTTGATTCTATTTGGATGTGGAACTCAATTACGAAGCGGACAAACGAAACAAATACCTACCTGTAAGAGCAACCCATTCCAGTTCGAAATCGTTTACTCTAATCTTGATCGCTCCTCAACCTGCTTTTCTAGGTTTTCTCGAATACCTACCTAAACGGTCTTTTGCTTACCAAGAAAGAGCATATTCGGAGGAGTTTTTCTTCTTCGCTTTAGTTCTCCTAGAACTGTTCGATCTAGTTCTTTCATTCTCATTGCATTCTTGATGCGGTGAGAGCTATAGAAGCTCATCCGTATTCTCTCGGTTAATGGCTCTATTTGTAGCTCTGTGCATCTACACAAATCTCGACCGTGCATCTGTTAGACGAGTTATTTCAGCAAACCTTTGCTTGCTTCCAGTTCAACAGCGGATCGCTTAGAGGAGGAAATATACCGCCAATATCTTTGGGCTTCTTCGATGCCACTTTTTCTGTAAAATATTCTAGGTGTATAACATTCTATAAAAAATAAAAGGTTATCAACCTGGAAAGACAGAGAGGGGGGAAACGATTCTGAATAATTCAGAACATACAATAATCGGTGTTCTCTCTCTCATTTTGAAAAACTGGTTCGCAAGAACCACTCATTCTTTCGATCCCAATCCCTAAGCATCTGTGCGAACGATATGACACGCAGTCCAAATATATGACCCTTCTCAAAAGCTTCCAACTGTTTAAATGGCTTTCATTTTCTTTTCAAAAGCTCTCTTACCATCAAAGCAATAAATTAAACTCAAGCACACTATTTGGAACCAAAGTTACACACTTTGGGAGAAATGCGTTTAAAGGGTTTGTGGTGTTCTGGTTATTTGGTTGCGTTGAATAAAAAATATGTGATACTTAGATAAATATTTATACTATTTTAATTTCGGTTAATTTAAAATATTAAAGTTAATACTTACAAAATAAAGTACATATCACACTTCCACTTTCTACACATTGTGGGTCTTTAACTTTGGTCTTAAGTCAAATTAATTAACGCCAAAGTCTAAAAAGTATTGGAATGTCCTTGGACGTGATGTTCTAGTGGACGTTTTGTAGAGCTCTGAATGTCTCTTCTCTGGATATTTTTGGTCTAATGGAATTTACCAAGCCTCTTCTAAGACCACGGGACATATTTCTTTGTTTTGGTTGAATAACTGAAAGAGATAGAACAGTTATTTGTCAATAGCACTCCAACTGGGGCAATAATTGTCACCTGCTAAACTGGACACCTGATGTGTGGGTGTTCTCGGTTCCCAGGAGAATCGGATTCTATTAAGGTCAAAGTTCATGAAAAACGGAAATGTTATTTTCCCTTTATCACGAGTCCAAATGTCTTTAATGAGGATCTTGACCGGATGTAAGGGAGGACCACAAACGAACTTGCGAAGTGTGGTAGCTGCATAGCGGCAGCGTTGTTTTGTACCCTGGACCAAGGGTCCGAAGTTGACGATCCTACCAATTAGGCCGAAAAGATATCGTTTCAGCCTGATTGGTAGGACCGTCAACTTCGGACCCACTCGTCCAGGGTTCGAAACAACACTGCAGCATCAAGGTCACCAAACAACTCTCTCCCCCTCCTTGGGGTCGGAAAAACCACCCGCGGCTGAAGGTTCTTTATACCGCGTTAAGTTACGTGTTTAGTAATATCATTGGCGTAGACGCGGCTGATGCTTTAGTCATTTGCATACCTAACAGAAACAAACGATTTACTTTTACGTACCTTTCTTCCTTCTGGGCGCCACTCTTTTGATGATGTGCCTAGCAGTCATGGTAGCAGACTCGCGGCCAGGGTTTTTGTCGAATCGTGGGTTCGAGCCTCGTTGTCACTAAAGATCTACCGTGAAACCAAGATTGACGTTAAATTTGTCTAGGCTCTTAGTCCTCCCAATGGCATGGTGTGGAAGTTTGGAGTGGGAAGTGCCAGCTCAGGTGTCATACTCGTTACTTGATCTGTTCAAAATTATGAGGTTCGTCACCAACAGATCTCATGTTGCTTCTCAGCGGGACGTTAATAAAAGTGTCAATGACGTTGGACGATGAGTACACACACACATATATATGATCTTTGCCGATGTTTTGACTGAGATTTTATCTCAGGACTAAGTAAGTCTCTTGAGATTAAGGAAGTTGAATAAATAAGCAAACAAACAAAATTCGTAGCATCCTCTGTGATCAAAGTACCCTCTATATTATTACGAAAAAATGAAAAATCTTGCAATTTTGGCCGTCTTGGAACATCTCTACATACATTAAAAGCCTACAGGAAACGAACATGAAAATTCATACTAATACTCAAATCTCAAGGAAGCTTCTTAAACGGTTATTAACTCCATGAAACCGACATATTCACAGATCTTGGCAACCCCTACATCTACTTCAGTTCTTTGCTGTCAACAACCTAGAATTGAAAGGGTCGTAATTTTCCGCATGCCCACTGATGAAAATTTTAATTGAGTTAAAAACAAAGTTACTTCAGAACTCGTTAAAAAGAATTTATCTCTCAAAATAAGCAAAATCAACAAAATTAGTCGCGGAGGCTTGGCCATCAACCTGGTGGATGAGAATGATGGGCAGTTGCTGAAATCGGAATTCAGAAAGATAGATTCCTAGAAAAATATGATATAAGGAAGCTTAAGGCTCACAATTTATATTATTTGGAGTAGATGCATCCTTTAACGCCAATTCGTTAAAAGAGGTTTTAATTCAGAAGAATGAAATATTCACAAAAGATAATTTAAAAATTAACTTTCTAATTAAAACCAAACGAGGTAAAAATTGGGTAATATTAATCGATCCTAAATCTTACCACAAAATAAAGAATTTGCAGCATCTATACCTTCGCTTTGAATGAGCAAGAATTAATTTATTTATAAGCGTCATGCAGTGTATGAAATGTGGGGGATTTGGACACACCCAAAACCATTGTACAAAGGATCCAATTTGCTACCGGTATGGATCAACGGAGTCTCATGACAGAACTTCATGCGCATCGAGATGCATAAACTGTTATGCAAATAACCAGCGTTTTAGAACTAGCCACGAAATTTACACGGGTGTAAAGATAAGATTTGTCCCATATTGAAAAATCAAACAACTTTTATTTTTAGCCATACGGATTTTAGTCTGGAATTTGGTCTCATTTGTTCCTATTCTGACTTCGGTCATTAGTTCCCTTGCTTCTTTTCGCACCCATGACTGACCTAATTCTAATCACCCGTGGGCTGCGCATCTCTAAGCCTTTGTGGTAGCTTCGGAACTTGGATCCGACCTTCTGCTTATCCAAGATCTTCACTTTAATAATCTTTTAAGCTCTCCCACTGGTTCAACTCAGTATTTTTCTTTAAAATTAAACGTCTCACTGTTTGTTTTAATAAATTAATTTACCACGAATTCTTCAATAAAACCAATCATTTTATAGGTGTTTTAGTGAAACTTAAAAAAAAAAAAATTATTTTATTAATAAACTTATATTTCTCTCCTCATGATGATTTTGATACTTTGTTAAAGGAACTTTCTGCTTATAAAATTTCGAATCATAGTTGTCTCCTGACGGGGAGCTTCAATGCGATTTCTCACATCTGGGTTTATGGCTTTACTTTTCCCAGGGGAAGGGGGGGGGTTCTAGTCGATTTCGCCACTCAATATAATTTTAATTTCTTAAACATACCAAAATTGAGTCCTATTTTTGTCGTTCATTCATCTAAAGAAAACCCAGATATTTCTTTGATTTCTAATAGTATTTTTTATTTGGTAGATAGGTGGGAGGTTCTGGACCTTGAATCTCTGAGCTATCACCGGTTTGTGGGTATACATCTGCGATGTGATTTAAATACTTTCGAATTTTATTTAAAAACTAAACACGGTTTCAATCAATTTTTGAAAAAATTAAGACAATCCTACCGCAAGCTTATTCAAACAGTTGAATTAGCTCAGAATTCTGATCACAGCTGGAGGATTTTGCAACTTTATTGATTTCAATCTTCCGGTCGTCCACAATCAAATCCTTTTTCTTAACCGATAGATTCTAGCTTTTCCAGTTCTCTTTTGGTGGAACAATAATTTAAAAAATTTCAGGAATAAACTTAATGCTCTTATAAGGAAAATAATTGTTCTTTTCCATAATAATTTTCCACCTGGAGAAATTGAAAAGTTACAATTACCTATTTTATAAAAAAAGACATATCTTTTTTATAAAAAAAAAATTCTTGAGGCTAAATACGAAGCTTGAGAGTACTTCTGCACCACCAAGAAAGAAAATTTTGTTTTGAAGTTCAGGGTTGCTTTTGGCAAGTCTGAACACTCGGCCCCTTGAAGTCATAATTCCTGGTTCGTCTGATAGTTCTAGCGAGGAGAAATAGAAATTTTCAATACATTCTCTTTTCCCAACGTCCAATGAAACCTTTGGATTGACTTTTGAAGAATTGTAGCCTCCTCCGGTGATTCCTACCGAAAAGGTATTCTAAGTCTTTAAAAATCTCCGTAGTAGGAATCCCGACCTTGATTTTTTGAACAATGGGATTTGGAAACATATTTTTTCTAATTTTCATAACCTTTTAGTGAAATTTATCAATCTTTGTATACAATTTTCCTATTTCCCAAATAATTTTATAAATTTTGCTAAACTGAAACTCCTCCTTAAACCTGGCAAGGACCCGTCATCCGTTAAATTGTATAGACCAATTTGTTTGTTACCAACCTTAGGAAAAGTTGTTCAGCGTGTTTTTGTAAATAGATTATTATTTTTCTGAGTTCATCAAAACAATATTATTTCTCCACTTCAGTTTGGGTTTAAAGAAAATTTCAGAGCTGTGATGACACAATTTTCCATTTGGTTTCGCATATCAAACGCAATATATCTACAAAACATGTTCTGTTATTTTTATCAATATCAAGGGCGTTTTCGACAATATAAATTGGTCTATTATTTTAAAAACTCTTAGAAATCTTAATTTTTCAATCTGTTTTCAAAAGTTTATTTATTCTTACTTAATAAATCGACATATTATTTTTCCTAATATTAATTTAACGATAAAGCATCTAAATACTCAAGGTTGTCCACAGGGTTTGGTGCTTGCACCCGCGAAGTGCCATTGATATTCTACTTTGGATATTAATGGCGAAACCTTTTTAGTTCAAGCTTTTGCGGATGATCTGGCGGTTATTTCCTCCCGAAATTCTAGAAGAGACCTAACTCCAATATTTTAATTAATCTTATTGCCGAGTGTCCGGCACGGCTTAGGTTGGAGATTTCGATTGAGAAAACCACTTCTGTTCTGTTTAGATGCCTTTTAGAAGGTGACTCTCGGTGGCAACGTCTTTAGTCGAAACCCAATTTTCAAATTAAACAATTCCCCTGCATTAGAATTTGTAAATTTTATACATATTTAGGAATTCTGATTGCGCGCAGGCTGTTTGGGAGGGCCCCCCTCCATTAACTATCTTGAAGAATAAACTTATAATTTCTCATTACATTTTAATAGGGTCTCTCTTCTTCGGTGATTTAAATTCTAAAAATTATAAATTATAGTACTTATCTGTTATAGAACCTATTTTAGTGTATGACGCGGGGTCTTGGAGTGGTGGTCTAAACTCCTCTCAAACTATCAAGTTAAACTTCATTCAGAGAATTTACATTTTAAATTACCAAGGCCTACAAGACGTCTCCAACGGTTGCTCTACAGGTAATTGCTGGGATTCCCCCTTATTCATCTTACCCTAAAATTTTATTTTTTTAAATATCAAATTTTGAAGCAGCATAATTCCAACTTTTTTCACCTGATTAATAATATCCCATTCGACTCAAATGCTTCATTCAAACTGTTCGTCCTGAAATTTTTTTTTTCTTAATAAATTTTCGGGGCCCTCCGAAAGGTTTCAACAGTATTTAAAAAAACATATGTGAATATGTAAATTCTATATACAATTTCAAATTATATGTATATATATATATGATTAGTAAATTATATAATTAGTATATATATATATATATATATTATTTTTCTCAATTCTTTTTCTCAAAGTAATGTTTATTAATCAAATACACTTTTTACTTATATGTCTTAATGTAAATGAAGCGCACAAAAATTTTTTGTCTATTGTAAACAACAAGACAAACTTATATTAGTGATAATCTGAGTTTTCAAAATATGTTTAAAATGTTAATTTTTAAAATTATATTTGAATAGAAATGATACAATTAGGGGTAAAAAAAAACAGCAGAATTTTGAGGAAATAGAAAATTTTACATTCGATAAATCTTGAGTATTGTCTAAGAATCTGTAATGTTGCCTTGTCGTGCAAATGTCATTCGTATTTCTTCCAGCCAACACTAGAAACTCGGTTTTACTTTATAATTCATCTCGATACAAGCATATTTTGTTAAGAACATTAACTTTAAGAAGTGCATGAATGAAGAGGTTAAATTGTGTAAATAAAAATACAAGTATCAACAAATAAAAGGGCTAGATAATATGCTCGGCCCTGTACTATGGTGAACATTTAACACATCGATCAATAACTCCCGAGTCTAACATTGAAAACAACATTTTTTTTGCAAAATTTTTTTTTATTCATCAACATAACACCTTTTGTTAATCACCTTTTAGGGTGATACAATCGTTCCAACGCTTTTCCAAATCTTTTTTTTTT
>BMAW01023693.1:262935-279233 GCA_019974015.1 Nephila pilipes | reverse complement strand
AAATTTTGACACGTTTCAAGCAAAGGTTAGTACTCTAGAAAGACCTGATTACTGGTTTACTACGAGCGCCATCTCTGGATTAGTCTCGGGAGCTATTGATCGATGTGTTATAAGTGTTTTTACAATTTATAATGAATTATACATATATATAGTAACAGGTCAATTGAAAAGTCCCCGGCTTACTATAGTAAAACACATTTTTTTGGCAAAATTAGTTTTTTTTTTCAACATAATTCCCTTCAAGGGCGATACACTGATTATAGCGACCCTCCAACTTTTCGATACCATTTTTGTAGTACGATTTGTCCTTTGCTTCAAAATAGGCCTCAGTTTCGGCGATCACCTCTTCATTCGACGAAAATTTCTTCCCAGCGAGCATTCTTTTGAGATCTGAGAACAGGAAATAGTAGCTGGGGGCCAGAATACGGTGGATGAGGAAGCAATTCGAAGCCCAATTCATGCATTTTCGCCATCGTTTTCACTGACTTGTTACACGGTGCATTGTCTTGGTGAAGCAGCACTTTCTTTTTCTTCCAATGCGGCCATTTTTCGGCGATTTCGTCCTTCAAACGGTCCAATAACGCTATGTAATAGTCGCTTCCTTTTTCAAGGTAGTCAATGAAAATTATTCATGCGCATCCCAAAATACAGACGCCATAACCTTGCCAGCCGACTGTTGCGTTTTCCCACGCTTTGGAGCGGGTTCATCGTGTGCAGTCCACTCGGATGACTGTCGATTGGACTTCGGAGTGAAATGATGGAGCCATGTTTCATCCATTGTCACATATCGACGCAAAAACTCGGGTTTATTACGCTGGATCATCTTCAAACACTGCTCCGAATCATCAACTCGTCGTTGTTTTTTGTCAAAAGTGAGCTAGTGCGGCACCCACTTTGCACAGAGCTTTCTCATACCCAAATATTCGTGAATGATATGATGTACACTTTCAGTTGATATCTTTAGAGTGTCTGCTATTTCATTCAATTTCAATTTACGGTCAGTCAAAATCATTTTGTGGATTTTTTTAATGTTTTCGTCGGTAACAACCTCTTTTGGGCGTCCACTGCGTTCACCGTCTTCGGTGCTCATTTCACCACGTCTAAACTTAGCATACCAATCCTTGATAATTGATTTTCCTGGGGCAGTGTCCGGAAACTCGGCATCAAGCCAAGTTTTTGCTTCATCTGTATTTTTTCCCTTCAAAAAGCAATATTTTATCAACACGCGAAATTCCTTTTTATCCATTTTTTTCACAATAACAAAAGTTGCTTCACTCAAAATGCTATAATTCACGAACTAATGATCCGACAGCTGTCAAATTTATACACGCATCTTTTGAGGGTTAGGGCTAACTAAAAAACATATGGATTTAATTCTAGTAGCGCCATCTATGTGTCAGGCCGGGGACTTTTCAATTAACCTGTTATTTGTGTCATGTATCTAATACAAAAGAAATTGTTTTATTTGTTCGATGTGCATGAAGGTTGGAGTTCATGCATAGAATAAAATCTGAATATACTTCACCAAATATTTATTCAAATTTTTGCAATATTTTTGGGCCATATTATAAAAAGAAGCCAAGATATGAAATGTCTGTGTATAAACCTTAACTATATAAAAATCAAATTTTGAATTACAACACAAACAAATAGTGGTTCCTAACCCCAAGTCATATGAGTTTAAATCGGATTACTTTAAAAATGTGAGACAATAGTGATGAAACACAAGAAAATCACTTATAATATAATGAACAGTGAGACATAACAGAAATGATGCCTGATTAGATTGTGAAAATTTGGTTCTAAAATATACATTAAATTTGAGTTTAAATTAATACCATATTCTTTAAAAAAATATATTCTGAAATATCTTACTCCTGTCATAAAGCATCTGAAATTTACTTCAATTCATAAGAGAATTAATCAGGAATAAAAACTATTTTTGTAAACATTTTATTCTGAATGTATAATTTTTAACTTTATGATTGCCACATAGCATTATTGGAACAAAAAATAGATGTACAACAATTCTTCGAAAATGGTAAAACCTTAATATCTTAAATGCAAATATATATCTTAAGACAAGATAAAAAAATGTATAATAATTTCTCTGTAAATTAAAAAAGACAGTTTCATTTCACACTTATGAAGTGAAAAAAAAACGGAATTCTTGTCGAGCATCATCGTTGTATAGTCATCAATAAAAAAAAAAAAAGTGCAGCAAAGTGGCTCAAAATTTTTAAAATTTCACAACACTGCTTTTTGAGTACTGTAATGTTATTCTATAAAATATAGGCGTCATACACAAATATTTACATGTATGAAAAATAATTTTCAGCACTGATCTATGCAAATTAAAGTAAGAAGCTACGATTACAATGTAATATTGGATAGTCTGTAACACACAAATAACTACTCACAGAAAATCATTTTCAAATTGATCAATAACAATTCTTAAGATATAAAATAATCTTTCTGAAGATGTGAGTGAAAGATTGTGGGGAAAAATGTTAACAAATACATATGCAAAATGGAGTATTTAATCATTTTAATATTCATGTATTCTGCCGCGTGTAGCGTGGTAAATACGAAATATAGTTCGAAATATTAAAGCAAACCATATTTGTTTTTGAACCCCAATTTTTAAAATACGTAATCAGTATATAAAAGGAACTCTTATGGTCCTTATATCTGTAATAATTTTTTGATAATGCTGATTTCCCATTTTTTTTTTTTTTTTAGTTTTAAATATTTGTAATGTTTTACATTCGATAAAGGTATACACTCAAATCTGATACAAACATACTCATTTCAAAATGAGTACGTCTGGGTATTCATATTTGAGTATTTCTTTTTTTCTCCGTGTACTCCATTGAGGTTTGGAAGGATCAGAATGTACATTCTGATCAAAAAAATATTTTCTGAAAAATAAATTCGTGAAAAGTAATGGTACTTTTACACATTTTTTCGGGTTTTCCAGCATATGCAATAATTTTTCTCAAACTGTTTCCCTCTCAAAAGAGGCGCATTTTAGTGAGTTTCTTAAACCTCAGTTTAGCTTTTGAAATCGGTTTAAAAATAACGGAGCCACATCAGTTTCTTTCCAAATTTGGCCAAATCTGTATTAATGAAAAGAAGTGTTTTGGATGGGGGAGAGGAGCATAGAGCAAATATAAAAGGTACCAGAAGTCTAATATTTGGTATTTCGAAACTATGGATCATGATGGTACCAAGGTACCATCATCATCCACAGCATAGTTTGAAAACAATTTTTCGAAATTCGTTTTAGATTTTTACGAATTTCACATTCACTTCAACATTCGAAAAAAATCGAATGTTGAAGTTCGATAAGTAAGATTTTGTCTGCACTGAGCATAGGTCTTTTGTAGTTATATTGAGTCAAATGACGTCAGGGTTTATATTAGACTCCATTACACGCAGTTCTCACGTGAATTAAGTCATATGTCATTGCGCTCTACTTTTCTTTTTACAATGGAGTTTAATTACTTTTTTAAAGTGAATTTGTGATTCTTTTCTCAATGAATCAACGCAAAAAGTAATATTTCAAAAAGTAAATTTTAGTTTTGGCAACATAGTTCTTGTGTTCCTTTTACCTTTTGTCAAATATTGTCGTTTATTCAACAGGAAACTAGAGCTGATAAAGTTACTGCAAGAACAACCTTACAAATTCATGGAAAGTATTAGAAGTAATAAAAACGAGAAATAACTTCTACGAACTCTTTTCATAGTCGGCATTATAGAAAAATTATATACCCTTTATTTGAATGGAAAGATTAATATTTTTTTTATTATGAAGCACTTCAGATTGTTTTTTATTAAATATTTATTCAGAATTTTATGTTATAATTATTTATAATTTACAGAGTTAAGCCATTCTTTTATAAGTGGGTACTTTGATTCGTTTACATATCATTTTAGGACAATTTACTGATCATGCATGTCTTTTCACCATAAAATGAACCAGTAAATTTGATACATTTCAGGTATGTTGCCTTGCAACGTATTGTGCTCTAATTAAAAATATTTTAAGCTTGATGGCTCGATTGTTGAATTTTAAGTTCACCCGGACGAAGAAGTTTACTACAGCTAGTGTAAACTACATATTATATTATAAAGGATCACATCTGAATCAAAATATACATTTTCAAAAAGGGTCCTCGTCTCTTCCTTGCTAAGATGTTAAGTTAAATTTTCCAGTACATGCAGATTACAGCAGCTCTCCAGACTTTGATCTCCGACCTAGCTGAAAATATTGTGATACTGAACTTTGGTTCTACGCTTGATCAGGAGTATACTGAGTACTAAGAGTTAAAAGTTAGTTAAAACAGATCAAAATGTAAATGCACATGATATTCAATGAATTAAGATAAAAAATTAAGGGTTTTAATTTACAAGTTTTGAATAGTGATTTTTAAGAATTTTTTAAAATATCAGAATGTCTAAGTTCTTAAGAGGTATGTATTATATTCAGTTATGTAAATTAAAGATTGAATGCTAAAAGCATTCAGTAAATTCAAGTTTACATTAATCATGGATATCTTTATTTCAATATTTAATAGTATGTCTATTGAAATCCAATGTATCAGAAAAGTGTGTAAGAGCTGTGCATCAGAAACTGTTCTCTAGCTTAGCTGACCAATCGGGAAAGCAGCAGTTTGGAAAGAATTTTTGTGAATGGTTTCCTTGAAAGAATTCTCATCCAGACTCGGAGTGCGAAGGATTTGATTGGCCATCAGGAAAGCACTCTATCAACCTGTATTTCAACTTTTTATGTTTTGAGTGTCATAGTAAAGCTTACAGTAGACATTCGGTATTATAAGTTAGTTTGGTAGGGGGCGAGACTCTTGCTAATAAAGAATTTGAGGTAAAACTAAGTTAATAAATCGGAATTTTTAAAGTCATTTGAAGACCTCTTTTAGATATGGTTTGGGTGTATTTTTCAATTTTAATCAATGATTAATTTTGTGTATTATCTACTTTATTGAAGAAATTTCTGGCTAATTTTTTCGTGTAGGTTCTTAAAGACGCATACCTGATTGCTTTTCTGCGATCACCATTTGTCACTTAACATTTTATGCTTGAAATTTGTGTCAGTATTCTGCTCTCTTTCTAGTAGATCTATGCGAGTTTTTGTTGCATTCTCCCAGATGCGCAGGTGCCAAGTTCCAAATGGGGTCATTGTAATAATTTGCGTAAAATGTCCAGGTTCAGTTTCTGGCAGAAAGCATGCTACCCATTAATATCAGAAACACTTCCTATTTCATTTTCAATGTCACTTTTAAGTAAGCTCTATGTAAAAAACATCTTTCCAGATCTAGAATCTACCTTTTGCATCCACATATTTTCGAAAAACTAAATCTAATCTGGGATTCTACAAGGCCGAACAAACAACATTCAGTAGCGCAACTCCCAGTCGGGTAAAGTGCAGAGAGAAAATTCAATTTACTCACAATGGATTCATGCTCAGAACCATCAAAATAACATGCTACCTAAATCGATTGAGAGCCCCTTGTCTTGTTTATGTCGTACATAGAACAGATATCCAGTACCCACTTAAAGAATGTTACGTGTATTTCGTACTAAAAATTCAGTTAAGCGGTTCTTTTGCTGAGGATAAATGTGCTGATCCTGGATTTTACTTTCCCCTATTCATATCTGCGAAAACTATAGGGACTACGATGACTTTATCCACTTGCACGACATTGTTACGAGTCTGAAGTGCAACTTCCATGCAATGATTTTCATTTGAAGGAAAAGAGACATTTACAAAGATTTCATCAGTCAGTCAAAGAAAGTTCAAGCAATAACCCCTTAATCTTGGTGACCGTTTTGGTGACAAAAAGATATTTCCAGAAAGTGCTAGAATCCAGACGATGTCTTTCTTCACTGGGAAGAAAGTTACGGACTTTTCCTGAATTTTTCCTGAGACATCATATTTGGCCGGAGTGCGTATAAATGGCGAATAATTGCGAAGTCAGGGAGATTGATCGGGAAATCAACTGAAAGCCTCGGCACTTGGAAGTGGATCTACCGAGTGAATTTACGGAAGCGACCCGTAGTCTGCCGGTATCTGTGGAAGTATGCCTTGAAAGTGCAGAGCATGACAGGGGAGATTTGTCTGTCACGCGAAACAATAAGCTGTTGAACTGGACGTTGCTGATACAACTGGGACTGTCATTACAAGTGTTGTTTTTGTTACTGTATCTGTGTCATTGATCTGTACAAGTGTTAAGTTTCAATTTGTGCTGTTACTGTTAAAGTTCTGTTATCTGTGTGTCATCCTGAATACCTGTGAATTAAGTGCCATTTGCCGTAATCCGCCACGTTGGAAACAAGACCTGTTTTTGTTTCTTCATCTTTGTCGCTAATCAGTGCTGTGTTTTTTGTTTGTACTGTTACTGACCAAACTCTGCAACCTATGTGTCGTCCTGAAGATTTGTGAATAAAGTATAATTTGCCTTTATCCTCCCAGTGTTGGACTGATTTCATTTGCATACACCTACACACGATTTGGAATTTTTGTAACAATATGGACACGCAGAGGTCTTTCATACAATAAAAAAGAAACGAATCACTGCGTATCAATGCGTTATTTTTATTCATGCAGATTCAAGGTAAATAGATGCAATTTTTGCACTGGGAAATTTCGAATAAGAATGTCCAATACCTGAAAAAAAAGAAAGAGAAATAATTATTTAACACGAGTCGTGAGTAAAAATATCGAGTATATTAACTAAATTATTCGATTATTTAACTAAAATAAGGCCTTTTTTTTCTTTTGTTCATTTTTTTTTTAAATTTGAGAACTAGATGAATATTGTAAGCAAACTCAGATTTTTTTTTTAAATTCACAGGTATTCAAAGTTGAGAGAATTTTCACTTTTGGTTGATAACCATTAAAAGAATTGGACAGATTTTAATGAAATTAGATTTATGCATAGTATATAATGAAAAATAATATAATTAAGAAATTTTCAAGAAAAAAATCCAACATGAAATGTGGCAAAAGGGTAAAAAGGAACTAAAAAGTAAATAATATTTTTTTTTCGGTTAATGAAAAATTAAACCGAATCTGAATTTAAAAAACAACAGTTATCATTATAAATAAAAAAAAAAAGTGAAAAGTTTCTTAATCCTGCTATAACGTTTTTTTGACTAAAATCTAAAGTGATGTGCGTGTGATCATATGTTAGATAATCAGACAACTGGTGCACATTTCAGTTTTTAGTCAAACATTTTCAGCCAGATGAAAAATATTTCACTTTTTTTTTATGTGTGATGATAATAAACTGTCACTTTCAGTACATTTTAATTTTATTTTTTACCGGCCGAAGAAAAATTTATTTTTTAATTTTTTCTGCTTTTTTTCTTTTTGCCGCGCAGAAGTATTGTTTTTTAAATTGTTTTTGCAAGAATTATTTTCTACTTATTTGGTCTTTATTATTTTTTTTAAAAAATTTAAAACGTCTAAATTTTTTTATTTCTAATTTTATAATTGAATATCGTATTGCCATTGCAGTTGAGTTTCTGTGTAAAATTTCATGGTTCTAACTTATCGGTGAAAAATTGTTGAAAAAATTTAGATTTGTGTCAAATTGATACATAGTGCAAAGTAATAAGATGTGTTGGAAAAAATATCACGCAACAGTTGCTCAAGGAATCGTGCGTATGGCTCATCGGCGTGGGAAACTATAAAAGAGAGGTTTGAACATGAAAAAAAAAAGTTTAATCGGGAATATAATCTCCTCTTACAGTTATACAGCCCCCTCGAGACCCGTTGAGTAGCGGATCTGAATCATGTTAAATTTGTCGAGGCTCCAAGTCTTCGTGTGGGGCATGGTGAGGAAGTGTGGAGACGGAGGTGACCACTCAGGAGTAGTCCTCGTCACTTTGTAACGCCCTTCCTGATTCAATTCGGTTGACATCCCCATTAACTTAAGTAGTACTAATACAACATAAAGTTAACAATTTAATGAAAAGACTTCGGAAAAGAACTAAATAAATTTAACAATAATAATTTTATTCAATGCTTTCTCTTTGAGTTTACTTTTCCTCATTGCGCCTGAATCCTAGTTTTGAATTAAATATCAAAGTTCTAGCCTACCAACTCACTCGTGTTGAGTGAGCTGCTTCTCAGTTCCTGAAGGGGCAAATGCCGTTTACCACTTACTCTAACTAGAAATCACTTCTAACCAAATTTAATCAAAAATATCTACATACAAACATAACATACAGGCCTCTACCCACTACTCACTATCAACCAATCATCAACACTTTCAATTCTATTTCGCTTATATATTACTGTCCTCAAACAAATTCATGTTTCTTCGTACATTCTTCCAACTTGTGTAATCACGCTTCATTTTATTGGAAAGGAATTGGAAATTTATAAATATAAAATCATAAAAGAACCTCATATGTTAGTGAAGGGAATAGCTCAACATTACAACTTGACCGAGTTTGAAATTTACGAGTTTTATTTCCAATAGATTTCGTGTTGCTTCTTAGTGCGACTTTTGTAAGCAATCAACAACGTGTTAATTCTACTGATTACATACAACTCTCATAGCTTGAATTCATACCGGAAACGAGAGAACTTGAGATAGTCAGTCATCCAACTGCGCCGATTTTAGGTTCTCTGGGAGGGAAAAGAAGCTGCTTTTCAAGAGCATTCCAAATACGTTCTATAAGTTTAACTTTTGGAGATCTGGTTGGCCGATCTGTTTTAACTAGTTCAAGGAGGGGAAAGGTCTGGTCCCCGGTAAGATCGCTGAAACAGTTGCCTGAACGATTTTCTAAAGATCGTTATTTTCGTCACTGTTAATTAAATGTGTTTGTGGTACATTGATCTCGTAATCTGACAGTGGCTGGAAAACGAGTGGTCTATATTCATTGGGAATATTCAATAAATAAATAAACGAAAAAAACTCTATTCTGACTGAGTCTCTTTAATAATTCGGTTGAGTTTTGAAATATATATTTGATTCGATTTCCACTTCCTTAAATACGCATAAAACGCTTACTTCACAAATGCATTTTAATATAACGTATTACATTTTGTCGTATCATCATTTGAGTTATCTTATTATTTGTAAGATTTTTAAAATATCTCCGTAATCAGATATTTCTAAAACAAATGTTTTAGTTTACGATTCGATGTAAATAAAATCAATCTCTTCTATTCCGCTGCCATGGTAACTCGGCCAACGAATTGAAAACTATCTGAGTACTTTGAAATAATGATCAAATATCAATTTTGTTTGGAAGACCAGCCTTTTCAACTCTAAAATATATTACCTGCTTGTTGGCTGTTCAGTCTTCTTAGCAAGCAGAGGCTAGTCCTGTATTGCTCGGCTTCCGTTTGATGAGTGTTCGCAGTTTTTGCTGCTGCTCTACTCTCTCTCTTTTGCTGCTGCTGGGACTCTTTCGTCTTTTGTCGGGTAAAGAAGGGCACTTTTCCACTTTGGATTCGGACTCCTTGTCCTCTCCTTTTTCCTTTTTCCCATGGCAGACAAATATACACTCACGCGGTCGGTGTCTGTGAGGGCGGATTCTGATTCGCCGGGATCTGTCAGAGTCGTACTTGTCCCGTTGGGATCTGTCACTATCGGATCTGTCAATGTCGGTTCTGTCGGGTCTGGTTCGGCGGGGTTTATCAATCTCGGAACTATCACTCTCATCAGAGCAATCTGAGCAACGACGCCTCCACTGAAGAGCC
Organism: Nephila pilipes; assembly: GCA_019974015.1. Taxonomy (NCBI): domain Eukaryota; kingdom Metazoa; phylum Arthropoda; class Arachnida; order Araneae; family Nephilidae; genus Nephila; species Nephila pilipes. The sequence goes on along the minus strand of BMAW01023693.1, from coordinate 269,494 downwards.
TGAGGTATTGAGAGGCCATCCACCAGCACCATCAGCATCAAAGGAAATAACAGTGACTGCAATAAACAAGGGAGATTATTTATTTCTCCCATTCGAAAGAAACACCATTCCGCTCTATAACGGGACCCTCAGAGGGTAGTAATGATAGTGAAATGCGGAACTGAATGATAAGAGTTGACCTTCGATAAATGAATATCATACGAAGGTGTCACAAAAAGAACTTGTATTTGAAGACAGATGGCATCATATAGGTAAACTGTTGTTAGCATTAGTTTCTGCATCTGTTAAACGGAATTTAAATAAATTTGACATTGATTCATAAGTTAGTATTGATTTGATAGTCATTTGGTGCCAAGTCAAAATGTTATTGTTGTCTCGTCGAGTTGTCACAGGCAGTTAGTCCTGTATTCATATTAAGTGAAACAAAAAAATCAAAACGTTGGGTTGCATCCGGTGAAGACTTTCCAAAAAATGATATCGTCGACTAGATAAATTATGAAGAGGAATTTTCGAGAAAAGCGAGAATCATGAGTACGAGTAACTGAGTCTTAGACTGCTGTCTAGTGAATCATGGAGCTTACTAAAAACTATTTTTATGCTACGAATATATAGGATATACGTATATTTAGGATTTCCTAAATGGATAGATTCGCAAGTTGGAGGACATCACAGTGAAACAACAGACACATCGGGACTTCAAAGCACCGCCATGGATTTACAAATTTAACTAAACAAGTTCTTCAAAAATATTATTTAAATATGGTTATCAATATTAAATGCAATGGTTCACATCCTTAGATTAGAAGAGATTTGGAATTTTGCATTTATTTCCAAGTGACAAAAATAGAATTTGAACTGATAATGTTATACGAAATTTGTTCAATAAGTACTCAGAAATTCTAAGAAATTGCATTCGTAGCACAGATAATGGTTTGTTTTTAGTAAGCATCACGACTCACTAGACAGCTGCCTCAGTTATTTCCATCGTGGAGATTTATTTTTATTGTCAATTGAAACAGAATAATTTGGAAAAACGGATAAAAGTCAGTTTCAAACGTTGATTAGACACTTTTATTAGAAAAGTTTAACACCAAAAGAGATCAAATCTGAGTTGGATGAAGTTCATGGCACAACTGCTCCTGTGTTTGCAACTGTTTACAATTGGGTAAATGTTCAAACGTGGCCGTACATCAACAAAAGTTGAACAGGAGTCCAGTGGAAGTGACTACTCTCGCAATGATTGACAAAATCCACAATATGGTTTTGAGTGACTGAGGAATCAAAGTGCACGAAATAGTTGAGGCCACTGACATATCGCAAGGTACAATGTTTTAAATTTTTCACAAAAAATTGGGTGTGAAAAAATCTCGGCAAAATGGAGGCAACGTTTGCTATCAGTGGAAAATAAATACAATCGTGTGGACGACTCAAACTACACTCATGGACAAAAAAATTAGCTCACCAAGAAGGAGTCGTCAAAATGAAACGAAATTGTACATACGTAATGACTACTTTGGTATAAGTATATGATTAGAAAGTCAAAAAAAAAGGGATCATTTATTTCAGAGAAAAAGGCAAAAGAACGGATGATTTAATACCCTGTTGAACCCTCTGTAGCTCTAATGCACGATACGATATGATCGGGCATTGAGGCATACAAATTCTGTATGATGTCTTGAGACATTTCGTTCCATATTTGCTGTAAACTTGCCTCTAGTTCGTTCAAACTTGTGGAATGCCCAACTCGCCATCCCAAATGATCCCAGATATGCTCGAATGGAGACAAATCTGGGGATTGGGCAGGCCAAAGATGGGTAGTAACAGTGCAGAGACAGTCTTGTGATACCCTTGCCGTGTGAGGCCGAGCATTATCTTGTTTAAAAATGGTCCTGGGAGCCGTTGCATGAGTGGCAACACATGTGGTTGCAGGATGTTATGGACATGCCGCTGGCTGTCATGGTACCACGGATCAATACTTAGGGGTGACCGTGTATTGTAGGCAATGGCACCCCATACCATCACACCAGCTGCGGGAGCGGTGTGTCGCTGTAAAGCAAAGGCAGGATTGAAGCGTTCACCACTGGGTCTCCACACACGAACACGATTGTCATCACTGCTGAGATTTAATCTGGATTCGTCACTAAAGACAACCTGGTTCCATTCCGCTGCAGTCCAGTTTCCTCGTGCGCGGCACCACTCCAAACGGAGGCGTCGAGAGGTGGGCATCAAGGGCAGCACACGTAATGGGCGCCGCGATCCCAAATGTCCTTCAGCCAGGCGCCTTCGTATGGTTCGAGAAGACACAGGGGCCCCTAGTGAAGGTTGCTACCTGTGCCTGGATGGCGGCCGATGAAGCAGTTGGCTGTACGCGTGCATTTCTTATTATGTGGTGGTCTTCTCGATGACTGATCTGTCGAGGGCGTCCTGAGCCTGGTCTTCGTGTAAATGACATCTCTCAGATCCACTGGTCCCAACACCTCCTCACAACACAATCAGAGTGGCCTAATTGACGAGCTACTCGCCTAGCTGACCACCCAGCTTTTATCATGCCGATGATTCTCCCTCTCTCAAACTGCGACAGCTGCTCATATTGTCTTCGAAAATGGCGTAATGGCATGTCTACCTCAGCTCTTCCTTTGTAAACGATTCAGCATACTCAAACAAGCTTTGGTTACCTGTTTTATACTCCACGGAGAACGACATTAAACGCCCTCTACCGGCTATACGTAATGCGCAATCACGCTGTATTTCTAATCATTTGCATATCTCCCGACATGTACCTTCATGCCAAATTTCGTTACGATCGCGCTATTATTTCTTGGTGAGCTAGTTTTTTTTTTGTCCATGAATATATTTTGGTGTTTTTTCATCGTACTCCTGACGAGTTTCTGCGTCGATACATAATTGTGGGCGAAACGTAGCACACTACTACTCTCCAGAGACAAAAGAACAGTCAAAACAGTGGTTGTTTGAAGGCAAATTTGTTCCGAAGAATGCAAGGACAATGAAATTGGGCAGCAAGGTGATGACCCCAATTTTTTAGGAAGAGCACGTGGTATCATCTATTCCGATTACTTGGATATAGGAAAAACCATAACTGGATAGTATTAAGCGTAATTATTGCACCAGTTGAAAGAAGCAATCAAAAGAAAAAATATCCTTATTTGAAAAAGATCCTCTTCCATGAAGTAAATGTATGGGTACACAACTGTACAGTATGTGTGGAGAAATTCAAGGAATTAAAGTTCGAATTATTACAACATCCCCTGGATTTGGCTCCCAGTGACATTTTTTTTTTATATTTCAAACTTAGAAAAATGGCTGAGTGGGCAATGATTCACATCGAACAAAGAGGTTATCGTCGAAACAAATGTCTATTTTTAACATCTTCTGAAACCTTACACGTAAATGGCTTTTAAAAAGTTGGAGAAACCCTCAGAAAAGTGTATGGAGCTGAAAGGAGATTATGTCGAAAAATTAAAACAGAAAGCAATCTAAAATAATTTTTTTTCTAAAGATTTATTGAATGATCCTCAGGCACATTCCAGAAATCAGTTAAACAGATAATTGTTCAATCATGAAAAAACAGGTACATAATATTTAAAAAAAAAAACACCACTTAATATTATAAATACTTAATGAGCAAGATAATCTATTCCTAATAAACAGATTTTTAAAAATTATATGAAATTAGCTCTTATAATAACTATGTAAAACTGTTCAAATTAAGACGGAAAAAGTCACTGGCTACAATTATTCCATAAAATTGCAAAGTACTTCAAAAATGCAAGACTCATTTTTTCTTCTTTTTTCTTACTTTTGTGCGATGAATCGGAAAATTTCCCTCGCAATCCATCTTCAGTATTAAAACTTTTAATGAAATTCTTCTGACTGCTTTCAAAATGCGAATTCGTAGGAATACGGACGCTTAATACAATTCACACTTTTCATACTTAAATAGTTGAACATGATCTATTTCTTGTATCATCCTTACGATAATCCTAATAATTTAATTAAATGCGATCGCTGAGCTGAATTTCCATCTTGATTCAACAAGCTTACAACAGAGATAATTAATTCTGAAAGTAAGAAATAGAACAAAGTTTTATATATTGCCAGGTACATATTACCAAAAATTAACAATAAATAATAATAAGTAAAATTAAATAATTTGTGAGTGTGGTTTGCTGGCGATATTTTTAGATACATTCAAGACGATTTTCGAAAGAGGCAAACGAATTTTAGAAAATATCTTAAATCAAAATATTACCTGAAGAATATCTGCAGAGAGATAAATAATGTAAAATAATTAGGAAAATATGAATACAACTTTTTTTAATGACCATAAATTAATATTACAAATAGTTAATCTATTCCATGGGTGGTTTTCAGAATCGTTTCAAAGAAGTCACTTCATATATTCTCTGGACTAATGAAATTTTTCTTCAAAAGTTGTTATGCAGACAAAAACTGACACCGTGAAGAAGATACTTAAAATACGAACATTCTGTTCTGCAGTTGTTTTACGAAGCAAATAATCCAATCATGCTAATGAAGAATGTCATTTTTGGTATCTTTCTAAACTAAAATTAAAATGACTTATAAATACGATTTTTTTATGCACATTAATTTCTGATATTGATGCCTAACATTCAAATGAGGAACTTACTCTTTTGTTATTAATTTTGTGTTCTTGTGGTCAGAGCGAGTGCTGCAAACAGACTTTCAAGCTTTGGACAAAATCCCTTTACAGCATCTAATGCAAAAAAATGTTTCATACGTGTTACAGCGGTAATGTGAATGTGAAAATACTGTTAAAGGTAGTAACAGAGCATGCTCTACATCAATAAGAGCTGCATTCCAGTTTTTCAATTATTATAAAAAACCTCGCCGTAAATTACGTAACATTGAATACTCAAATTCTATTTAAATTTAATTTAATGAATATTCTTCTCGAGTCTAGAATGCTATATAAAGTATTTATGCATAAGAAAATGCTTTGAGAAAGTGTTTCAAAGTATTATTAATAAAAATAAACTATATTAAAAATGCATTTATAAAAGAATTCTTTGAGTCAAATCTTGGAAACTTGGCGTAAAATATGATAAAAACCGATCGCAACAATTCTACGAATAATGATGTGTCAACTGTGAACAATATTACGATTTCAATGTAGAGTACAAAGTTCACACAGTAATATGCTGTAACAAAAATTTGAATTAGACGTCAGGAAACTTTAATTAAGTGTGAGCATATTTAGTGAAAAAAAGTGTCGAAGTAATGAAAAAACATATTTAAATAGGAACGCACCAGCAAACAACCGCATTTGTCCACGATATATATCACAGATTTATTTGTAAAAGAGATCGACAGAGAGTAAATGAAAATAAAAAAAATGGAAATAAATTCTTTGTTATTTAATGTTTTGCATAGATCCATGTGTATATTATGATTGTGAAAAGGTTGAACTCTGAGTTGCACAGCTTGGAGTTGAATCAGGTGGAAAGGATTCGGTATATTTTAAAACTTTTTAAGAAAATATTTTGTCGAGAAATCATGAATTACTAAAAGTACTTTCTGCGTAAATAGGCTTTTGAACGCATTCAAATGTCCCTATGGAAAGAATCGGAACGAGAATGATATAAAGAAGATTCATACTCACGGATGTCAACATGATGTTTCTGAAGACAGTGGTGCAAGATCTCAAAACCAAAGCATTAAATATCAAATTTTTCCAGTATTTTTATAGAATTCTTGAAACGGTTTCGGAAATCTTTTGAGAACAATACTCCAATGATTTTACAATAAACCTATTGTTTTAAACTCATTATTAATAAATTATTTAAATCTATTATGAAGTTTTTATTTGAGCTATATTACTTCATCTTCACTTAAGGCTTCATAGTCTTGACCTCGAATTTTTGCATAACAGTTGTTCTTGAGTCACGATGCGGATCCGGTTGACTATTTGGGTGTGCTTTATACATTCCCTTTCCCTCTAATTGCCACGTTCCATTTTCTTGTTGAGAAATATCCCTATATCAAATGGCAGAACGTTTCATGAAAAGCCGAATTTCTTAGAGACAAAAGTTGGATGAATCAAATCCAAGAAAACTTAATTAGTTATGAAAACACTGTTTTGATTTCATTTTTCGAAAACAAATTCTTATTTAATGATTGAATTCATTACTGTTATAACAAATCATTGCAAAGCAAAAACAGTTTCTATAGCTGTGATTCAATATCCCGATATGTTAAAACTATGTAATGTAAATTAATCACATTTCTGAAATAACCAACAATTATGTTTCATAAAGCACTAGGAATTACTAAAAGGAAAATGAATTCCACTTGGATTTAACAAGAAGAAACTAAACCTCGTCCTTCCAAAGCGTTGTGATGGGTCATAACGAAAACAATTTATCTAAAAAGAACCATATATTTGAGATCTTCTGCCTCAAAAAAAAAAACCACCTCTCAACTTGAATAACATCTTACTTTCAGAAAGAGGCGTTTCTGAATCATATATATATATATATATATATATATGTGTGTGTGT
>BMAW01023693.1:239044-253221 GCA_019974015.1 Nephila pilipes | reverse complement strand
GACCACCTTTAGGTATACAACGTTCCAACGCTTTTCCAAATCATTTTTTCTTTTCTTTTTTTTTTACGCAAGAAATCTTTTTTGTTGAGTAAATAGCGATAAACAGCTTTCTGAATCATCGACTCGTTGTTGCTTTTGTTCATCGAAAGCACCGCGGACACTTGAAAAACCTTTTCATGCTCAATTTTTCATGAAGGATAGTAAATACACTCCATATGATAACTGTGTCATCTCACAACTTCACGGAGCTTCACTTTACGATCTTCATTATAATTTTGTCACTTCACATTTTCCGGTGTAACGGCTTCCACAGGTCTACCCGAGCGTTCCGCGTCATTTGTGTCGGTACGACCACGTTTAAACTCGGCAAACCACCGACAAATCGTTGCTTTTGATGGACAAGAGTCCGGGTAACATTTTTCAATTCATTGTTTCGCTTGCACGGTGTTTTTACCCATTAAAAACAATGTTTTATCAGAACACGAAACTCGGTTTTTTCCATTTTTTATACAAACTACAAAACGACTTTACTCCAACCTCGATAACTCAGCTGTTTCTGATCCGATCGACTTAAAATTTTGACACGTTTCAAGCAAAGGTTCGTACTCTAGAAAGACCTGGTTACTGGTTTACTACGAGAGTCATCTCTGGGTTAGTCTCGGGAGTTATTGATTGATGTGTTATAGCCGTGTCATTATTTTCTCTTTTCCTGCTGTACTAAACAATAAAATTTAATCTCGAACATATTTTCTTCTCCTTCAAGTCACGGGGCCGCCGTAGCCTAGTGGTCAAGGTCGTGAACTAACGGCCGGCGATTTTCGTTCAGTCGCGGGTTCGATCCTTGGCCGCCAAAGACCCGCCGTGTAGCCGGGGCTGATGCATGTTAAATCTGTTCGAGGCCCAAAGTCCTCCCGTTGGCGTGATGTGGATGTTAGGAGAGGGGGGTGCCTGCTCAGGTGTCATCCTCGTCACTTGACCGTGGTTCAAAATTACGAGGTCCGTCGCCAATAGCCCTCGTGTTGCTTCTAGTGCGACGTTAATGAAAAACTGAACTGAACTCCTTCAAGTCATATTCTCTTATGGAAGCGTGAATTGGAATTAACAAAAAGCATCATTAATCTTTTTTTCTGTAGGCTAGTCTTATTCAATAATTTTTTCCGGTACTTTTCCGTTATAATTATATCACTTGGCGCCTTTTTTTTTTTTTTTTTCTTGCGAATTAACCAATTTTGCTCGACTACTTTCTTAACGATAGTTGAATGTTAATTATATCCATTTAACTCTCTATTTTTAACTCTTCCATTAAAACGATACAATACATTACGCAAATGAATATCACAATTTGGTATTTGCTGTGATGACTTGAAACCGAAATGACTGCCTAATATTCGTTCTAGTCGGGAAGAGAATGATGTTCATGCACAAATATAGCTTGTTGGATCACTCATTCCTTTCATTACTGGCGTTCGAGGAGTTGATATATTATCGTGTTTTACGAACTGCTGGAAGCGGACATTTTGTGGTCAATAATTCTTTTGGACATTCAATTGGACATTCAAAGTCATGCTCAATCTGTTGAACTCTTGGGGTAGAACACAATGGAGGAATAAACGCCGCAGACCATCAACATTTGGGCCATGTGGCATCGCATGAATTCGGAAGGATAAATTTCTCAGCTATGTCAGATGTTATTTGAAAATTTATGCCTGCTATTTAATGTTAAATATTTTTTTAGTTAAATGTTCGAAAATTGTTTTTTTTTTTTTGTATGCTTGTTATTTAAGATGTAATGAATATAAATGTTTTTTATAAAATTATTCTTTTACGTTTTTCTTTTCGGAAAGATTAAAACAAGAATTTGAAATTAGTTACTGAAAAGTGTAAATTCGCAAGAAGAAACAAACCAAAAGTGACAATTAGGCATTGCTAATGCTGGTATGGTTATAACAGGAAAAAACATACATTCTTTCCATTATTAATTTTTACTATGTGTCGTAGATGAAATGATTATAGATTTGATAAAAATTATGTTTCTTTTTCCATTTTTTAAAAAGGAAATTTCATTGTATTAATTCACCATCCAATAGATGAATATTAGGTTGCTTTTGATTCCGAATAAATTAAAAATACATTTTGTTACAAGCAGGGACCTTCCCATTACTGCACAAATATGGTCCGAATATAAAATCCGAATTAAAATAACCTCTGGCGGAGGTTACTGAGATAACTACAGTCTGTCAGGAACCGCCGTTGGCTAAGCATCTCTCAATGTCTAATGGTAAATTTAATTCGGAACTCTACTCATGTAATCTTTATGTTTCTTTACTTTAATGTTTTTATATTTTGTTACTATTCAAATAAATATTTAGAACAGAATTTCTTTTCTTTTTGTTTTATGAGTATATAATTTCAGATATAAAACACCACTAATATTATACAAAATGACATCTAACGTAGCACTGAATTAATGGTTCCTCACAGGCTCGAATCTTTTCAGATAAAATTCAAAGCTCGAATTCAACATCTTGTTCATTGAATTGTTTCAGGACACCCTGTCGATGGGCAATGGTATGCACACATTACCGGATTTTGATTTAATAAGTTTTTCCATTACCCCAGCTGTTCATAGGAAGAAATTCATCATATCTAACTACCTTATTAAACCGAAACTAGGTAATGCTTTTTCATAAATTAAGAAAAGTTTAATGCACGTGACACTTTAGTATTTCTTACGAAAAGAAAAAGTTTTGATTATAATAAATGCCCCCCCCCCTCTCCTTGAAAAAATAATAAATTAATTTAAACAAAAAAATAGATTTATAAATTTCAGACTAATAAATTCTAGTATGTTGTTTTCACGATATTGTAAATATTAGAATCACATAATTGTGTATATTATATATACATTCGTTAGGTATTTCTGTTCGTTTGATTCAAAACAGAAAGAGTTAATTTTTAAATCGAAAGCAAATGCAGTGTGTTCTGTTTATAAGAGTGCTTCGTTCGAAATCAGTATAAAATAAAATTTATTCATGTTGTATTAATGTGTGAATATAGAAGTTGAACTCAATTTGAACCATTGTTATCTATTAAGAAGTGTTATATTAGTAGAGAAACTTCTTATTTGCATTATAGTTTGTTACGCGCTGAATGTTTACAGTTACTAATGGTTTTTTTTTTTTTTTTTTTTTAAAGTTTTACTTTAAATGGGAAAATGTTGCATTAGACAAAACTAATATTTTGCTGAAAATTGAATAATAAATAAGTAAATACTAATCGTCAGTCTTATAAATGTTCATTTTCAAAGTGAATGTTCATTCAGTCTCATTTTTCGCTTCAATGTCAGAAAGCATCAGAAAATGATTCTTTTTCTTCTTTTTCCTTTTACTTTGGCTGGCTTTAGGAAGAATTTTATCTAGATGTTTGTCTATCATTCTTTCTGCAAACATTCCCCCCCTCCTTTTTTTTTTCAAAATAAAGATTCAAGATATAAATATTAAGGAAATAAATAATAAGATTAGTTTAAAAGATTTTTTTTTATCTTTCTCAATTGTAGCATAAAATATTATTTTATATTATTCACTCCCTACGGGGAGAAACACGTCAAGTGGAAGCCTTCACTACTTGGGTAGATAAAGGACTTAAAAGAAGTGTCATTAAAGACAAATCTGATTGCTTTACGTCATACAAAAGAAAATCGTTCTCACCTTGGTACAGATTTCCTTCAAGTGCGTAGACTATCAAGATGCTAGTATCATTCTTGATCTGATGAGTGGCGCATGGTTCTTCAACGATTTCCCCCGAAAAAAGTTTAATTTTGCCGAGTAAGCAAAATAGTGTGACTTATTAAGTAAACGTTACACGCTGAATCCAATACTTGTAAATTGAAAGAAGGTCAACAACTGGCAAGTGAAGGAAAAACAAACTCAAAACCCTGCTGAAACAATACGAAAGATGTTTCGTAACCGGGGGAGAAGCTACTCAATATGTCAAACATCAATCCCGGTGATCATCCTCCTGTATCTGTCCCCCCATACAGATTACCACCTTCTAAGAAGGAAGAGTTGAAGAAACAAATTGATGATTTGTTGCAAAATGATTTATTAAAGAGTGAGAGTCTCCTAAAGGTGCACCCGTAGTTTTAGTTCCGAGACCAAATGGTTATAGAGTGTGCGTGGACCATCGGGAACTAAATGAAAGAACTTTACCCAATACATATCCATTACCTAGAATGGACCACCTACCTTTGAGCAACATATCCAAGATCTGAAAAATGTCTTTGACCGTCTTAACAAATTTCGACTCAGTGCGAACAGAAAGAAATGCAACAGTTTCATGTTCGAAAGTGAAGTATCTAGGACTTTGGATAACATCTAAGGGAGTTGAAAAAGACCCAGATAAAATAAATTTCATTACCTCCCTACCTTCTCCTAGGAAAGTGAAACAAGTTCAGTCTTTTATTCAAACCTGTTCGTGGTATCGGAAATTTATCTCTGGTTTTCCTGAAATTGATAGGCCATTCACTGATTCGACAAAGAAAAGTGTTTCTTGGGAATGGGGTGTTGAACAGTAAAGAGTGTTTGAAACCTGAAGCAAAGCTTGATCTCTCCACCATTTTGAAGCAAGCAGTTGAAAGTAAGCCATTCTTTATACGAAAAGACGCCAGTAATTACATTTTGGATGCTGCCCTCTTACAAAAACATGAAACCTAGGAACATTCTGTAGAATATGCATATAGTTTGTTGAGTTCTGCAGAACAAAATTACCCAACAATAGAGCGCGGAGCCCTTGCTGTCATTTGGGCTCTTCGGAAATACATGGATACTTGGAAGGCTTCAGAGTGATCATTTCGTCAGATCATCAGCCTCTCAAGTGGCGTTTGAGTCTAAAGCCACTGGCAAGATGTGCCTTGCAGCTGCAATATTTCAACCTTAAGACAGAGTGCCTCCATGGGAAATCTAACTAAGTGGCAGACAGACTCTCAAGACCCATATGCCCAACTGATGAAGTTCTCTTCCGAGCTTCCACTATTTCCGTAGACTTCCTCAAGAGAACACCCAAAAGAAATTAGAGAAGATCAAATCAAAGATGAAGAGCTTAAGAAAATTATCTTCTTTGAAGATCCTGATAAGAGAGTTGACTTCTCAAATTGGATCAAAGAGGATATATAATTAACCAAGGGATCTTGTTCCAATATTCTCTTGTCTCAAAAACTTGAAAAGCTCAATTGATTGTACCCTCACAAGAAAGAGTGGATATTCTAAAGTTACATCAGATGCTTCAAATTCCGGTCACTATCGAGTGAAGGGAACCTTATAAATAGAATAATTAAATTATACTATTAGACAAGTATGAGATCTTTCATAGCTGAATATGTTAAGAACTGTACTGAATCTCAAGATTCAAGCACAATAATCTAAATCCCTGTTGACTTTTGCAATCCCTAATGTACAGTTAATGATTTTAAACCACAGCAGTAGATCTCTTTGAACCATTACCCACAAATGAAGAGGGTAAATGCTGGATTTTTATAGTTGAAATTGCATAACTGAGTGGGCAGAATTATTTTCTCTCACTACAGCCACTGCAAAAGAATGCGCCACTGTACTTATGGAAGAGATTTTTCTTCGTTGTGGATTCCTCGAAGGATCATAAGCGATAATGGAACTCAGTTCGTCTCCGCAGTCATGCAACAACTATGTTTCCTCTTGAAAATAGTTCAAGAGGTATATCACTTACAGGTGAATCTCGTGGAGAGAAAAATCACGATCTGAAGCCACGTCTCACAATTCTTGTGGAAAAGGATCACACTTTCTGGGCTGGAAAACCTCCAATGATTAGATTTGCCATGAACAAAGTGTTAAACAACTGACTAAACGACCTGATTTCTCCAATTTGGGCGATTAATGAGAGCCATTGATGATGTTACGAGTGATTTTCGTGCAATCGTTAACAACAATAATTTCGTGCCCGAGATCACTCCTTATTTAAACAGATTAGCAAACATTTTCAATGACATCTGAGATCGAGTTGAATCCAAACAAGATCAGAGAAAGACAAACAGCATCGTAAATCACCCTAGTATGCACTTGGTGATAAGGTGCGAGGTACGTTGATTCCTAAAAGCAATGCTGCAAAAGTAAAAACAGCCAAGTTCATGCTAAATAGGGATGGACTATAAGTTATCATCATCCAAAGATTCCCAACATCATACATGGGTACCAATGGCACAGTATCACGTGTCTGCATTAAAAGGATGTCCGGACGAAAATGCAGTGCCGGTGGCAATATTACGCAAGTGAGGCAGATCTAAGATTCTTGATCCTAACCCTAAGTCCTCGACAATCCTCAGACGTAGCAAGCAACCCAAACCCGCTGGTCCATCAACGAGACATTATATCGGAACAAACGAGAGAATGAAACGGACAGTGTAACGTCTGAAGCATAACGACTCCCATCTTTCTCTTATCGAACTCATAAATAGCACAATGTTTTCAGCATCTGGACTGCCACATGTGATCTCCAAGATGTCAACAGTTGGAGGTCGTAACTATTTCGGCAGGTTGTGAAAATATTTGGGAGATTCGTGAACGAGAAGCCGTTTGAGGTTGATGACCCTCTAAGAACGTCAGTCCCGGAGCGGTTCCCACCCGAGAAAGTAGTCCTGCCACAAAAAACATGTAAAAAGCTGTACATAACCGTGTTAAATAACTTTGTCTTAAGATAAGAATTCACCTATTTCTTAATAGCATTTTAAATAATCTTCAAACAGTACAACAGTGATCTTCCCATTACTGCAGTGCCTCTGGAGGAGGTTACTGAGAAAACTTTAGTCTGTCAGGAACCGCCAATAGCTAAACATCTCTTAATGTCTATCGGTAAATTTAACTCGGAACCCCTTTTATGTAATGTTTACGTTTCTTTATTTTAATGTTATTTTATGTTTTGTTTCTATTTAAGTAAATATTTAGAACAGAATTTTTTTTTCTTTATGTTTGATAAGTAATTTCAGATATAAAATACTACCAATCTTATACAATTTCTAATTACAATAGAGCATGGATTATCTGAATACCAATAGACTGAAATATTGATTAACTGACAGCTTTCCAGGCAGCAAATGTGCATCAAGTAGAAGCAAAAAACAAGTCTCAGCTCTGCACCAATTTTTTTTTTTTTCTAAATGGAAATAATAAAAAAAAAGGAATTTGGGGAAACAATTTTTGATAAATTATTTTCCTTTAATGTAGGCCTATTTTAATGGCCGTTTTGAGCTTGTCAAACTAGGCCAATCAGCTTTCTATATTGCTTGTGTAGCCGCTGTAGCCTAGTGTTCATGATCGCAGGTTCGCTGCCGAGTTGTGGCTCTGATGCCACTAAAGATCTGCCGTGTAGCGGGGATGATGCAAGTGAAATCTAATCGAGGTCCCAAGCCCTCCTGTTGGAGTGGTGTGGAAGTTTGAAGAGGGAGGTGCTAGCTCAGGTGTCGGCCTCATCACTAGACCAAGGTTCAAAATTACAAAGTCCGTCATCACTAGCCCTCACGTAGCGACGTCAATAAGCAATCAAAAGTCTATGTTTTTTGTAAGCCATATGATACAAAATATGTACAGTTTTGCGTTTAATATCAATGTTTCATATTACTGCTATAACACTGGTGTAATTTTTTTCCATAAATGATCAGTTATTCGAAAAATTAATTATTCGAACGTCTCCAATTCCCAGTTTTTTCGGATAATCGTTACTCTACTGTATTCTTTTCCCTCAAGGAACTTATCTTCTTTAAGTAAGCACGGGAATCACGACTTTAATGTACTCCAGAAATATTTTCTTTTCCATAAAATTTAAAGTTTGTGATAAACGTGGATGACGTGCACCTGGTATATCCTAAGCGATCACTGTTTATTTTTGATCCTTCTTCTTGTCAATCAATTTTCATCTCCCCCCCCCCTTCTTTTAACGTCTAGACCAGATACATATGTTGGGCGCAACATAGTCATATATTTAGAATTTGCTCCATAAAACTCTACTGTCACTCAGACACTCGACTCTTTCGCACGCGTTAGCTGTTTTGAGTATTATGTGTTAGTAACTCTGCAGTATCACAAAATGATGCACTTTGTTACGTGGAAGGAGAATTTCTGGAAAAAAAATTCAAATCTCTGTAGAAGTAATAAATATTACCACCGGTTACATTTGTAGAGAGCCACAAGATCGGTTATTGATTTTTTTATAAAAAGTCGCACTTAGAAGCAACACGAGGGAAATTGGCTATAAACCTCGTAATTTTGAACCTCGGTCAAGTGACGAGGACGACACTTGAGTTGTCAATGCTCTCCCCAAACCTCCAGACCGCACCAACGGGAGGACTTTGGACCCCAACAGATTTAAGAGTACCAGGACATGCGGGGAAACGTGGAATACCGTATCTAAGACTCCTCGTTTTAGTTATAGTTATATGTCTTTTCATGTTATATTTGTAGTGCTTGGATTTTTGTGTACCTAATAATGATATCTTAATCATTTTATAGAACTATAAAAATAATTTTTCTGGACAAAGGGTGTATTTTCCTCCTAGTTGAATATGTACAGGATTTATGAAATATATTTGCAGTTAAGTATTATTTTAAAGAAAACTGTTATACAATATAGTTCCAAATTTGTTCATGCTTCTATAAAGGGTATAGTTTTTATTAAAGTCGTACTAGAAGCAACACGAGGGCTATTGGCGACAAACCTCGTAATTTTCAGTCTCGGGTCAAGTGACGAGGACGACACCCGAGCGGGCACCCCCTCTCCTAATTTCCCCACCATGCTTACGGGAGGACTTTGGACCCCGATAGATTTAACGTGCATCAGCCCCGGCTACACGGCGGATCTTTAGCGGCCGAGGCTCGAGCCCGCGACTGAACGAAAACCACCGGCCACGAATCCGAAACCATGACCACTAGGCTACTGCGGCCACCTATAAAGGATACTTACGCATTTATTGAACCAAAAAAAAATTTTTTTTTTATAAATAAAACCTAAATTTTGAAAAATTCTTTTACATAATAAGAAAGAAAATTAAAATATCCGAAGTTATACAGCTCAATAATTTTCTTATAAAAAATATATGATAATATCATTAGAAAAGTTGGTTCACTATTTTTATGCATTGTTTTATATATGAAGAGTAAAATAGTTTGTATATTTATTGAATATATATTATTATTAAAAATGATATCTAAATGCAAATATTTCTGAAAAATCTTATCCATATTCATCTCAATGGAAAAGAAGACCTTTTGGACTAAAAAATACTTTTATAGATCAATAAAAGGATTAAGTGAGTGACTGTCGATTTTAATGGCGCAAGAGCCAAAGCAGGCTATGCTGCGCTAAACGCTTGTTAAAATCGATTAACATTTAACGGCATTAAAAGAACAAGACCAACACAAGAAACACACAAAAGATAAAATGTTAAAAATCAAATGTGGTGTAAAAGGCCAATATGTCGTAAAAAAGCAAATAAATTATGGTGGGGGGTTTCCCCCACCAAGTCAGACAGATTTAAAACAGATGAATGAAAAAAAGTCCGGCGATGATGATCAAACACCGGACAGTCAATTAAAATGTGATGAATAGAGTAAGGGACATGACAGGAAGGACACTCGGGAGCATCTTCTCCAAACAAAAGATGTTTGTGTGTAAAACGAGTAAGTACAATGCGAAGGCGAGTCAATCTGACATCGGCTCTTCGCACCGGAAATACAGGCCATTCTCCAATGATCGGCTTCACCGAGTGTAATTTATTATTTATATGAAGACTCCACGATTCCTGCCATGTCTGATGAATGAGAATTAAAATGTGACGTCGAATGTCCTCAAATGGGACTGCGAGCTGCAGAGGATTCGTTGCCGAACGTGCAGCCGAGTCCGCTTGTTCATTTCCTAAAATACCTACATGACTAGGTATCCAGCAGAATTTTATGTCATAACCCCTGTTATAAAGGTGGCAAATAATGCCAGCTATTTCAACCACGATAGGATGACTTCGATCGTCCAGATGTACCAAAGTTTCCAGGACGCTCCTGCTGTCAGTATATACAACGAACTTTCGAGAACTGGATGTCTCGACTAATTTCAGGGCACAGTAGATGGCGACTGCTTCGGAAGTGTAGACACTGCAGGAAGAGTCGAGCCGGTAACTGTGCCTGATGTCGTTCGAAACGATACCACAGCCGACGTATCCAGTTCCCTTCGATCCATCCGTGTATATAGGAATAAAATCCTCATACTGACAGCGATGGAAGGCAAAGATCCTTTGGAGAACAATGGGACATGTGTTGGATTTGCTGAATAAAGCAAAAGGGTTATGGAAAGTAAACCTTGGAACATTCCAAGGTGGAAATTTAATAAAATTTCTTTGTTGAATACCCAAGTCATGTAGGCTGAGTTCCTCGATGATGTCTTTCACCCTTTCAATAAAAGGACGGATGAAAGAAGGACGAGCACTGTACAATCTGATTAATGACGGGCTGATAGAAATGGTCTTTAATGGGTGAGATGGGAGAGATGACATTTTGAAATGATAATAGAGCGATAGTTTCAGGCGTCACGAAGCCAAAGGCAGCTGGTTACAAATGACATAGAGGCTCTGCACAGGTGACGTTCGAAACGCACCACAGCAGATTCTCAGAGCATTATGGTGGACTGGGTCAAGTTTCCGCAAGGTAGTTTTGCAAGCAGATCCGTAAACGATACATCCGTAGTCGATCCGAGACAGAATCACCGACTGATACACTCGGAGTAGAGAAATTCGATCCGCTCCCCAAGAGGTGTTGGATAACACCTTCAAGATGTTGAGGGATTTCTCACACTTCTTCCGCAGATGTAAAATGTGTGGAAGGAAAGTGAGTTTGCGGTCGAAAATTACTCCGAGGAAGCGGACGTCAGGGACGACAGGAATAGACGTATTACGGATGCGAATGTCAGGATCGGGATGGAGGTCCCGTTTCCTACAAAAATGCACGCAACTACTCTTACTGGGAGAAATACTATGCCCATTAGCATCACACCATGTAACCAGGTTATTGACTGCGGTCTGAAGTCGTCGCTCAATGATACGCATTGACGATCCTTCGCAGGAAATCTGCAGATCGTCAACGTATAATGAACCATGAACTGATGGTTGCAGATGAAACAGTATAGGTGACAGATGACAAATAAAAAGAGTGGGGCTCAAAATGCTCCCCTGAGGAACTCTTTCAAATTGAGTAAAAGATGAAGATAAAAAATTACCCACCCGTACTTTAAATGATCTGAAATTTAAAAACATTTTAATAAAAAGAGGTAAATTGCCTCTCAGACCATAATCGTAAAGAGTGCGCAGAATCCCATAGCACCACGTACGGTCATATGCCTTTTCGATATCAAAGAAAATAGAAACCAAATGATTCCTCCGTACGAAAGCAGAACGAATCTGACTTTCGAGTAGAAGGATGTTATCTACTGTGGATCTTCCTTTACGGAAGCCACTCTGAAACGGAGGAATGCATTGATTCTTTTCCAATTGATATACGAGACGGGCATGGACCATACGTTCTAGCGTCTTACACAGGCAACTCGTCAGAGCGATAGGCCTATAGTGGAGAGGGTTCTTTGGATCCTTCCCAGGCTTCAGAATAGGAATAACGATTGCTTCCTGCCACTGGCTAGGAAACACATGCTCCCTCCATATTCGGTTGAATAGGTAAAGGAGACTGACAAGTGAATCCTCGCTCAAGTGGCGAAGCATATCGTATGTTATACCATCAGAGCCTGGACTGGTATTGTGAGCCAAGGACAGAGCCTTTCTCAATTCCCACATGTCAAAGTCACAGTTGTAAGGGAGTGGTTGCCGACACCTGAAGTTGATAGGTGTCTGCTCAGAACGATTCTTAGTCGCTAAAAATGTAGCGCTGTAAGAATCGGAGCTTGACACACTAGCAAAAGAGTGGCCAATGACATTGGACACTTCGACAGGTGAAGAATGCACAGCATTTGCAGTTTCCAGTATCGGGATGGAAAATTCCCGATACAGGGAGTTTGCAGCTTTTACCTTTCTCCATAACTGTTGACTTGTGGTAGACGATGTGATGGAAGAGACATACCTGATCCAAGATTCTCTCTGACTATGTAGCCTTACTCTGCGAGCAATTGCCCTTGCCCTTTTAAAGGCATTGAGATTTTCAGTTGTGGGATATCGTCTGAAGATACCCCACAATTTCCTTTGTTCCCGGTAGGAGGATTGACATTTCTTATTCCACCATGGTTTACTCATCTTCCTCTGTGATGTTCCACTCTTCGGTATCGCTGCATCAGCAGCGTCCACGATAGAGGTAGTAACATTTCGGACAGAGCTATAAATATCCTGATCTTGAACCATTGTCCCTGTAATAACTGCTAGCCGTGTGAATAAATCCCAATCTGCCCGGTTGAATCGGTAAGTGGGAGAACGTAAACGCACCCCATTACCATGAACCTGGGAGATCAGGAGAGGGAAATGATCACTATTATAGAGATCATTTAGAACCTCTAAATTCAGCGACGGCAGCAGTGTCGGTGAACAAATGGCTAGATCAAGGGAATGAAAAGTCCTAGTGGGAGCATGGAAATACGTCTTCTCGTCGGTGTTCAGCAGACAGAGACTGTGATCAGAGATCAATCTCTCGATCTGCCGACCACGAGAATTTGTACCATCATACCCCCACTGAGGGCTGTGTCCATTAAAATCACCAAGCAGAAGGAAGGGAGCTGGTAACTGATCGACTAGTTGGTCTAAATCCATTTGTGACATATCATCGTTAGGTGGCAGATAAATGCAGCAAACTGTGATTAATGTGCGGGTATGGATCCGCACAGCCACAGCCTACAACGATGTGGTCAGTGTAACGACGTTATGAGGGCTGTTCTGGGATGCAGAATGCATATACCTCCAGAAGAAGGTGATGCTGCATCAACATCCCGTCGTACACAATTATATCCACGTACACGGGTTGTCATATTACTCTTCAGAAAAGTTTCCTGAAGAGCAACACAGACAGGTTGGTGCGTAGATAGTATGGATTTGAGATCCTCTAGTCTGGGTCGTAAACCACGGCAGTTCCAGGAAACAAAAGCCATTAATTGGGCGCACTGGAAGTGGAACGTCCCATTTCCAGGACCCCCATGGAGTCATAATCTTCGGGCGATGGGTGTAATATTACCGCATCCCCATCAATGACTCTAGTTTTTTTGCGAGGAACGCTGTTCATCGCATTAAATTTTAGTTTTTGCCTCTGCAAAGCTTTAGACCTGGCTAATGGCCTAGTCTGTTGAGCCTTTGCAGAGGGAAGGGTTTTTTGAATATTTAATTTTTTTTAGATTGTGGTGTCTTATTTGTAGATTGCATAGTCTTGTTGGTAGTTTGCCTTGTCTTAATGGTTGATTGCGGTGTCTTAGTGGTAGGAACAGG
Source organism: Nephila pilipes (assembly GCA_019974015.1). Classification (NCBI taxonomy): domain Eukaryota; kingdom Metazoa; phylum Arthropoda; class Arachnida; order Araneae; family Nephilidae; genus Nephila; species Nephila pilipes. The sequence continues at coordinate 239,744 of BMAW01023693.1, read as the reverse complement.
TTCCGGAAATTGTGTGGATTTTGAAACTTTCGTTGTTTGGGTGGCAGAAGAGTAGCTTTTTCCCTGTACAGGAGTACGGGAAGAGACTACACGGCGAGCTTCGGGATATGATAGATTCTGAAGAGTCTTCACCGTAGCGATTTCTTTTTCCTCAGCCCATTTAGGGCATGAACGAGAGTATGCAGGGTGGTTGCCCTGACAGTTGATGCACTTTTCTGCAGCGTTACAGGAAGCACTATCGTGTCCTGTCGCTGTACAGCGAGCGCATGTCAACTGTCCCCTACACGCGTTCTTGGAATGGCCATATCGTTGGCAATTGAAACATCTCAGAGGGTTTGGAATGTATGGTCGGATGGGGAGTCGGAGATATGCGGCCTGAACAATCTGTGGCAGGGTAGGATTCGAGAAGGTCAAGATGAGGTGTCTAGTATTAAGCACCTTTCCATCTTTCCTAATCGTTATCCTCCTGACATCACAAACTTGCTGGTCCAGCAAATTCTCCAATATTTCCTCTTCCGACACATTCACTAAATCAATTGATGATACGACGCCACGAGAGTAATTAAGGTTCCTATGCGGTGAAATGGTTACGGGATAAGGTCCCAAGCTCTTCATCCTCATAATTAGTTCTGCTTGCTTTGAGTTGTTCACTTTGTTGGAGAATGTCTTATCCACTAAGTCCAAAATATAGGGAGAGCAG
>BMAW01023693.1:183040-239034 GCA_019974015.1 Nephila pilipes | reverse complement strand
GAGACAAAGGCGCCTCCTGGCGGGATCCGAGTAATTTATTTCCAACATATTCCCCCCGGATGAACGGAGGTTCATCATCTAGAGAGCACACGGTTTCATGAGCAAGAACATATGTATGAACAATTATTGCAAAACATCAAAATAAAATTCATCATAAGTACAAAATAATCCAATAATAATCATATTCAAAATTGATAAAAGTTTTTCACACAATAAAGTTCAAATCAAAGATTCAAAGCTTAACACTACTCGTGTACTAGACTTAAAAAAATAATCAAATGTCAATTTATGATTGAACAAATGTTCTAGTTAAATAATTCAATAGCTCAAATATGTTTCATACTCATGTAACATAAATCACCTTGAAGGAAGATTTAAAAGAGAGCCAAGCAATTCTATAATTTCAAGATTCTTCTATATCTCTGAATATAATTCAGCCAGGATACCACATTAACCAAATTGTTAAATAACCTAAATACTTACCACGCTCAGATTCATAAACTAAACAAAATCAAGAAATTTTAAACTCATTCAATGAACTTCAAGAAAAAATCTAATACATGAATCACAAATATTTTAAATCTAAAAAATGTATGCAATACAAAATATTAACTTGATCGTTTACAATATAAATGACATTCCTAGATTCCTCATAACAAAATCTTACTTAAAAACACTTCATAGCATCAAAATAGTTACACTTTAAACACTAATATTTCATACACAGAAACTATTAATTATCATACACATAGAAATCAACATTCCATTTCTCCAATGCTTAAAATATCAAACATCAAAACTCATGTCATCTTATTCATTTGTTATCATATAACAATAAAATATCAAAATTCATTAACTACACACAAATTATTTTAAATATTAATCATCATGCACATAGAAAATACTTAACTCTTATTGACCTCAGAGTCAGAAATAGTTTACACATAAAATCACAAGAAATTCCTTATCATAACACAATAATTAATCAGTTATAAGATGCTGACCGATAACACTTCACATGTTTACGCAAAACTTATTTCTAAATAAAGTTTCATAACAATAACCAATCCAAAGTTCCATAATCAATCCTTACTTAACTCTAATTATATATTCCTTATAATTCTCTGAATATTCATTTAATATTTATTCTACTAATTATTCAATAATTTTCCACAGATACTTTAAATTGAACATTCTCTAAATACTCAGTTTCATAAATATTCAAAATTAAATCAAATAATTCAATTCCTAGTAAAATTGCTACAAAGATACAAAACTTATAAAAGGAGCTATCACAACAAATCACGTACAAAAGATAGTTTTAGAGTCTCTTTTCAGTCCTATTCAATAACAGAGCAATAAAATAAAAAAAAAGGCTTTATCTCATTTTCAGTTAGTGGTACGGGAACAGGGGGTGGGTCTTCAGGTTCCCTCTTTCCTTATCTTTGCCGATTAGAGCTAACAGTCCTAACAGACTCATACTGTCCGACTCACCCTTTTTTCTCGCTGCACTCCTTCCGCAGATGGGGGTCATAAACTATAATTTCTTTTCCTCTGTCGGGGGCGACTGCGCTCCAGAACATCTTTCCTCTTCATTGTAGGAGAAGGCACTTTAACTTGGGCTGTGAAAATTCACACCCGCCGGGGTCAAATGGGGTTTGGGAGTTAGCCATTCCTGTGGCGGAGATTTCATTCGTGAATTGTATCGTATTTCCTTGGTCTCCGTGGACATCTCTCCTCGGGAGTTCAATGACTCTTGTCTTTCTATTTCCCTTATGTTGTAGAATTTTGAGTCCTTTTTTGAGAAAGGGAGCGTCTGTTTCTGTCAGAAGGGGTCTATTTTCAACCGTATCTTGAAGTAATACTTCTTCCAATTTTCTCCGTCCTGTTAGGTCTGCTTCTTCTTTTTCATCATTTAAAATATCTTTTGCATCTCCTAGTTTCCTCAAATGATTAGGTAGATTTAAACTATCGTCTTCACTCAACTCTTCTAATTCTGCGTCTCTTTTTTCTCCAATAAAAATATCCCTTCCTGTAAGATCCTTTGAACGCATCTCATCTGCTTTTTGCTGTTCAGTTAATTTCTGTCCTTCTAAATATTCCAAATCTTCTTGCGGTCCTTGTTTTCCACTATTTTCCCTTTCTAGCATTGGTTCCGTTAAATCTTGACGCAATGCTTCTGCTCGTTGATTCTCCAACGGCCTTGCTTGCCTTTCTTCCTTTTTCTTTTCAAATTCAGCTAATTGCTTTAAATGTGTCTTGGGTAAATTCCAAAGCAATTTTGTTTCATATCGACCATCCGCGAAAGTTAAATTATTTTCAAGTTCTTTAATAAATTCAGAATCATGTTTTGTTTCCTGCGCCGTATCACATCCGATCGACTCTATTTCCCATAAAGTTCTCAAATGCTGATTCAAATCATCCTCAACTGAAACGCGAAAACAAGCAGACGATTTATTCGAGGTCATATTAGGCAAGGCTCCGCAAATAATATTACCAAATAAACTTTTTTGAGCGAACAGACCTTTTGTTATTCTTACAGGCGCACCCCTTATCACTTCGCAGAAAAAATCCATTCCAAGCAAAAGCTGAATTTTTCCCTTACCAGAGTCTGCCGGTTCAAGGCCACTGACCTCAGCTAACATCTTTATTTTGTTAACTAAAAATCGTGAATCCAAAGATGCACCGGAAATGTGTTGAGTGATTAATGCCTCAATCGGAATTCTGTGGTTTGGGTTATGGGGATTCTTCAGCTGCAGTTGAACCAAATCGAAGTTGGAAGGTTCGGGATTTTTTTTTCCAAATGAATAGAGTAACAGTCTCTCCTTACGGATCGGTTCTAAATTCAAAGCTTCTGCTACTTCTCGTAGTATGAATGTTCTTTCACTTCCCGAATCCAACAATATTCTTATATTTAAGGTTTTATTTTCTGATGACGCTAGAACATTGCAAGTTTGTAAAATAGTTGAATTAGAACATTGAGAATGTGACGTGCCTACAACTATTTCATTCTCCTGTTGCTCGGATTGTGAAATGGGTTCTCGTTCCTTTGAGCAGAATAATTGTATGTGTGAAGAACTCATACATTTTTCACAATTAACTTTAATTTTGCAATCTTTGGATAAATGAAATTTAAAACATCTATAACATCTACCTTCTTTTCTTAATTTAGCACGTTTTTTATCATCAGATATATTTTTACATCGGGATCCATAATGCTGATTACTTTTACAAAATATACAGAATTTAGACGTTGTTATGTTCAAAGTAGAAGCTGAAGGAGTGTTATATCTGCCATGTGGATTAATTTGTTTATAATTAAAAGTGGTATGCTTCCTATTGATGATCGATTCATCATCGAAATTCTTTCCAAATACATTTAACACACTTTCTCTACATTCGACCTCTTTTTTTAGAAATGCTATTAATTCAGTTACATCACTTTTGGTCGGATCTTTTTTTCTATAAAAATCAAGCACTAAATCTGATGGCAGTAACTTTAGAAGAATAGGATTTAAAAGATGCCCATAAGAGTCCGAAGTTACACCCAAAATATTCAGGTTCCTAATATTAATTTCACAAGCATCCAATAATTTTCTTAAACCTTTCAAATTAGAAGAACTTTTTACAGCTTCTAAACTTAATAATTTATTCATGTGACATGCAATAATATTTTCTTTTTTGCCATAACGATCCCGCAACAATTCCAAACACTGTTAAAAATTTTCTTCGGTTAAAGAAAATCCTGAAACCACATTAGAGGCTTGCCCTGATATTAAAGATTTCAAGTACACAAATTTTTCAATTTTTGACAAAGAAGGATTTTCATGTATAGCACTATTGAAACTATTAAAAAATTCCAAGAACAAACTGGAATCACCATAAAAAGGTTTAATTGATAACTTGGGTAATTTTAAACATACAGACTGAGAAGGTCTGTTCTCTCTCTTTTCCGCAACGCTATTGTATAGATCATTTATCCTTTTAATTCGATTTTTTAATTGAAATTTTATTCTTGTTATTCTATCAGAATAATCCTCGCTTGTTTTTAATTCATTATCAAATACAGTAGGATCGGTTATGGCAATTTGATTTCGGAATTCACAATGTTCAAATCATTTTCCTTTTTATTTATTTGTTCCAAGAGTTCAAGTACTTCCTCAGAATCAGTATCTTCCACCGAAGAACCCAAAATTAATTTTGTTTTCTCTATTAATTTAGTTATACTTCCGCGCAAAGCGGATCTTTTAGCTTTTAATTTTTCAAAAGTATTCATCGTGTTTCCGAAATCGATTTTAAAAATAAATGCGAAATATATTCAAAGATTTACCTTTAATTGGCTACGTAGATTCCTCCCGGGTTTCGGCACCAAATGTTGGAGAATGTCTTATCCACTAAGTCCAAAATATAGGGAGAGCAGTTAATTTAAATTACACATTTATTTTAGGACTCCACGTGCCAATCACACATAAACAAATATTTACATTATTTACAACTACAGAAGGCTTCCACATAGCCTATATTACAATTTAACCCGCTTTTTGCGGTCAGGAGAAATAACCCGCCTTTTGCGGTCAAGATTCAAAAACATTCTGGTCAAAAATTACCCATGAACCCGTGCGCTCTCACTCACACGAGACAAAGGCGCCTCCTGGCGGGATCCGAGTAATTTATTTCCAACACACTTCAACTAAGAGAACACCGGAACGAAGTTTCTTTAAGTCCTTAACAGTTCCTACCATACCTTGAATCCCCTTTTGGATTAAAAAGGGGGATATGGTAGCAAAAGTGTCTATTTCTCTTTTTATAAGGAAAATAAAAGGATTAAAATATATTTATTAGGCAAACAAAAACCTAAGCCTTACGAATAATTTTGAAATATAAATGCACAAAAAAGGAAGTCTTAAATTTGGATTTTATTTTCCCCCACCTGTCATGATACTCTTAGAGTGCATCAGACCCGGTACACGGCGAGTCTTCAGTGGAGCCTGGGCTCGAACCCACGACTCTACCAAAACAATGCCGGTCGCGAGTTCGCGATGTGATCATTTGGCTTCTGTAACCGCCCACCATATCTGTGCTGTTCGCGTTATCCTATCCACTTGGGAGTTGGGAAGAGAAAACCAATCCATGGTTGGGTACAATAATGATGATACATATTTTTTTGACTCAAATAAATTGATTGAGAAAATAAACCTTAAACTGCACAAAGAAAGAGCCTCTGGTTGTAATAATAATATCATCCACAATGCTTTTAACACAAATTAATTTACAATAAAAAAAAAAGAGAGAGAGAGAAATAAATTTCAAGATTGTACGAGTTGAAAATCCTCTTAATAAGGTCATCCACATTGATTTCACGATACATTTTTCTAAAGATAAATTTTAATAATATTTAATTAATTGATTTTCACGATTAAAAGGGTACAGTTGTGGGAATTTGTTCATTAGTAGTGTTTCTTTCATTCAAGCAAACTCTTGAATACAGTTGTAACTTCAGGATCTGTTCGGAATACATTTTGGCCGCGGTAGCCTAGTGGTCATGGTTTCGGATTCGTGGCCGGCGGTTTTCGTTCAGTCGCGGGTTCAATCCTTGGCCGCTAAAGACCTACCGTGTAGCTGGGGCTGATGCGCGTTAAATCTGTCGTTGCCCAAAGTCCTCCCATTGGCGTGGAAGTTAGGACAGGGGGGTGCCAGGTGAGGTGTCGTCCTCGTCACTTGACCGAGGGTCAAAATTACGAGGTCCGTTGCTTCTAAGTGCGACATTAATAAAAATTAAACTAATCGGGATGCATTTTTATTTCAATGGGTTTATCTCTTTCAGTTCATGGTTGTTCATTTTCTGTGGTAAGCTCTGTATTTAAAAGTAGTTTAAAGTTTGTTTTCATATTTAAAGAGTTTGTGCTGGTGCAGCTTTTATTTGAAAGCTAGAACATTTGAATTGTGTCGAGAAGACCGAAAACGTTTTTGCAGTGAGAGAGTTTCGTCTCCGGCTTTCATATGTTTGAAATAAATAAACGTAGTATAAAATATGTTGAATGTTCTAAAAGAATTGCAGAAAACGTTGGCAATAGTTAAGGCGCAGCAGTATAAACTTGTATTTCGCACAATATATCACTTGAAGATTCAGCACCATAAATTCATTCAACCAACTTACAACAGCAGTATGAAAAAACAACTTGCAAAATATACATATAACCAATTAGGTACTGAATATTTTTTTTTTTAAATTTGGAAATGCTATTAATTATGCAGGAAGTTTTGAAATTAAATTGATTATATTACTGAATATTGAAGTTTTTAAATTATTAAAATGACTTTTTTTTTTTCAAAATGAAATTTTTAAGTCTTTTGTAATAGAAAAATTCTCCCAGTTTGAAATGTTGTTTGGAAGATGTAAAATGGCTCATGGCATATTGTAAAAAAAATGGTATACGGTTTTCGTATAATTCGGAATTCATGAAAAAGGGTTTTTCTTCCGTTCAAAAAAGAATTACAGTGACACTTCAAATTTTTTTGTGTGTGATAATGATTTAATTCAAAAACCCTATTTGTACGAAATGATCCGTTTTATATCTAAAAGTGATAAAGAATTAAAATTTCTTTTTACTGTAGAAAAGTTTTCCTCATTGGATGTTTTTTTGTAACAATATGATAATAGTTTTATGTGAAATATGTAGCTCAAAGAGAAACTAAAACGATTCCATGCCAATAAAATGTTTATTAAACCTTAGTACATCCATATCCTTACACATTCTTTATTCACAAAGTTTCGTTCCATATGTTCTTTGTTGATCTGAAAAATAAAAAGGAAATATCAGTTATTTTGAAAAAAAGATTTCGTCCATCGTTATTGTGAATTCACACTTTCTTCTTAAACATTTTTAGAGTTTTTCGCACCACGTATTTTGGGCACCCAAAAGACGCACCCCTTTCCTATCCCTTTCAATTTTAAATTTTTATTTCTTTTAAATCTTTCCGCTTTTTAATACAATTTTATTGGAAGAGGTTCAATTTCTGTTAACTTCCTTTTTCCGAAACCCCCATTCAATAAAGGGAGAATCCGAAATAAAAATCACAAGTTTTCATATTTTGCCGAATCACATATTTCTAAAGATATGGCACGACATTGGACGACGGAAGTGTCCCAAATTCAGTCGAGTGTCTGTGATGGAGGGCATTGGTTATTCCTTCATTCCCAAGTGCTCAACAAGATAGGGGAAGTGACCTGATCAAGAAAAATATTAAAATCTTTACTGTGAAATGCAGTTTGCACACATTCGAAAATTTATATAGTGGAGATACGAAAATGTTTCACGACCTTCTTTTCTGTTACCATCATAAAAATACGCGAAGAACGATAGCATACCTCCTCTTTCACGACGCAGTCCTTCAAAAACCCATTGTGGGAAGGTTCTATATTACCACCATCATTCTTTTTGTAAGTTTTCGGCAATTATCCATTGCTGTGATCATGAAAAATGTCAAAATGAACTAGCGCCAAGTGGTAGGAAAAGAAGTAACTTTTTAAATACTTGATTTAATTTGGTTTCGTATTTCTTTAAAGGTATTATTATAAAATTTATTTCGTAAGTGAATTATTGCAACTATTCTAAAGACAGTTATCAAAAGCAAATAATTTCTATAGCTCAGAACCGAAAGCTTCCTTCAAAATGTTTAAGTACCAAATATAAAAAATGTCTGGCTCATCTGAAACGGTTTGATTTTGTCTATGCGAAACAGAAGAAAAAAAAATGCAAATACTAATTTATTCTAACGTCTATTATTTATGGTTTCTATGCCAATTTATTTCTTATTCTAAGATTCCCGACGAATGTCTCAACATTTTAGATTTTGTTTTGAAGCTTGAGCACGGCACCGAATGACATTTTTGCTCTCAAAACCTACGTTCTTACCTAGGAAATTAAAAATTCATTTATTCGTGGTTTGTTAAGGTGATTATGTTACCTTTTGAATCTGATTTCCAGACGGAAGCATTTGTAATGCTACCTTCATTCTATGAAGCAGTTAGCTTATTTTGCTCACGTTGAAAAATTTCGAATTCTCTCCAGATTCTTAACCCCTTTTTGTTGTACAAAACGTTTGCAAGCAAAGTGAAGACTCATTCCCTTATGGGAAAACATAAAATTCGAAGAAAACCAGTAAACTACAGCGTAATAGAAATGTGATATACCGGGGAGATTCAAAAAGTACCCGTGTTAGGTACGGAAAATGGGATCTTGCTATTCATTGCTAATTTTTTCTACATCTAAGCAGTTTTTAAATAGGATTCAATTTGCATCTCAAAAAATCATCGCCATAACTTTTCCGGCCATCTGCAAACTCACTAGAAACAACGCATTGCTTCGATAATTATTCGTTTTCCGATGTATGATAACGAATCCAATTCTCATAGACGACGACAACTCGACGCAGTAGCAGTAAAATTTTGAATTGGAAGCAAATAGCTGCCATATGAAAAATAACTAATGAATTAGTGTCAGATTGCTTTAGGACCCGTTAAAAAGATGGAAGCAAACAATGGTAGCACTCACTTTTCCTAGCAATTTGTCGTAAGTACTTTTAGAACCACTCTCGTATTACCAAGCAACTTTACTAAGAACACTGAATAATAAAGCACACATTTTTAGTGTGCATAAAAATAAAGATAAGGAATCATCATTTTCTCCTCTTAATTGAGAGTCTGAAATGAGGTTTCTGAAACTTACCCGACAAGAGTCCAGCCGCCTCCAATTAGATTCTCAAGGACCTACGATTTCGGCATTGACAAGATCCGGTTTGTATGTCTGGTTGAATTAAGGCTAAACCGCACTGGAGCCTGCAAACTCGTTTGTATCTTCGCTGCTGTCTACATGCTTGATTGCAAACTTGCACGTTCTGGTTACAATTTGTATTGCAAGTTTGCACGTTCTGGTTACAGGCTTGATTGCAACCTTGCTGGTTATTTGCTTGATTGCAAACTTGCATGTTCTGGTTACATCCTTGATTGCATCTTTGCGGCGTATATGCTGGATTACAAGCTTGCACAATCTGGGTACATGCTTGATTGTATAGTCCCTGGTTACATGATTGAATGCAATTTTGCTGATTATTTGCTTGATTGCAAGCTAACATGTTCTGGTTACATGCTTGAATACAACTTTGCTGGTTATTCACTTGACGGCAAATTCTCAGAACTTGGATATCATTTGATGGATTGCATGGACAGCAGGATTCGCTTTCATCCTCTTGCCTTTTCAACAGCCCACAAGTTCCCCCCATGCAATTAGCTCGCCATAGCAAACCCTCTTCTGATTCGCTTCCATCTTCCAGTGCCCTGGAACATCCCATCGCGTCGCACAGGTTCCTTGCGTCACTTCCGGGCACCAACGTCACCAAAGCCAGCAATAACAGAGATACCTAAAAGATAAATGCAGTGTCTTATCAAAGCTATTTTTAGTTTAAGATTGTTGTGTGAATAACTCTTTTAACATCTGAAAGGGAGACGTTTTTTGAGCTTTCACGCAAAGAGCGAATTTTGAATAGAAATCTTTAAGTAACAAAATTAAAAAAGATTATACTTAATTTGAAAAAAAAAAGCATTATAAATTTTATAATCGCTAAGATATAAAATCATTACAGTTAGTTTACATTTTCTGATTTATTTTGCGGGATTTAAAAAAATATGCATCAAACTAGGCATATTTGATCAACGATCCATTCATTAATAAAAATTAATAATGCTAATTTCATTGTTACTCAGTATTACTCAGAATCAAATTATATATATATACACACACATTTAAAATTATATAATGTACTTAAATTTTACCAATGTAATATTTTTTTCTTAAAAATTAATTATTTTATTTTATTTAATTATGATTCCAATCAAAACGTTAAAAGAGTGTTCTTGTGTTGACAATATCAGAAGTCTTGAAGACAACTTAATTAATTGATTGTTTGTTAACGCCGCGCTTATGCCGACGGTTTTCGTCGAGTCGTGTGCTCGAGCCTTGATATCACTAAGGTCCCCCCTGCAGCCACATTAAATGTGTCAAGGATCAGATTCCTCCATGGTGTGGATGTTAGGAGAGGGAAGTACCAGCTCGTCCTTTTCACTTAACCGAGTTTCTAAATTACGAGAAACGTCGCTAACAGCTCTAGTGTTGTTCTAGTGCAATGTTAATAGAACCATTCAACGCCGCACTTAGAAACAACACGAGGGCTATTGGCGAGAGACTTCGTCTTTCTAAATCTCAGTCAAATAACGAGGACGGCATCTAATCTGGTACCCCATTCTCCAAGCTTCCAAGGCATACCATCGAGAGAACATTGACAGATTAAACGTGCATCAGTCGCACTATACGACGGGACTTAAGCGGAATCTGGACTTAATTAACAATGCCAGCGAAGTGCTCGTGACCTTCAGTTGCAAACAGTCAAAAACGTTTTCGAATATTAGTTCCAATCGCAAAGTAGTCTAATATTGAATCAATCATCAGTATTAGAGCTTTTTTCAATTTAAATTTATCTGTTCTTTTAAGCAATATTTTGAATAATGATCTCATCATTATGGCATCTATTTCTGTAAAGTCCGCTATTTTCTTTAACTGGAAGATAATTAGTAATTGAAGTTCCTGAGAACTAATTCATTAGATTTTTTTCTCAATTGATTATCATTTTTCAAGGAATATGATAAAAATTTCAAGACATTCAGAAAATAATTAATTAAACATTTCATGTTAAAGAATGCTTATCAATATAAACTACTTTTGAAAATTTTTTGACTGTCTGTACCACTGTCCCGAATGTGAAGGTATTTTTTCACTCTTCTGAGCTTGGATTGTATAAAAAGATGGATTGGATATTTTTTCCACCCCTGATCGAATGAGTTAGATCTATGAGCCAAAAGTATAAAAGCATGATTGTGCCAAAAATACTGCGACTTCGTTGACATTCGTGGTATTATTTTTGTGCCATCTTATTTGTTCAAAGTTAGTAAGCAAGAAGCCTGAAATTGAGAATGGTATTTCAGAAGCCAACTTCGTAGTGGGTTCTCTGTTAAAGCGTTTCAAATCGCTAGAAAAAAGCTCATTCTATTGATGGGGGAGAATTGAGAGACGCTTGCAATTAGCTTCAGCGACTGAGTTACAAAGTATCCTCAATCTCTTTTATTGCCTCTCCTCTTAAAGAAAGGGTTTTTTAATGAAAGCTGTAAGACGTAGTTCAAATTGTTTCGCAATTTATTTGCATAAATTTGGGGGGGGGGAAATGAAATAGATAGATAAAGAATAATTTTAAATGAGGTAATATAGATCTCGCCACTGCACTGATAATCGTTTGAGAAAGCAAACGCTCGCTGAAAAGAAGCAAAACTGTACTCACCATTGTGTTCATGATTCACGAATATGCCTCCTCGGTGTTTCGCTTCGTCTTATATACAGCGACGGAATCATTGTTTTCTTCAATGCGGAAGCTGGGCACTAATGTTCCGCGAATCGACTCAAGGTCTTGCGTTGCAATTTAGCAAACATGACTACATGCAGCCCCTTTGCAACATTGCGGAAACCGATGAGTAGTTCCTGTTCATTAGTGGTGCTAGCTCGGGATGCAATTTCTAGTGGTAAAAAAAAATCCGACCACGAAAATTGGGTTCATCGATACAATATTCCTTATGAGAATACAATAATTTTCTTTCGCGCTCATCATAAATTAATCGAAGTGTATCTTTTTTTGTTATTATTTTTTTTTCTTTTCATTAAAAATGATCCATGAAGAAAGACTAAAATATATGTATTTTTTAAGGTAATCTCTTGACCAAGTATTTCACTCAAATTTTTGTCATAGAGTTAAATGTACTACTTTTATTTACGTATCATAATTGCAACTAACCTTAAATCAATTTACTGAAAAATAATTTTAAAGTGATACACAGTCATTTGATTATGAGGGGAGCATATTTTCCACCATTACGTAGTCTGACTTCGAATTTTCATGACAAGTCATACTCGTCATTTGAGGCACTTAACTTTCTGGAGTAGCTGATCAACCTCCAATGTAATTCGAAAATCGGTTCGACTTTCTTATTCACTTCTTCTCTTAAACAAACATTATCTTTTCTGTGTAAATTAGTTCGGCTAGTAGCTATTTTTTTTATCGCATATTATTTTTGGACGATTTTTAACCCGAAAATTCTCTTCCATTCAATCGTACATTAAATTATAAAAAAAGAAAATCTTTAGCATTCTTTGAAACCCATTGAGGTCATTTAAGGGCGTCCTATCTTTACATAAGAAAGGGTATCATGATCCTGAGGTAGCCTAGTGCTGTTTTTCTTTTCCGTGGGGCTTACTGCCTTTAATAAACAACGGTGACATACCCCCGTGATCCCTAAGTATCCTTCTTTATCTTCGACTCTCCTTTTTTTCCAACCAATTTCTTAAATCTATTATCCATTTTTTAATGCCTTGATCACAGATACATATTATTTGGCGAAGTTAAATTTAATGTTGATCCATAAACTTCAACTTTCATTTATTCACCGAACGAAAAACTACAATAATTTGGATTTTGTAAAAATAAAATTGAAAGGGTCGATATCTTCCTATCTGTGGGTCTGCGTCGATTATTTTCATTGACACATAAAATATTTATATTTACGATATTTAAATGAAGATACACGTAAAGGAATTAAAAATATAATTACTTTTAGGTGGTTTGTGCCTGCCTTGCAATTAATTTTTATGTAAGATGTAGCCACTGATCTAACATGGAAGTGCTGTTCGAAAAATTGTGCGCATCTCGATTTTGAAAATAAATTTCCCTCCTTATCATTAATGACAAAAAAGGCTGATAAGTAAAGTAATGATACACTTATTGTGCTCATATCGCCACTTCTTATAACATCAATATTCATCAAACGAGGAACTACAACAGGGAACTTTGAAACGGAAAAAATTAAACATTCATTATCAATCTGCAAATGAATCGACAAATTAAATATGTACAGCATTATGGAATATCGTGACAATAAAAAGGAAATATTTAAAATAATAACACTTCTGAAAGTTTTATATAATCTATTTGAAAACAATATTTCGACAAATACAAATTTAATTCCTTTTGTAAGACTTCCTTGTCAATCCCCAAATATGATCTCTCGTCGCTTTATAAAGTTAAGCCTAAAGGTGCAAAAAGGCCCTTTACGAAATCTCAATACCCATCCCCAAACCCCATAAATAAGTCAGAATGCTATACATTGATTGATTGTTTTGCACGAGATATTGGGCAATGCTCCCTCTATTTGATGTTGATGTTTACCAAGAATATAAAGTGAAAAAATCTAGTTACAAAGTACTTAAATGAATGAATAAAACCAAGTATTAGGTCCGGTCTGCGTTTTTGATATATTTTCAGCACGTTTATTTTCATCGTTACTTATTTCCTTTTCTCAGTGTGATGGTCATTTGTTGATTCCGTTTTTGTAAAAGCAAGTGAAAGATTTGAGCGGTGTTGAGTTACATCTGCTACATCGTATTTCTCTGACAAAGAAAAACAAATGGTGCTTGGTCAGCGACTCAGAAATTACCGAACTAGTTTTGCGATTTTTTTTAGAGAGGCAGTATGCTATCTGGCATTGTCGTGGTGCAAGAGGATTTGCTTCCTATTAAGCAATACCGATCTCTTGTTCGCGAGTGTGCCTTTTAAATAAGCCGATAATACAGTGATGAAAATCATCCATTAATCAGTGATCGACCGATGATTCTTCATCTTAAATATTATTTAATATACACTTTATGAAGTTTCTACCACAAAACTTCGAATCAAAATTCTTGCATTCACTGTGTGTAATAAAACTGTTACTTTTAGAAATAAAAATGCAACTGTTATGTGATCATAAACCGTATTTTGAACTTATACCTCAAATTTAATTCAATTGGAGTGTTTAATATATCTTTAATTAACGAAAATAGGTTCGAATTAATAATTGCTTTTCAAAACAAATTTGTAAGAGTTTCAGAAGCAATTCTGTTCATTAAAAATTATATCTATGTTTCTAGAAACAATATATAGTTTTGTTAAAATCCTATACATGCAGAAAATTGAGTTTTACTTAAAGTTCAGTGTGTTTTAATAATAAGTTATTGCAAAAATATCTTAGAAACATTATGGTGAAAATTAGATTTTCTGTAGTAAAAACTTAGTGTACAGTATTTTATTTAATGCCCTTTTCTTATCTAACATACATTTCCGCTTTTGAATTAACATCATAACAAAGCTAATACCTATTATTAAATATGCACTGTAAGCAGAAAAAATAAAACAAAACAAAACATATTTTTGAAAAATTCATTCTGAATATCACACACAAACTTATCAGACATATAAAACATTCATAACTTTGAAACAAGAATATTAAAAAAAAGTGTAATTTTTTCACTCCAACAGATGAAGACATGTCGTTTTAAAAATTACTTATAAACACTGCTATCTAATCCATACTATAATCTTATTCCATCTGTATTTGTACAACATAGCTTATGTTTTAGTGTAATGTACAATGAGGTATCATTTAAAATATAGGAAGTTCTAATATGTATAAGTACATTATTAAATAGAATTTTTTTCTTCCTTTCAAATCAATAACATCTCGTGAAAGTTACTAAATATGAGTAAAAATGCTTTTCAAATAGTGCTGTTACAAATAACAAATCCAAACAACTTATTTAATCCTAAACTATCACCTATTTGCCAAAGTGCAATTTTATATGCATTTCCTAGAAATTGAATACATTAGTCTAAAAGTTGTCTCAAATCGTAAATAAGTGGCTCAAAAATTGCCTTATACCCGTTTTTTTTTTCAACATCTAGAGAATAATGAACATTTGCTAAGAAAATAATATCTAAAGATGACTGCAGGGACTCGGGTAGATATTTAATTGTGAAATAGACAAATCCTAACTTATGTATACCAGTATGAGACCCCAGAGAATATACTATAATTCAACATCATGTATATAAAACTCAATAGTTATCGCATCCATGGCTGTAAAAGTTGGATTAGAATAATTATAAATTTCATCTTAGATACTATACAAAGGAAAATCTCTACACTTAAAAAATGCTTATTTACACATTATCTATATTCTTTTGTTTGAAGCAAAATTGAGTTAATTTCAAGCACATGGCATAAACAGATCTTATGAACTATCGTTGAAGATTACAAGTAATTCCGAATACTCCCATGTCTACTGAATACACTATATAATGCTAACTTCAGTAATTTTAGTGACCCGTGTGGTCGGGTATGACAGAATAGTCTCACTGTAGCTCATGCATGTCGTAAGAGGCGACTAAAATGGGTACCCAGCGTCTAGGGGTATAGCTGGGTACCCTGCTCCTGGGGATTATCAGAGGACCTCAGAGACTTGCCTCCTTCTCGTAAATACTGGCATCATGACCCTGAAGTACTCTAGTGAACTTTTCCTTTGCCATTTTGTTTACTGTCTTCGGTAAAAAGGGTTTTGCATACCCCAGGATATCCTAGCGATACTTCTCTATTTCCGACTCTCCTTCTTGTCAACCAATTGTCTTTTTTTCAATTTTTTCACGTCTAGACAGCAGTAAAATCTTGTTTGTCGCACCATAGCCTCATCTTGCCCTTACGCCAATGACATTCACATTCACTCACTCACTCAGTAATTGTCGTACAAAACTTGCACGGAATTTACTATATCTTAATTATGAAATTGAGAATTGAACTTTTACTCATAGATATTAGGTTATGTGCTTGACAGCTACACAAAATACATGCTAGTTGGCTGAAAACTAGCCAAGCAAAACATATTTAAATATAGCGAAGCAGTGAATGATATTAATATCTAAAAAGAGTGCATATTTAATGACAAAACTGACAAAAGACTAAATGCAAACAATTTTGAATAGTAAAATTTTAACTACAAAAGTTAAAAACATATTGTGAATGTAATAAAACACAGAAAACCTGATCCCAATCAAAGACACGGAATCAATTAGTTTCTTTCAGGTTGTAGCTGCCATCCAGTATCTTTCGTTCCTCGCATCCAAAACATGAAAACACTTTATTAAGGAAATATAATAATTTCATAAAAAATTTACTTATAAAGTCTTCACTGTCTGAACCTTTCAAGACTATAAATGTATTCACAATGTCTTTTGCTAAGTCAAGTTTATTTTTGGTGGTAGGTTATAGCCATAATTTTCTCTCTATATTTTTACCAACAGTCGATTAATACATATTTTTGCGGAATATTGATGTTAAATGGATCACACTCTTCTAACTTGGCAAAATTTTTGTTATGATCTATATTATGTTCCACTGTAACAGCCGCTGCCATAATATTTTGGTATTTTTAATGTTCGCACGTGTTACTTAAAGTTGAGTTCATTTTTGACTTGAATGAATCTAATAGTATGACTTAGTGTAAAAAGTTTAATACAATTTATTTAGATACCTATCTTTTTTTAAAAATAATCTGTCAAAATAAGGTAAATATTTATCCATTCACCATATCATTAAATTGGTCGCAAATAATATATGGAGTATATTTAATAATTTTACCTACATATTAAACTTATGTAATATGAAAAACATAAGTTTAATAGACTAAATTCCCACCGGATTTCTCTATGTACTAGTAGTTTACGTCTTGTACATCCACTTTATTACAATTAATATGTTTAATATTATCCTATTTCTTACATTATTTAATTATTTACATTTGGAAGGAAATAATCTGAGAATATTTTTATGTCTATTGTCTTATTCTCGATTAATTATGTTGTTAAAATGTCACTCGGTAAACCTATTTAAATTTGCTTCTGGCGTTTGTTTGTATACTTCCAATATAAGCTTTAAATTATTTTCTGCTTTAAACAGATGTATTTTTGAACTGTTAACGGCCATTTCAGCTTTTTGCTTTGATTAATCTTATTTTGTATTTCAAATTATTTCATATATAAATATTGTTTCGTATCATTAGATCATCGGTTGATTCTAACATGTTAAAAAAAAGCCCCTATATTTACTCTAATATTGTAATTATTTTGAACCCTCTGAAAAATAAATGTGAATAGTTAAAGTGTAATTAAGCTCTTCTGAATTATAGTATCTCTTATGTATAAACATTTTATATTTATCAGGCTGATTTTGTTTAAAAAAATGGAACAATATCGGATTAGGCTATTTTCTCTTTTAATCAAGATACATAATTAAGCTGTAACAGTTATATAATGATTTAAGCAGATGCAATTTTGTACCTTAAATCAAAGATTTTTTTTAAATGTGTTTTGCAAACAAAATTAATTAAATCGTAAGTTGATTATATAATAATTTAAAAAGAAATCAACAGCATTTAAGAAAAACATATGTGAATATGTAAATTCTATTTACAATTTCAAATTTAATAATGATTTCCTGTCATTAAATTTTTTTCTTTTTCTCAAAGTAATATTTATTAATCAAATACAATTTTTACTGATATGTTTTATTATAAAATGAAGCTCAGAAATTAAAATTCTGAATATTGTGAATAACAAGACACATACCAAAACTTATATTAGTGATAATCAATCTGATTGTTAAAAATATGTAAGAAATGTTAATTTTTAAAATTGTATTTTAATAGAAATGATACAGTTGGGTAAAAATCAAAATTTTGAGAAATAGAAAAATTTACATTCTATAAATCTTGAAAACTGCTTAATGATCTGTTGCATTGCCTTCTCGTGCAAATGTGATTCTTGTTTCAGCCAAGACCAGAACCTCGGTTTTACTTTACAATTCAACTCTGCATATATAAGTATATATTTTTTTTTTAAAAAACATTAATTAACTTCAAGAAGTTCATGAATAAAGTAGTTAAATTGTATAAATAAACAAACAAATATCAAATCTTTTTTATATCAGAATTATCTTACAAAGTCCATTGAAAAATAATTATTTAGCTTAGGACTTTTATGAATGAATATGACCTGATTGTAAAAAAAATGTTTAACATGTCAAATAAAAGAGTTAGATAATAAACTTGGTCTTATCCTATGGTGAACATGTGTAAGCGTTTTCACAATTTAATGAATTAAATATAACTATAGTGTTTGTGTCATATATCTAATACAAATGAAATTGTTTTATTTATTCTGTGTGAATGAATGTTGGAGTTCATACATAGAATAAAATCTGAATATACTGCAAAAAATATACTGTTAAATACTGTATACTGTCTGAATATACTGTTAAAACCTTTATTATATAAAAACCAAATTTTAAATAGCAACACAAACAAGTTGTGGCTCCTTTCCCCAAGTCATATGAGTTTAATACAGATAACTTAAAAATGTGCGACACTAGTGATGAAACACCAGACAATCACTTAAAATAGGATGAACAGTATTTGGGACACAACAGAAAGGATGCCGGATTAGATAGGGAAAATTTGGTACCAAAATACACATTAAATTTGTGTTTAAATTAAAACCATGTTCTTTAAAATATATATATATTTTGAAATATCTTACTCCTGTCATAAAGCATCTGAAATTTACTTCATTTCATTAAAAAATAATCTGGAATAAAAGTTATTTTTGTCAACATTTTATTCTGTGTGTATAATTTCTTACTGTATGATTGCCACACAGAATTATTGGAACGAAAAACTGATGTATAATTCTTCGATAATGGTAAATCCTTAATATCTTAAATATAAATATATATCTTAAAATAATATATAAAAATGTATAATAATTTCTCCTTCAATTAACAAAAGAGAGACAGTTTAAGTTCATTATACGTTTATGAAGTGAAAAAAAATTAGAATTCTTGCCGAACCTCATTGTTGTATAGTCATCGATAAAAAAAAAAGTGCAGGAAAGTGGCTCAAAACTCTTAAATTTTCACAACACTGCTTTTTTAAGTACAGTAATATTATTCGATAAGATATCATCAGTGTCATACACAAGTATTTTCATGCACTAATAATTTTAATAGTAAATAATTTTCAGCACTGATTTATACGAATCGAAGTCATGAAGTCACTAAAGATACGATTACAATGTAATATCATGGATAGTCTGCAACACACAAGTAATTACTCATAAGAAAATCATTTTTTAAGCTGATCAAAAACAATTCTCAAAATATAATAGAATCCTTCTGAAGATATTACATTATAACCTTTCTAATATGCAATATTTTAAAAACATTTAAGTATTTTTTCTTTAATTATCCATTCAAATTTAAAAATTCTCAATGTATAAACCAACAAAATTACCAGACAATTTCAACAAATGCTCAAAATAAATATATTTGAAATAATCTTATTGAATATAATTATTAGTAAGAGTTAAAAAAAACTTTTTTTAAATGTTAGCAAATCACAATTAAATTAGGATGCTTTCAATAATATAAGAAAAAAATGTTAAGAAATACTGAATCGTAGTACGTACTTATTTTAAAATTCGTGTGTTCTTTCGCGTGTAGCGTGGTAAATACGAAATATAGTTCAAAATATTTAAGCGAACCATATTTGTTTTTGAACCCGATTTTTAAAATACATAGTCAGTACATAAAAGGAACTTTTGTAGTCCTTAATACCTATAATGATTTTTTGAGAGTATTGATTTACATTTTGTTTGTTTGTTTGTTTTGAATACATTCAGTGTTTTACATTCGATGAAGACATACGTTCAGATCTCATACAAACATACTCATTTCAAAATAAGTACGTCTGGGTATTCATTTTCCAGTATATCTTTTTCTCCATGTTAAAAAAAATGGTTTGGTGGATAATGGTTCACGTCAAACGAAGAGATTGCCCAAACAAAGGCTTACTTTGAGAACCTTCCAAAATCTTATTTTTTAGATAGATTAAAAATTTGGAGAAACTCTTGGAAAAGTGTATAGAGCTGAAAGGATGTTATGTTGAAAAATAAAAATAAATGTCTACCTAGAAAAATTGTTTTTCTTTTTTTTTCTAAGGACTTATTGAATGACCCTAGTAAATAAGGAGAATACGTAAATATAGTAATAAATAACAGTTAGTAAAAAATAAAAAATTATTAAAATATGTCATAAAAATATCTGATACTGCATATCTCTTTAAGATTACTTATAGATTTTATTTACATTAAAAAACAATTTCACCGTTCGCTGTAAAATAACAATTTAAATTCAGAATAAAATGAATCTCCTTTTCTATAATCTGTTTCAGATTTTTTAAATTCCCACGTCAAACTTTTCGTATGGTAACATTTTTGTATCTTCGACTGAAGATAATTTTATTTCAATCTCACATTAAATCAAGAAATTACAACATTTTTTCTCGTTACAAAGATCTTTTTTTCTTTCATAGTGTTGCATCTTCTTACGCGTTTTCTCTTTCAACTAACCCAATCAGCTACTTTTTGACTTTATTTGATTAGAGAAGCTCATCTTGTGAATAAACCGTGAATTATTTAAATTAGCATTGCTATATATAGAAGGGCACTGATTAAAAGAGCATCAAATAGAAAGATTAGGCGTATTTAAGTGCTGAGAGGACATCAGGCGTATTTAAGTGCTGAGAGGAGTTTGAAGATTGAGGAGTACATTCAGTACGCAATATTGGTGTCAGAAGGTTGAATTATCGTCGGATAGAGATGATACTAGACTTGGATCTAATGCATAAGATTGTTTATGACTCGGATCCACTTTAGTGCTTATTGAGATAAATAGAAATTTCAGTTAATTTTTGTTGAGGACGCGCCCCATATTCGTAATACATTTGCTATTGATTATTGTTAGACAAGAATAAAAATAGTTTAAAGGTTTTCCTGCTTGACTATTTGATTGATTGATTAATAAATGAATCTGTGGAACAGATTTTGAGTATGGCAAAAGTGTAATAATTGACAGGTTTATTTGAAAGCTTTTTTTTCTTCTCTTTCTAAAAATTTCGAATCAACCTGAACTCATCAACTGGTAAAATGCCCGAAAAACGATTGATTTTCCATTGTAAGATTCATTCAATTCCATTGCTGAAACATATTGGATAAAAAAAAGAAATGATAATAACATAAATATGTTCGGACATTTTATTGCGAACAGGCGAACAATATACAAGAAAACAGGCGTTCTTCAATTTCAGCAAATCTCTTAGCTGGAGATCTCTACTTCAGGTGAACCATATATACTAAATATTATTGAGAAAAGTTTGGAATTCGTTGTATTCCCTGTAGAACGATGATTACAACCGGACAAATCGTTTTACATATAATGTTTAAGTACGTGAGAAAGTAACGTTGAGGTAACGTAAGTAGGTATGACCTGGTGAACAATTTTAGTCGCCAGACGACGCCAACTCGCTAAATCTGGAAATAAAACTAGACCACACCAGATGAGAGAAGGGGTACCCGGAGACTTTTAAGGCATTCGGGTATATATATATATATATATATATATATATATATATAGGGTATTTCGAAACTCCTGAGTAAAAATTTAAGGGGTGATAGAAGGCATCAAAACAAGCAATTTTCACCAGACAATGTAAAGGCTCTGTAATGGAAAGCACAAAGCGCTGTCGTGCGTCTGGCTATGCGCAACTTTTTCTGATCTTATTGTAATTGGGGTGTTCAACTGTTGTTTATTTCCAGAGGAATATGCCTTTTTAGGAAGTGGAATGATTGATGAAAGTTTTGTTTTTATTCGTGGGTTGGGTTTTGTTTGAGTACAATTTGTGGCTTTGGGAGGAGAGAATTGAGTTTTATTTGAAGAATTAACTTTGCTTGTGGAAGGTTTCATTACGGAGGTTACAGTCTATGAAGTCGAAAAATCAATAACAATAATAATAATAAAAAAAAATCAATATAAATACAAAGTGCTAAGAACGAAATGGAACCAAACAGAAAATACCCTCAAAATCAACCCCAAACAGAAATAAAAAGAACTGCATTGGAAACCTGCAATGGAAATTGGAGTCTTTCTTTTCAAGTTTTTTTTTTTTGCTCGGTTATCTCGGGGACATGATCCCCCATACTCACCCGAAGATAAGTCCGTAAAAGAGAAAAACGGAGAAAAAGGCCAATTGTGACAAGAAGGATCGAAAAGAAGATAAAGAACTCTAGGGTATCCGGGGCGCATCACCCGTGTCTACCAAAGACAGTAAACTCCACGGGAGAGAAAAAGGTCACTAGGGCCCTCAGGTTTGTGCAGTCTGTACCTACCTAAAGAAAGTAAGCCTCCAAGGACACAATGGGAAATAACCCTTGAAGTTCATCACTGCTTGAACAAGCGATTTTATTGTATTATTATCAGAATTATACGTGTATGCGAAACTTCAGCTCGATCATATCAGAGTTAAAATGCGAATACAAGTTTTGAACTGGAAAAACACATATAAGAACATAGCAAGTTAAATAAAAGCTTATAAAATGTCAATTTGTTCAATAACTTTTAGAGGTACTTACTGATTATATGTTTTCAATTTATCTTTGATAACGAAACAATTTTAAAAAATGAATTCAAACATAAATAACTTTCATAATAACTACGATCTAGAGTAAAGAAATAAGAATCAGCCTGTACTTTTCTTCAGAAGAAGCTTTAAAAAGCTAGAATTCTCTAGTTTTCTTGGGTTGTGCATTTTTATTACTAACAAACAATTCACCTATGTTTTACATAGGTAATGCTACACTAAACGCGAGATGTAGACTACATTTTTTCCACTTTGCTAATTATAAGTCAATTTATTTACTATCATTAATTGGTATGAAATAGGTGACAGTGGCGTCACACACACACACACACACACACACACACACACATATATATATATATATATATCAAACCTGTTTCTATGCGGTCTATTTTTGCACGATTTTTTATATGTGATCTTTGTTATGCGGTACACAAAAAAAAAAAGTCCATCAAAATGCATAACATGACTAAAAAGTAATTTAAATAGTAATTTGAGAAGAAAGCAACAGATGGCTACCCGATCATCATATCTCAAAAATAAGTTCTTCTTGCATCACGAATTTTATTGTATTATAGTGTGGTCTCTATCACGTTTTCCCCTTCTGTCATCACTTTGGAGACTTTAAAGGAATTTCGTGCACTTCTGAAAGAATTTTAAAATAACCTTAATGTGCTTTAATCTTGCATGTGTAATTTCCGCTACCCAAATAGCCGTCATCTCAATAACTGATCACCGACTTATCAACAAAATTATCAAGTGTCAGGTAGCACCTTTAAGATGAAAGTGAGTTTGAATCATTTGTACAGAAGAAAATACGCTTTCTTGACTACGAAGTATATTTTTTATACATACATTTTTTTTTTTTTTTTTTTTTTGTTGAACATTGTACATTGAGCCTCCTAGTTCGAAGGAGGTGTGATGCGGTGGTGCCGAAACGTCCGTAGACAACTCACCTACTGGTCGGGGTGTCGTAAGTGCGAGAGCAGCCACCTTACTGCTATCCACTGAAACTCGTCCCTCGATCGGCCGGTTCGTCACCTGGGTTCTCGAAGGAGGACTTACAGGGGCGACTGGTATTATTTTATTTAAAAAAATTTTTAAATCCTTTGTTTGGATTTAAATCCTTTATTGTGATCAAAATCCCAGAGGTTATGCTTGGACTTAGAAAAAAATCCCTGTTTGCAAATTGTTTTAGATCACAAAAGTCCCAGAGGTTGTAATATAATGTATAAGCAAACAAACGTTTCAAAATGTTCCCAAGTATAAATTAATTGTTACTTTGTTCGGAAATTTAATTTCAAGCTACATCGTAAGAATAAAGCGTCATTTAATATTACCCTCCTTGTTGGACTGATTTCGTTCGTATACACCCACGCACTATTGAATTTTTGTAACAGCCATATTCATTTAATTTATAAATAATTTATAATGGAAAACAATCAAAATACCACCCCCTTTTGTTTTCATTTAAAAACTGTAAAAACTGTGTAAAGAGAGTAAAGAGGAATAACTATAGATATACATTCTTGATTTTTCGCAAGAGAGTTCAGCGTTAAAGTTTGAAAAAAAAATTAACTTTTTACATAAATCTAACTCGGGAAATATTTCGGATTAAAATTTCTATTGTGTAGTTATAAGACATAAAAACGACAGTATCGCCCTAAAATTGAGAAATGAACGATAAAAAAAAGTTATTCTTCACTTTAATGTGAAAAATTTAAAAAAAAAATCTTAGCGTTAAATAAACAAAGCATTAAAAGTAGTTTATTTAAGGGGAAAATATACTTTGATTCAGCTAGAAATGAATACTGCAATAAAATGGGAGAGTTGATAGTGAAAATAATCTCAATAATATTAGTATCTCAATATACCCCCAAGTGAAATAATTCCTCTGGAATCACGCGGTCATTAATGTCCTTTAGTAATCATTCTACCAAAGGCATTCATATTGAAAACTAATTTAAAAATGTAATTTGAAATGGTAAATACTCTTGAGAAATATTCTAATTCGTTCGGCGATTACTAAAAATTACCTCAAAAATTCATTTATTTTTCACTTTCAGTTGCTAATTTCGTGGTGTGTATTAAATATATTTTGCAAAGAATTGTTTCATCAGAGAATAATAATAAAAAAAATCCTGGTAAATTCATTGTTTTGTCCCGGAGCACAGAAATTTCTTAATTTTCCAAATACGTGTCTCCCTAAGATACGCCTCAATGAAGTTGGACTGGCGAAATGCCTTTTAGACGGAAATAAAGCAATGGTTCTTTTAGAAGAAAAAAAAAAGAGTTTTGTAAGTCATTTCGCGTAACATGTCATTAGATGCTGTTCGCTAATGGATTGATCTTGAATGAAATCTATTCTTTAAATTCGGTGAAAATCTTTCAAACGAAATTAAATATTTTGAAACTATTTGGATTTTTTTGGGTCAAATAATAGACTTTTTTTTTCTTTTGACACCTCCGTGAAATTCATGAAGCGTAGAAAATATTTCCCGGGTTCATACGGGATGTATTAACACTGATTACATTTTCTTTCATAAATATTTATTATTGGTAAAAAGTTATGGTTATAACAAATCTGTTTTAGTGCGTTTTCTTTCCAAAAGAAGTTAAGAGGGAAGCTAAATCCGAACATCTGTACGACTTTAAAACATATTTTTGATTTAAAACATTCCTCATTTGCTTCTGACTGATGTTTTGACTTTTGTCTTATGAAATTTCTTTAAATGAGGGTGGAACAAAAAATAATTGTAATTGAAGACTAATGGTTGAGGTAAATTGTTGTTATCATTTGGTGTTACCATTCGTTTAACGGAGCCGAAACAAAGTTGAAATTGATTTATATGTTAGTTTTGATAGTCAAAATTTTTTGCTGCCACGTCGAGTCATCGTCGCCATTTTGCATCGAGTTGACACAGTCAGTGAGATTTAAATTCGCCGTTATGCCCCGGAAATCAAGCAAAACTGAAATCATTGGGTTGCTTTCAGTGAATTATTCTCCAAAAAAGGGGGATGAAGGAGTGATCGGCCGGAAAAGCTGCAACGAAGAATTTTTGAAGTTCTATTGGCGTTATGATTAAGAATACGAGTAACAGTGATTTAGACAGCTGTCTAGCGATTCATTATGATAAATAAAAACAAACAGTTTTCGATGCTACGAGCGCAATCTCTTGAAATTTCTAAGACCCTACTGAACGACCTATGTATATAGGCAAGAAATTTTGTTTAAAATCCGAATTTTACAACTATTTCAGCATCCCTAAAATCAGTTTCCTTCCCTAAAATTATAACTTAAAACTTGAAATTGTATTTCCCGTTTTGGATGTTGTACAAAAATAAATATATTTATACATTCAATTGTATTCAGTCACTTCAAAAGATATGATATTGGAATACATCGATCGTATGTTAAGTAAATAAGTATTGCGCATAATTTTTTTTAAAAGTCTTTTAAGTAAAGAGGAAATGAAATATGTTTCAGTAGAATGATCTCAGAATTAGTAACAGCTTTTGTGCATTAGAATACTAGTAATTTTCAGAGAATATAACAAAATATGGAAGCTGCTATATTCTCCTTGGTAACAACTCCTAAAGTTATTGCGGAATCCTCTTATCTGGGAATCGGAAATTTTCCTGAAGCCCCTTTTCACCGTACAACACCGTAATGATCACCGTACAAAATGTCAATATAACACATGGATCTATAAGTCCCGAGACTAACATTGAAAACAACTTTTTTTTTGCAAAATTTTTTTTTATTCATCAACATAATCACCTTTTAGGGTGATACAATCGTTCCAACGCTTTTCCAATTTTTCAATACCATGTTTATAAAAAAAAATTATCTTTCGCTTCAAAATA
Source organism: Nephila pilipes (assembly GCA_019974015.1). NCBI lineage: Eukaryota > Metazoa > Arthropoda > Arachnida > Araneae > Nephilidae > Nephila > Nephila pilipes. The sequence continues at coordinate 212,674 of BMAW01023693.1, read as the reverse complement.
AGCTTCAGTTTCAGCGATGACCTCCTCATTTGAGCCAAATCTTTTTCCCTGGAGCATTTTTTTAAGATCAGCAAAGAGCCAGTAGTCACTGGGGGCTAAATCTGGCGAGTATGGGGGGTGGGGAAGCAGATCAAAGCCCAATTCGTTCAATTTTGCCATTGTTTTCATCGACTTGTGGCAGGGTGCATTGTCTTGGTGAAAAAGGATTTTTTTTCTCTGCATGTGCGGTCGTTTTTTTGCGATTTCCTCCTTCAAACGCACCAGCAAATCAATATAATAATCACTGTTGATCGATTTACCTTTTTCGAGGTAGTCAATGAAAATCACGCCATGCGTATCCCAAAAAACTGACGCCATGACTTTGCCAGCTGACTGCTGCGTTTTCGGACGGCTTTCGCCAGCTGTACGCCACTCAGATGACTGCCGCTTCGACTCTGGAGTGTAGGGATGTATCCATGTTTCGTCCATGGTCACGTAACGACGCAAGAAATCTTTTTTGTTGCGAGTAAATAGCGATAAACAGCTTTCTGAATCATCGACTCGTTGCTGTTTTTGTTCCATCGAAAGCAATCGCGGCACCCACTTGGAAAAAACATTTTTCATGCACAATTTTTCATGAAGGATAGTAAATACACTTCCATATGATATCTGTGTCATCTCAGCAATCTCACGGAGCTTCACTTTACGATCTTTCATAATAATTTTTGTCACTTCACTCACATTTTCCGGTGTAACGGCTTCCACAGGTCTACCCGAGCGTTCCGCGTCATTTGTGTCGGTACGACCACGTTTAAACTCGGCAAACCACCGACAAATCGTTGCTTTTGATGGACAAGAGTCCGGGTAACATTTTTCAATTCATTGTTTCGCTTGCACGGTGTTCTTACCCATTAAAAAACAATGTTTTATCAGAACACGAAACTCGGTTTTTTCCATTTTTTAAGCAAACTACAAAACGACTTTACTCCAACCTCGATAACTCAGCTGTTTCTGGTCCGATCGACTTAAAATTTTGACACGTTTCAAGCAAAGGTTCGTACTCTATAAAGACCTGGTTACTGGTTTACTACGAGCGCCATCTCTGGGTTAGTCTCGGGAGTTATTGATCCATGTGTTATATTGACGTTTTGTATGGTGATCCTTCTTTATATATAATATATATAACTATAAATCTGATAAAATTTTGCAGAATGTTTTGAACAATATTTTGGAAAGACTTGAAGAAACCGTAATTATATATTAAAAATAGTATAGAATTAATTAATTCCATAGCCAATACCCAAATTAAGCAATTTATATTTATGATTTTCAGGATCTGTTAATTCCATTGATATAGAGGATATGATTTGGGTTCTAATGATACTCTATAATAAATATGACAAAGAAAATACGATAAAACTGTACAAATTTAAGAACATTTTACAATTGGTACTGCAGTATAATTATGTAATTTTCAATAAGAAAATATACGGACTGATAAAGGGCTTGTCTCAAGGAGGACCACCTAGCTAATCTGTTCTTACATTTTTATGAATCGAGTCACTTGAACAACTCTCTTTATGTTTTTTTATATATGGGTGACCTAATAATTTTTAGTAAATATAGAGATCTTAAGCCGAACATATTGATTTTTTCCAAATTATTTGGTTTTATTGCAGATAAATTCAAATATAAGTGAGGATCAATATTTAGTTACAGAACTACAGCTAAAGGATTACAACACTTATAGTAATTTATATGATAAAAGAGATGCATTTAAATTTAAGGTAATTAAAATGCTTTACTGGGAAATCAATATTCACTTGTCCATATACAAAAACAATATTTTAAACTTTTTGCATCGTAATTAACTGCTAGTTACTCATGATAAAGATAGATTCAATAATATTAAGAAATTTAAAGGAGAATGTATCGAAGGTACTCATCCAAAAGATTTTTTTAAAAAATATATTCCCAATAATTTATATGATGATCCATTTTGATATGTATTTAAGATTTCTCAGGAGGAGTTCTTAGGGGACTCAGGACGGTATTGAAGTGTGATCAAGTAAATTGGATTTTAAATCTAGAAAGATTTTTCTTTATATTATGACAATTTTCTCCCTAGGATTTTTATTTTATAAATTGATTTATATGAATTTTTGATATTTACATCTTGAGGAGTGAGATTTTATTCTGATATTTTTTTAGAATTAGGACATTTTAAAAAATGTAGTCTTATTCATAAGGGCTATTGCCTTTCAGGACTTTCGTGAAATTTTAAGATCTTTCGATTCAAAAACAAATCAACCACACAACATTAGGATTACAAAGACAGCTAGTAAGTGGTCTAACAATTAAGATCTCTTAAAACATTTCTACATAGTATACATTTACAAACACATATTTTATTCAATGGATTCTAAATAATTTTAACAGCTAAAATTCTAGTTTATGTTCCATTGTATATAATTTCTATTCAAGCTTGTACTCATTATGAGATAGACAGACAGACCACATTTATTTGCGCATATCTTTTCAAATATAAATTATATACACAATTTTCACAAGCTTAATTTTACAACAATCGTTTTTACATCTTAGAACCAAATTAAATTCTATTTTTTTATTCATTGCCAGTACATTTTCTAAAAACAAAAAACGTGATGTGGTGTTGCCAATAGCATAATTTTATTTCTTTGTAACAACTTTAAACATTTAAAAAAATATAGATTAATAAAGAAAATTGAAAAAAGTATCACTTTAAGTTTAAATCGTTTTCTTTTAAATATTGAATACATCACAACCTCTCCCCCCTCCGAAATAAACTTTAATAAATTTTAAAATTAAAGTTTCTTAAAATTTAATTTATTGTTTCTTCCTATTTCAGGAAATTGATTTGCTTTTTTTATAAAATAGTTCTTTTTTAGCAACACCATTTCTTATACTAAGCTTAAATTTCTCAGAGATTACATAAAAAAATCAATAATAAACGTACGTATAAAATAAGTTGAATATCTCTTACATAAATACATACAGGTATATAACTTTCCCCCAAAACATGCATTTTTATGATGCAAACATTCAAAAGCACTTTTTTCTTAAATACTGCAAATAACATAAACATAATATGAACTGTAAGAAAAAAAGTAAATTATAATTATTATTTTAAATATAATTTCTCTAATCAGGCCATGGAGTGAGACTTAAAGTATCTGCATGTTTACGATTCTTGCCACTGCCAGGAACTTCTGTATAATTATAAGACTGTAAAGCCATTGCCAATCTCATAAGTTGTGGATTCAATTTTACATTATTTTTAAGCCAAATTTAAATATTATGGTCCATCATGGTGATGAATTTATTTGGCCCATCCAAATAACATTGTAGTTTCTTCACAGCAATTACTTTGGCAGCGCACTCTTTCTCTGCAACAGAATATCGCTTCTCAGCTCCTGAAAACTTCTTTCTGAAAATATCAGAAAAGATACACTTTTTCATTTATATATATATACTGAAAATCTATGAAAGAAAAATTTAAAACACTTAAAAAGACAAAAAACCAGAAAGAAATGTAACAATGAAAGAAAAATAAATGAAAAAATGGAACCCAGCAAGTCAAAAAGCAATATCGGGCTGAGGACCGATTAAGCGGGGTTAAACTAATTCAATGGTACCAACCTTCCCCCTTTGCGACTTGGTAGGCTGAATTAGGAAATCCAAATTGCAAAAGAGTTCATGATTAAAAGATGCAAACAAATTCAGCGATAAAATCTACAAAAATAAAATCTATAATTCCTTGTAGGCTGAATTGGGAAATCCAAATTACAAAAGAGTTCAATGATTAAAAAATGCAAAAAAAATTTCAACGATAAAATTTACAAAATAAAATCTATCATTCTAAGAATTATCAACAAATCAAAATATAAAAATTACTTACAAAATTCAAAGAAATGAAGATTCAAATATGTGAGTAGTAAGACGGAATTTTCTTTAAGCTTCAAGATGTGTATCACATACTCAAAATGAAAAAATATAACACATCATCACCATATAAATTGAAAAAAGATTTAAGTCATTGTTTGATTGGTAATAAAATGTAAAAAGATGCAAACAATTGGTTGGTAATAAGTAGTATGGCGAAGGAGTATAACGGTCCAGAGAGTGAGTAAAAATGTAAGCTGTGTAAATGTAAATAAATAAATTCTTCACGGCTAGACCACTAACAAGCCGACTTTGTGGACCTATTGTTGTGTGGTGGATTTGAAATTGGATCACGATTCGCAAAGATGTTTAATATATTTGTGATGTATATAAGTATTTAAGAAATTTATTGGATAATCATGATTCAAACAGTTGTTGAAGAATTTTTTAATGTTATTAAATTTGTCTATTTTATGCGTGGTTAATTTGTTATTAGGTAATAAAAAGCCCAATAAAATATTCCTATAAATGGATCTGTGTAGATTACTGTTCCAAAAAGGTATTTTAATTACATGGAATTCGAATCTCTCTCTTTTATCAAAAATATTACTAATAAGTCTATTGTCAATTATTTGCAAATCGAGATCTAAAAATTCTACTGTATTTGAATTAAAATTAGTTTTTAATAATTTGAGGTAATTAGGGTAAAATGAAATATTTGGTTTAAAATCCTCAGTTTTACCTAAAATAATTAGATTATCTATGTAACGAAAAAGAAAGTAAGAATCATTGTCAATCTGTTGTAATTCATAAAAATGTAAATAAAAATTGGCCAGACAATTACTAGCTGGACCTCCCTGAGGGAGACCCTGAATTTGTTTATAGAGATTTTGACCAAAAACTATAAAATTCTCTTGTAATACAAGTTTAACGAGAGTATTGAATTTTTCCTGTTTTATTGTTTGATTAAAATGATATTTATTGTATAAAATTGCAAGAACCTTAATTAAATCTTGAATATCTATTGAGTTAAAAAGGTCTTCAAAATCATATCCATGTATAGAGAATACCTCTTGTTCCTTCATGTTTTTGACAATTTCAAAACTATTTTTAATAATAGCGGTATTATCAATATTGTCAATAGATTTTTGAAGAATGGATTGAAGGAGTTTGCCAGATTTAGTGATATAGGTGTTATATCCATTCGTAATACTTCGAAATTTTACAGGATTTTTGTGAAATTTTGGCGTTAAGAAAATATATGGAAATTTAATGTTTGTAAGGTGTAAACCCACCTTCTTATTGAATGCCAAAAGACGATTATTTATTTCTCTGTTACTATATTTGGATAACTGGAAAGCATTATTATTCATTACATGTTCACTCAATAATTTATGATAGTAAAATTTGCAAATAATTGCATAATTTGCAGGAACCTTATCTACATAAACGATAACAAAATCTTTCTGCAAATCATCTATATCAAGTTTTAGATCTTTAATTGTAATTTCCTTATCCACTTTAAAATTCAAATATAGAATTTTCTTCAAAACACATGACCTGAATTCATCAAATGCCTCAATTGGCAAACCATATTTAATTGCAACCTTAAGAATAAAATTGTCAAAATCATTAGTAATTTGTTTTCTCACTACAAGGTTACTATTAGTAATCATGAGCCTGAATCCAGTTCCTTTATTCATGAAACCTCTCAATAAATCGCTTTTAACGATGTTCATGTTTCCCGTAACAACATGTTGATGGAAAATTTTATATATATATATATAAAATTTTTAACTGGATTGTTTTTAATTGGAAAGTTTTTAATTAGAAAGTTTTTATATGAAGATTGGAAAAATTTTGTAACAGAGATATCTTGCCCCTGAGAACAAATGTGTCATCCATCTTGCTGAGAATTTTTTCACACCCAATTTTTCGTGTATAGTTTAAAACTCTATACCTTATATATGCTAGAGGTCTCAACTGTTCTGCGCACTACGATTTGTCGGTCACTCAAAACCATAATCACTATGGTAGTAATCACTTCCACTGGACGTTCCGAACGACTTTTATCTTTTGTGGATGTGCAGTCACGTTTAAACTCATTTACTCCAATTGTAAACTTTGAGCAGACATGCAATATATATATATATATATATGTATATATGGACAAACACCACAGTATAATTTTGCAAAATATATAACATTATATAACAAACTGAATATCAATCATAATGGCAGATATAACTATCGTTGGGTCTTACTAATTAAAATAGTACCCCCAGATCAAGGGTGTTTAAAAATTGCGTTTTTTTGACAGCAAATGACTTTCCGAATGCAAGCGGGAGTTATAATTGCGTGCTGCCATCTGTTAAACGGAGCCAAAACAAATGTTGACTTGATCGGCTTTCAGTTTTCTTGTTGTTAATGGTAATTATATTTCTTGGGGGATCAATTTTTTCTTTTAATTTCGGTAAAGTTATACCCGTCATTTTTAATAAAATCAAGATTATAATCGTCAATCTTAATATCAGGATTAGTTTCAGAGGTTTTATTTTTTCAAGTTTTATCTTTAGGAAAATTAGGAAAAAAGCGAATGGCACTTAAAGCTGAGCGAGTTTTTGGTGAACTTCGATTAAGATTATTCTTTTACGGAGAGCTCGTAGGTTTGATTGATTGATTTTATTAATGTCGTAGTAGAAACAGCACGAATGCTGTTAACGACGGACCTCGTCGTTTTGAACCCCGGTCAAGTGATGAGGACGACACTTTAGCTGGCTCCTCCCTCTCCAAACTTCCCAACCATGCCAACGGGAGGACTTCGAGCCTCGATAGATTGAACGTGCATCAGCCCCGGCTACACGGTGGGATTTTTAGTGGTATCATGGCTCGAACCCACGACTCGAAAACCACCAACCACGAGTCCATCACCATGACCACTAGTCTAACACTACCGAAAGCTTGTAGGAAATCATCCAGATTAGGGGGGGTCTCATTCAAGTTCTTAATTTGCTGGTGTGAGTTTTAACTCTTCATTAAGTGGTGTGAGAAAGTTTTCAACTATTTCAATATCGAAAGATTTAATTTTTCTGTCTCATTCTTCATACTGAGCATGGGTAAGAAATGCTGGGGGAGCTAGACACCCTCAGGAATCACAGCCGTATTTTCTACGCAAATGTTCATAGTGCACCAGATCAAGTATCCAAATGAGTGTCAATGGTGCTAAGTCCTCTGACAAAACGATATGACGTGTTATGTGTAATATCTTGGCTCTAATGCATCCGCATTAATGAAGATGCTATTTATTGCATTGGTTTTTTACATATACTAGTTGCAATAGAATAAGATTCAAACCTGAAATTTTTTTCTAAAAAAAAAAGACATGAACATTTTTCCATTAATATGAAGAGAGCCTGGATTGAAATTTTACTAAATAAGACACATAATTTCATGCAGAACTTGAAATTATTTTATAATTAAATGTTGTATTGTCATCCCTACGCAGCTAGTATGCAAAATTTTAAGGCTCTAGCTCCTCGAGGAGTGTGTGAAAAATTGAAGAAAACATTCGTGTCCAATTGATAATCTGTTCAAGGTAATAAAGGAGTTGGAAATAAAAAGAGCGCGACAAACTGCTTTTCGATACACAGTAAGAAAGATGATTGAAAAACGTACTTAATTTATTTTCCTTTATTTTATTAACTATGCATGTTTAATAATAATGTTAAGGCATTTTGGGTTTTATCGTTGTTGTTCAAGAGAGCCGCTACATATTCCCTCTCCAGTATCATTGTGATTATGTGGAATAATCAGAGTTTTCATAATTTATAATTTTTGAATGATATTTGAGGTACATGCAACCAGTGGTTCAATGCTAAATTGTTCTCTGTTTAAGTCCTGGATCACCAATTCGCAGAGAGAGGTTTTCTACCCCATGGCGGGGGAGGCTTGTTGACCTTGAGTGCCGGCGAAGTTTCGAACCTTAAATGTTTGGGTCCCAAAAAAGCTGGTCCGGTCGAGTTTTACAATGCTCTTAGCAGCTAGATCAAAAGGGATTACCTTTCAAGCTAACTCTATATCGAGTCGGTTTCATGTAAAAGAAATTGCATCAAAATTTTATTCAACACTCTGGCAGAAAGATGGGAAAAAAATGTTTGCCGATGCCGAAATTTTGACAATACCACCATCCCAAAACAATGGGACATCTGACTCGAAAACTGAAAATTTCATCTAAGAATTTCAGTGATTTATTAAAATGCTAAACATAATTCAGAATTGTATCTTCTATTTGAATTCATTGGTCTATAACAGTGGTCTTCAGACTGCGTTCTACAGAGCCTCAAGGATTTGAGAGTCACATTCCGGGGCTCCATGTGTCAAAAAATTAAGTAGAAATTTTAAGCACTTCTGCTAGATGACTAATGTTTATATATATATTAACTAAAAATATAAATATACATTTAGTTGTTTTGAAACTTCCTCAGAAGCTTCGTGTGTGGGCTACCGATGTCCGTTATGTGACGTTAGCTGTGACGTACATGCTAAAGTAGCTCCAAATTTTCAATTATTCAGTCGATGCATGTGCAAAATGGTTTGTACTATTGAATTTAAATGACCACGATTGTCTAAAAGTGAGCTATCACTGTGGTCTCCATGAAATATCTTTTTTAACGTGCGTGGAAACAAAAGCAAAATACAGAAACAAATTAAATGCAAAATATGAAATGCGACTGCAGATAACATCATTGGAGCTTGACTTTGGCAGTTTGAGTTAAGAAAAACGCAAGTCAACTCCAATTATTAGATATAATGCCTGGGTAGATGACACCTAGAGCTTGAGTTAATGCTACTATTAATGAGTAAGTTACGTTGACTTAATATTAAAAGTTTTAAATAACAATTACAAAAATTTTCTTTAATTTTTAACTGTACCTGTAACGTATTGATCTACTTTAAATATTAAGATACATTTTTTTTAAAGATGAGATGGGGTTCCCCAAAAAATCTTATAGCTCTGAAGGTTCTGTGAATCAACAAAGTTTCAAGACCACTGGTTTAAAATAATGTTATTTCAAATTCCTTTTTAAAAGATTTCAAGTTATTCATTTTATCAGATCGTTATAAGTAATCCTTCTCATCATTACATAAATCGTGCATTACACATTTACAACATTGTTCTTCTCCGATAAAAATTTCTCATTGTCTAAGATCAGGGAATGACACATTTCTCGCTAGAGAAACGCATATTTACAAGAATTCACTCAGGAGGAACCAGAACAAAGTTTCTCTCTTCCTGAGACTGATAAATAACTTTCGTAGGAGGACATAACTCTCGTCGCCCAATTTACGACCACCCATTACAGATAGGGGGTGAGGGAGATGATCCTTATCAGATTGTTCCCCACCCCCCTGTTTTAATGGTCAAGCCGACTGCCAACTTCAGAAAAGCAAAAGACACGGAAAGACTGAACTAAAAAAAACTGCCAGAGTTTTCCTTTCTTTAATGTCTGGAAGAGAGCGAACGAGATAATTTCGGGAGAGAAAAAGAGAACTAATCTCGTCCTGCCGATCGCATCACCTTTTCTCGGGGGCCGTCATTAGGGCCCGGGCGACACCTAATTAACATCCGAAGTTAAACGTCGTTCGAACGGGGCTATTAGCACTCGGCAAGCACTAATCTAGCTCATTAATTAGCCCGGCCTTTGTTTCATTGCTGATGCCTTATCGCGTAATATGTCATTTTTATCTTCAGTTCTCTCCCCCCATCGATTTCTTTCCCTCCACCCCTCCTTCTAAAACGGTCGGAGAAAAGTTTCCTCCGCGCGAGCGCTATCTTCGCTAATGTCACCACATTAAATAATTATTGTTCTACGTACGCCGCACGTGTAATTAGAGCAATGAAAATACATCCCTCCCCTCTCCCTCGATTCTTTATCTCCCCTCCCCTTGTCTTAGTTTTTTACTCTTAATTACTCGCTCGTATTTCGGGATAATCATTAAGAAAGTTAGTGGCTCCTTTTTTTTCTCTCCCGTTTCTCTCTCTCTTTCTCAATTTCCGTTTTTTCCCCCACCCGCTTCTTCCCCTTACTAATGGTTCGCGGTTTTGTGGCAAAGCGCCCTTTATTTTTATTTCAATTTGCTTTCCCTTTCAATTCCTTTCTTTTCCCCTTTGCCGTTCTGCGTTTTTTTTTTTATTTCAAATGTCCCACCCTCGCCTTTTCACCTGCCATCTCTCCCTCGCAGCGTATGTCTGCTATCTCCTCTGCACCCCCCCCTTCTCTCATGACGAAACCGCAAAACAAAGAATCAAATGAGAAGGGGGGGGGGTGCTTTTTGTTTCACGCTTCAACTGATAATCTACAAAACACTTTCGCACGCCCCTCCTTTTCTGGTGTTCCACAAATTGTTGTTTCTTGATGAGTATTTTTTCGCTTCCCTCCCCTTTTTTAACTCTCTCGCGCAAGTGATAAAACCGCGTCGCTTAAAGAGTTAATTGTTTCCTAATGAGATTTGCGAGGAATTGATCCGTCCTGCGCTGTGTCATCTTTTTTTAAAACCCTTCTAGGAATCGGAACATTCCTGACCAATGAGAAGCGGTCACCCCCGTATTGTCCAAGTCTGGATTCCAGAAGCAAAATGCATGGGAAAAACAGCAACCCCAACACCCTAAATATTCTTATAAAAAGCTTTTTGAACGTTGAAACATTGTTTTGTAGGTAGATTGAAATGAAACACATAGTTTCCTTAGAAACAAATTTAATGCTTGATAATACCCAAAATAATAGATACGTTAAAGTAATTTAAAAAAAAAAAAAAACAAGAAAAGAAAAGACATACCATAGAATCTCAGTAATATACGTATTCGAAAGCAATCTACCGTATTAGACCAAATATTACGCTACACCAATTTTTTTTAAAGATTGGCGAAGGAATGAGGAGAAAGAGAATTTATTACGATCTATTAATTTTGCATAAAAAAATTAAAAAAGAAAAAAAAAATGTAATTCAGTCAGATAAGCATTTATTTAAAATAATTGATGACATGGATTCTGAACTCTTTATTGATATGATTTGCATCTTCCTTGACCTCTCATTAAATAGATTTCAATGTTCATGGATAAATCTGGCTTACGTATAAACTTCACCTTTGTGGCATCGTATGATCTTTCCTCGCTGACCACCGAGCTTGTAATCCGGCAATCGGGAAACTGGTCAAGTATGAACAAACAGTTGTACTGAAGTGAATTCAAATCCTTCTACAGCAACTATATAAAATGTAGTTTGAATCTCAACCTCAGCTTCTAACGTCGGCTCCTGTTTCTTTCTTTTAGCACATCAGCTCATTATTGTATTTTGTTAATATCTTAGTTTCTTTTAAATATTATTAATAAATTATTTCTGAGGTGCAAACCTTCTGATACAGCTACTTTTGTTTCAAACCATACTTTCAATTCATATACGTTTGTGTTTGAGATCTTACGGTAAAAATTACCCAAAAGTAAATATTTGCCTTTTATCATGATTATAAAACCATTTCTTAATTTCAGATGTTTTTCATACTTACGAACAAAGAACATTTTTTTAAAAAAATTTAATAATTTTCTGTTTGTTTATAGAACGTTTTCTGCGCCCCCTAACCTGAGTAACACTTCTCCTCTGAGCTTTCAAACTACGGTCAGCTAATGACCCTTGAGTTGTCACGCCAACGTGGCCGCTGTAGCCTAGTGGTCATGGATTCGTGGCCGGGGTTTTTCGTTCAGTCGCGGGTTCGATCCTTGGCCGCCAAAGACCCGCCGTGTAGCCGGGGCTGATGCACGTTAAATCTGTTCGGGACCCAAAGTCCTCCCGTTGGCGTGGAGTGGATGTTAAGAGGGGGGGGTGGCAGCTCAGGTGTCATCCTCGTCACTTGACCGTGGTTCAAAATTACGAGGTCCGTCGCCATTAGCCCTCGTGTTGCTTCTAGTGCGACGTTAATACAAAAAACTAAACTAAACTAAGCTGTTACGCCAACGTGAAGACTGTTAAAAACTAAACTAAACTAAGCTGTTACGCCAACGTGAAGACTGTGTACTTCTAACATATGAAGTTCAAGATTGACGTTTGAGGAGATAGGGACTGACTCGCATCAAATACCCCTTGGCTTTGTAAGTCCGCCATCGTTATGGAGTGGGATGTGAATTCCGACGTCATCAATGAACTGCTGTTAAAATAGTTGAAACTTTGGTTTACAAGCAAGTTACCAATAGTACGAGAAGCTATTGGCAACAGATCTTGTTATTTTGAGCAACGACTAATTGATACCTTAAGTAGTACCACATCTCACTATGTGATAAAAAAAAAATGTCGCGAAATATTGATTTTATGAAGCATATCTTTGCGTTTTATGTGTATTTACACTTGAAATTTATCACTCTGGGGGGCTTACCTTCATTAAGTAAGAATGGGCATCACTATCGCGAAGCATCGTAGTGATTTTTTTCCCCTTTCAAATGGGGTTTACTGTCTTTGGGGAATTGCGCACCCTGGATAGCCTAGTCATCTCTCTGTATTTTTGACTCTCCAGTTTCTGAATCACAGCGTTACCTTGTTTGGTGCAACATATTTGGCTCTTGCGAAAAATAATTTCCACCAACACACATCACGCCTAAAATTCAACGCCCTAGGGGGCTTACCTACTTTAGGTGAGCACGAAAGTATGTTACTTACCTTGAGGAACGCTAGTAATCTTTTTCTTTCCTGTGGGGTTTACTACCTTTGTTAAAAAAAAAAGGGGGGGGGACGCATCTCCGGGCTACCCAAGTGATCCTTCTCTATTTTTGACCCTCCTTGTCAATTAATGTATGTCTTTTTTTTCAAACGTCAAAAACGCAGTTACGCCTTGTTTAGCGTAGCATGGCTATATCTGGTTCTTGCGCTATTAAACATGACAATCGGTCTCTGAATCTGAAATTCAACAGCATATCCGAAGTTTCCATTAATTAGTGATAAAAGAGACACACCATAATTTAATTAAATATCTAATAGAACTCATAAATAGTAATTTATTAAATTTTCATTATAATTGTAAATGCAGACTTTTTTTTTTATTTAAGTTTATAATAAGCAAGTAGCAATAATAAGTAATGTTTTTGTGATCCATTCTGTTATAAAAAATGGCACTCATTGATAAAAGAAATGTGAGCAAAAAAAAAAACAATTCCTTCTTAACCTGTAGAAGGTAAAAAATAACGTTTTGTCTCAATGGATCGATTAGACCCAATTTGGTTAGTATTTAAGAAATACCTCATTTTGCTCGAATTAATGAAAGATGAATACCTCAAATGGTAGAAAATGTAACAGCAAAACTGAATTCGAGAACAAGAGACTGTTGCATTTAGCGTTGCTCTTGATTGATGAAATTACCGATGTGAATGATGTATACATTGCAATAATTGCCCGATATTGTGATAAAGATCGAATTTATGAAGAATTATGCAGCTTGATTTCTCTGTACGGGACAACTAAGGGACAGGATATTCTTTCTTCATTAATAAATTATTCTGTATCTGAATATTTGTGTATCTGCTGATGAAACGCTCCTGCAACGGTTGGCTCGGAAAGAGGATTTGTCAAACTTCTTAAATATCATATTAAATTAGACAATAAAGTATAGAACTTCCGCTGCTTAATACATCAGGAAAATTTTAGTTGCCGAAATTTCGTCATAGCGCTTAATTTCTGTAATGAACTCTGCTATTAAAATTGTTAATTTTTCAATAGCGTCCGCGCTCTTCATTGGTACACAGGCAATTTAAAACTCTTTCAGAAGAAATGGAAAGTGAATATGTGAATTTCCACTCATACAGCCATGTTCATTGGCTTAGTCGAGGTATTGTCTTGAATAAGTTTGAGACATACATGAAACACATTAAAGTTTTTCTTAATGAGAAGGAATAACATTTCCCCGAATTGAGCAAAAAAAAAAAAAAAAAAAAGAAAGAATTGTTATGCAAATGGATGTTTCTGACTGATATAATTAAACATCCTAATGAACGAAACTAATATTGTAAGGAAAGGCCCAAACAGCTCTTGAACTTGTTAAATATTGAAAGGCTAAATATATTTTCCCTAAATATTAATACTAGCACATATAAATACTTCCTAAATGTTAAAGCGTTCACAACTGCATAGACAAAGATGAACTTCAAATCTACGTTGAAGAGCTTAAGGAGAATTTTCCAAAAAATTCAAGACTTTGAAGCTTGTATGCTTATATTTTCTTTCTTAATATGACCAAATTTAATAGACCCATTAATAATCCAATTCTATTTGTCAATTTTTGAGAGAAGGGAAGTTGATAGTTTTGAAAAATAACTTATTGAACGAACATTTTTAGAATAAGGGAAAGTAAAATTTATGAAATTACGAAAAAATCTAGAAAAAACTAACAATAAATCGACAGCTATTTAAATTGCCAGATGTTATTACCGAAGAGATTTAATTGTGCTCTGCTTTCAACTTTTGGTTCTATATAATGGCTCAAAATATAGTTCTGAAAATTGGTTGAAAAGCAAAAAGAGCTATATAACGTCTTTATAAAATATCACCTATTATTTTTCAAAAATCGTCTGCACTTTTAACGAATAGCAATCAAGAAAGAAAACTACCCGTGTGGTGACCGGGAATGACAACATAGTTTCACTGTAGCTCATGTATGTCGTAAGAAGCGACTAAAATGAGTACCCAGCGTCTGGGGGAATAGCCGGGCACCCTGCCCCTGGGGATTTTAACAGGGGACCTCAGGGACTTATCTTCTTTAGGTAAGTACAGGCATCATGACCCCGAGGTACCATAGTGATCTTTTTCTTTCCCATGGGGTTTACTGTCTTTGGTAAATACGGGTGACGCACCCCCGGGATATCCTAGCAATACTTCTCTACTTTCGACTTTCCTTCTTGTCAACCAATTGTCTTTTATTCAATTTCTTCACGTCTAGACCGCGGTAAAATCTTGTTTGGCGCAGCATAACCTCATCTGGCTCTTGCGCCATTAAACTATACAATCACTCATTCACTCAAGAAAGAAAACATATCACTATATACGGATTTCTCAATAGAAGAGCTATCAGAGCCAACAAAAACTGATATGCCAGATTGAAATCCTTATCGCTCCCAAAAGTCGTGATCACCGATACTTCACCTTACGGCCCGATCATTAATACAAGTACACAGTGCTCCCTCTATAATCCGTCACTTCACCTTTCCTGGTGGCCGCAGTATCCTAGTGGTCAAGGTCGTGGACTCGCGGCTGGTGATTTTCGTTCAGTCGCGGGTTCGATCCTTGGCTACCAAAGACCCGCCGTGTAGCCGGGGCTGATGCACGTTAAATCTGTCGAGGCCCAATGACCTCCCGTTGGCGTGGTTTGGAAGTTAGGAGAGGGGGTGCCAGCTCAGGTGTCGTCCTCGCCACTTGACCAAGGTTCAAAATTACGAAGTCCGTCGCTAATAGCCCTCATGTTGCTTCTAAAGCGACGTTAATAAAAAAAACAAACTAAACTAAACTAACTCACCTTTCCGGTCATGTCAGTAATCCGGGATTTCATACAAGTAGACAAGCCAAACTGACGTTATTCGATCCCTTCTACTTCAACGAACATTTTTTTTTTTTTTTTTTTTTTTTGTCGTTTTATAATTTCCGAGAGTTTGACACTTCATTTACGTGTACTGGATTAAAATTTGGTGATAAATGCATAGCTTTTGCGGTTTAAACGTGTTATCGTTAGCAATTTTCAGGTAATCCGATATTTTCGGTTATGTGGTCTCTCTGGATTATTACCTAGAGAGTACTGTTCTTAAATAAATGAAAAGTGAAGAAATTACCAGCAGAGGGTTTAGTTTAGTTTTGTTTTTATTAACGTCGCACTAGAAGCCACACGAGGGCTATTGGCGACGGACCTCGTAATTTGGAATCACAGTCAAGTGACGAGGACGACACCTGAGCTGCCCCCTCTCTCCTAACATCCACACCACGCCAACGGAAGGACTTTGGAAACGAACAGATTTAACGTGCATCAGTCCCGGCTACACGGCACCAGCAGAGGGAGAGACAAACGATATATAGACCATATTGCTTGTAGAATTTTTTTGTTTTCCATCACAACAAACTCAAGCTATTGAAAATATTGATAATTCAGCGTGGTTAGAATAATCGAATTGTTAACCCCTAATATTGGAGAAAAAGTATGAGGGAGTTTCCTCGATGATATTCGTCACATATCCAATCCCTTTAGATTGATAGATTGTTTTATTAACGTCGCACTTAGTAGCAACGCGGGGGCCGTTGGCGACGGATCTTGTAATTTTAAAACTCTGTCACGTGACAAGAACGACA
This sequence comes from Nephila pilipes, assembly GCA_019974015.1. Lineage (NCBI taxonomy): Eukaryota > Metazoa > Arthropoda > Arachnida > Araneae > Nephilidae > Nephila > Nephila pilipes. Next base: position 196,402 of record BMAW01023693.1, on the reverse strand, counting down.
CAAGAGCTGGCTTCTTTTCTCCAAACTCCCGCCTCACACCAACGGGAGACTTGGAGCCACGATAGGTTTAACGTGCATCAACCCCGGTACGGGGAAGGTCTTTAGCGGTCTATATCTGTTAACTTTTTCTATATCTGTTAACTTTTTCTATATCTGTTAACTTTTTAGTACGTATTTTCAAAAACACTTTTTGTAAATTTTTATTATGTGGTTTTATATATAATACAATATTGTACTCCAATCCAAACTGAGGGCTTGTGTGCACAATTTCAAGGTTCTAATCAATCTGGAAGCGGGTAAAAAATAGATGAAAAGATTGATGCGAAACTGATATGCGATGCAAAGTAATAAAAGTGTTGGAAAAAGGAATTTTTACATGAGGAAAGGATTTAGAATGGTTGGAAATCGTAAAAAATGGGAATAACGTATCGTCCCTGGAAAATGAGTACAATTGGAAGAGAGTAGATATAATTATTAAGGATATCAACCCGAGAAATACACCTAAGTATTTTTATGTTTGTTCCTATGAATATTTAAGCTTTTGTGATTATTTTTTCTAATTTGAATTATTTCATTTACGTATTATTTGCATCAATTTCAAACTAGTTGTAATTTTTTCAGTTTCATAGAGTGTCACATCTTGTGATAATGAGAGCTATGTTTAATAATATTTTTGTTGTACAGGTGTTTACAAAATAACTTTGAATAACTACTGTTACAAAACAAAAGAAATTGCAGCTATTTTTCTCAAATTAGATTAAAAAGGATTTAAAGTTTATAAAATTATAAATGTCTAATGCGACCAGACCCAGTATATGCTGATGACATCCAGTCGATTACAGAGCTCATCCCCCATTTTTTCTGCGTGTTCAGTGTCGTGTACATATTGATTTTTTGTTTGTTTTGTTTTTTCATTAACGTCGCACTAGAAGCAACACGAGGGCTATTGACGACGGACCTCGTAATTTTGAACCACGGTCAAGTGACGAGGATGACACCTGAGCTGCCACCCCCCTCTCTTAACATCCACTCCACGCCAACGGGAGGACTTTGGGTCCCGAACAGATTTAACGTGCATCAGCCCCGGCCACACGGCGGGTCTTTGGCGGCCAAGGATCGAACCCACGACTGAACGAAAACTGCCGGCCGCTAGTCCACGACCTTGACCACTAGGATACCGCGGCCCCGTGTACATTTTGAAGAGCTGTTGTTATTCGCGTTTTCAGTTCGTCAATGTTCGCCAGTAGAGGCGGAAAAAACATTTTGACTCTAAAGTTTCTCCAAAGAAAAATAAAATTATTGGAAGTCAAGTGAGGTACACTGGAGAGTCTTTGATTAAGAGTTAGGTCGTCAATTGCTCTGCGACCCATAAATATCATGCCGCTAGATATCGTTCAAGTTTTTGATTGTGGTCACATAAAGCTTTTACAATTATACAAACTTAAAATTATTTTTAATTTAAAATGTTCAAAAGGGTTGTAACATGTATAGTTTTGTAATAGTAGCTCTTCAAAATTCTTATATACACACACCGTATAGTAACTGACAGTATTATAAATTACTGCGAATCTCATACATAATTCCTTTTGTGCTATAGATATCACAAAGAGATTTAAAATTCGATGATTATTTCACCCCAAAAATAATTTTTTTTTATTTCTTCGTGAATAGGTATGCAATTTAGTGATTTTTAGTCCTAAGTACTGACAAATATATTCTAAATGGCTTCCTTCGGAAAAGGACGGTAAGCAGATTTAAGATATTTAGAAAATGCGAGAGTAACCGATGGCTTACAAATTATGCAGCTTAAAAATCCTGTTATGAATTCGTTCTAAGAATGCTGTACTCAATAATGCAAGAAATGAAAAGGAAGCATCGCATGTCAACTAATAAAAATCACAATTAAATCATTTTTAATTAGATATCCTTTTGTCTCTATTGGAAAAGCAAGCCAAAATAATTGATGCAGAAAAATGGGTTATTCGGTTACTCAGTATCCTACCATAATTTTATATTGAAAATATTACCGAACCTGTCAAGCTGTGGGCAGAGGACGCTCACGTTAAACCCTGTTGCTAAAAACAAGCAAATTGATCATCTCCGAAACATTTCGTCACCAGAAAACTCCGGAGAGTACAATTTCCGTAGTGAACAAACCTGTTGCGAAGGGAGGTACTAAAAGATTGAATGATCAGTGAAAGCAGAGGGTTGAATTTAAAGAACATCATTTGGTCTGAGGTATTTGAAGAAGTAAGAAAAACGTTTCTGAAATAAGTTCCTTTGTTACATTCGAGGGTATCAATGAAAAAGAAATGAAACCGTGATTACGGGATGATTCTGTAACCACCAAAGGAACACTATCCAGAATTGAAAAAAAAAATGCCTCTCCCTAAATCTCGGGATCTTTTTCACCCACAATCCCTCCGCTCTGAATTAAAAATAATAACGCACTTCCGAAATTGAATGCCGAACAATTCCGAAAACGGTTCCATCCATCCATATATTGAGAGAAGTAAAATAATTGATATCATTCAGCAGGTGTACGGAAGGATCCCTCGCGATTCCGTTTACTCGCGACCTTTTCGTGAAATTCAGATTATTATTTTCAGTTGACGTCAGGATTAAATACAAACATTCATACTTTTTTTCTTGCTTTTTTGTACAGCGTGGGATACCATAGACTTCCAACAACACAATTTGTACTCCGAAGGAGAAAAATTTGAAGCATGAGAGAAAGAAGTAAGTCAAATGTGTGCCTAAAAACGAGCAAAACGAAAGCGCAGGGTTAGAGTTGGAATCTTTTACGAAATCAGAATGGCTTCTGATTGGAAAGTGCAGACGGTGACTTTCATCACAAAATACAGAAGGTAAAAGTCTGACAAAGTGGAGATGAACAAAAAGTTATTTTTGAAACCCATTCTTTGAAAGCTTGGAGTGGGTCGACCTGTTAAATACCTTTTATTTATGTTTTTTGGATTTGGATGTTCGGATTGGATATCAATCACCCTTTCTCGGTCAGTGAAAAGTTCCAACTTTTTTTTTGAAGAGATTATTTTCAAGATTTCGTGGTCAATGAGATTAGCTATACGTTCAACCAGTGTTTGATAATAAAATTTTAACAGTTACGAAAAATTTTTTTCACCATATAATTGATTTCCACGGCAATTAAAGAAAATGTTGAAAAAGTATTTTCACAGAAAATGCATGTCGATGTTAGAATTTATGTTATCGCTTTCGCCGTGATTCGCAGTTCATCAATCGTGTATTCTGACTATCGCGAGTTAACGTATCCCAACTGTAGTTTGAAAAGTACACCGCCCTAGAAATGTTCACCAACAACTGATATGGGTCTTGATGACATTCACGGAGGTAGGGATTCATAGCTATCGACTGGAAGATATATCTTGGAAATGAAATAGTAGCTTGAATCCAAACCGGATGGTCTAAAAACACGTGAGACAAAGACTAAAAGACAACAATTGAAAAGTTCTATGCAATGTCTTGCAAAGGATCCCCCTAAAAGAATAGTCCCTTAGGTGGCTAATAAAAGCAAATCAATTTTAAAATCCTTTGACCTCAAAACCATCTCAGGACGCCAAACTAAAAAGACGTAGTTTGAAATTCTTGAGGGGGGATGTCTGTAATATGATTTAAGGTTATACATAAATCGATAAATAAAATACTACATTTTTGTATTCGTTTCACTTAATCCAATAAAAAAATTGGTGGAAATATATCCGATATATTTTTGAAAAATGAGTTCATTGGTGATAAAAGCAAGTAACATATATATATATATATATATATATATATATATATATATATATATATAGGATGATTATAATTAAAGTTTAAGTTTCAAAACGCTGTAAAAAAACGTAATAGTGATCAGAATGACATCAAATTTGAACGGAATATTATTGAAGAAGGCGGAAAACGTATGGCATAAGAAAAAAAAATTCAAAATTTTAGCAACAGATGGCGCTGTAAGCATCATAATTTAAAAGGGTTCGATTACAAATGACAAATGAATCGTAAAACAACGACTAGGTGTAAGTTACACGTTAAACCAACTGTACTGTTTGATGTGAAAGAATGCACAGGTGTGATATTGTTGATCACGTAAGCCCATCCTCCACGGCAAGATCATATCACATCGGATGGGAAAAATCGGTTTTCAACTGTCCTGAGGCCAATAACCGCATAAAAAGCATCCACCAAATCGGTTTTTAAATTTCGCAAGACTGGCGCAAAACATGTTCAGTATGCTGTCCACCATTGTGTGCAACAAGATAAAATCGAGAAACAGCATGTTCCGCAACTGATCGTATTATTAGGGTAATGTTCATACCACTGGGGTTATGTTCAGAATGTGTTGTGCAATGCGTGCCTTCAGTTCAGCTAAGTGTGCAATTGCAGCACTGAACACAGCATCTTTCAGAGAGCTCCACAGCCAGAAGTCACACGGATTAAGATCAGGTGATAGAGGTGGCCAAGCTGTAGGGAAATGATGGCTGATAATTCCAGCATTTCCGAAATGCGATTTCAGCAGCTGCTTTACTAGATTTGCAATGTGCAGAGGAGCGCCATCTTGCATAAATAATAATAATAAAAAATAATAAATAAAATGCCATTATTAAATTTCAGAAGAGAAGTTGCAAGGTTCTATTTCAATTTACATTCTCTGTGTGAGCCGTAAAACAGTGGAAGACTATCGTTCAGTGAAAGCTCACAGAAAGGAGTATCGGAAAATATAAGAAAAAATCCTGAAGGACATTATTTAGAAGGAACGTTAGATGAAAAACTATGGAAATGTGCACTTAGTAAACACAATGTCAATGAGTAATGTGTATATGAAGTTGGTTTACATCATGGGTGTCTAAACTATGATCGTTTGAGGCCACATTGCAAAAATTGCCAGTACATATACATTTTTCAACAAATTTAAATAAAAATTAACTCTATATAGTTTTATTAAAATAAATTAACTTCTTTTTATTATAATTTTTTTAAAATTTGAATCAGATATGTATAAGTACGTATTTATTTTAAATTTCTAACTGTTTCGTTTCAATTAGATTGGATTTCATAAAGATGGAAAAAATTCGAATTAATGAGATGGATGATTTTGCTTTTGTTGAACAAGCAAATCGATATCAGGTTCAACAGACGAGGTAGCAACTCTTACTGCATTTTCAAGATGTTTATCAGTGATCTTTGTCCTATTTATATTTTTTGTAAGCTTCATTCTTGAAAATAATTGTTCACAAATATAAGTACTGCCAAAAGTTGAAGACATTAATAAAGCATGATTGTGAAAAATAGGATATTTATCGCGGGTAGGTAATCTTTATAAAACTCCAGTAAAGAAACATTCCTAAATTTTTCTTTCAGTTGAATGTCACTTTGCAGTTCAATGCACTCCATTTGAAGGCAATTTATTTATTTATAGAGAAAATAAGGTAGAAAATATATTGAAATATTCTTCATTTTTTCAAAAGTTTTGAAATCTACTTTCAAACTCTTGAATTAAATCAAAAATTAATGCAGTATATTTTGTGCAACTCACAGGTTTATGTGCAGCCAAAGTACTGAAATGTATCAAATTTTTTACTTTATTTGACTAAGCCAAAATTTCAATTTTCTTTCAGACTTTATAATTGTATGGAACATATCATTAATAAATTGATTTTTTCCTTGAAGTCTCAAATTTAAATCATTCAAATGTTCTGTTAAGTCTACTAAAGAAGTTAAATCTAAAACCCAATCTTCGTCCTCAAATTCATTCACAGGTTTCCCTTTTGTTTCCATAAATATTTTTATTTCAGTTCTCAAATCGTAAAATCTTTTGAGCATTTTCCCCTTACTGAGCCATCTTACTTCTGCATATTAAATAACATCTGCAAATTCAGTGCCCATTACCTTAAGAAACATTTCAAATTGTCTATGATTAAGTCCGTTTGCTCTTACAAAGCTAATGGTTTTTGTAACAACGCATACACTTTCCATTTTTAAAATTTTCCACATAAATTACCCTGATGTATGTTATAATGATATGCTATTAAGATCGTATTGCCAGCAGCAACGGCTTCATTATTAACCATTTTAACGAGTCCCCCATTTTTACCAACTATGGCAGGGGCTCCATCGGTTATGATAGCTGATAAATTTTTCATAGATAAAGAAAACCTTTTCATCGAATAAATCTACAAACTTGGTTGTGTCTTTTAAAGATACTAAAGCAACCATTTCTTCCGTATTATTATAATGTTCATAGATTCCTCTCATAAAAATTACCAATTGGGCCATATCAGAAGCGTCAGTGCTTTCGTCCGTGGCTAACGAAAAAAATTTAAAAGTAGTTCAATTACTTTTTAAAGACTTTTAAACTGAATGTGTAAATTTAAATATTTTCATAATTTACGTTTGGACCGCATTTTAAAGGCTTTTGAGGCGCACTTTAGACAAGCATGGTTTACATATCGAATGTATTATTACTTAAAAATATTCTGCAATTATTTACCTTTTATGTACCGAGATCCTCAAACACGAAATTTATTTTTAATGCAACAAAAATCGTACATTTATATTCTATTTTGTAAAATTTCATGATCTACGCTTGTCTATATGCAAAAATATAACTTTATAAGAAAATGATGTTTTTAAAATTTTTTGTAGTCATTGGATTAATATTGTTACAAAAATGTCAATTGTGTCGGTGTATATACGAAGGAAATCAAGTCCAACTCAGAGAATAACGGTAAATGGCCCTTTATACACAAATATACAGGATGACACACAAATAACAGAACATGAACAGAAACAGCACAAATCGAAACTTAGCACTTGTACAGATACAGATACAGGAACAAAAACAGCACTTGTAAAGATAGTCCCAGTTGTATCAGCAATGTCCAATTCAACAGCTTACTATTTCGCGCGATGGATAAATCTCCTCAGTAATGCTCTGCTACTCCAAGGCATACTTCCACAGATACCGGCAGATTCAGGTCGCTTCCGCAAATTCACTCGGTAGATCCACTTCCAGTCAATTTCCCGATCAATCTCCAAGGTGGACTCCAAAGACAGATAGACTCTCGACGTATTCATAAATGTTCAGGGCAGGAGCGACGTCCCACGAAAAATTCAGGAAAAGTCCATAGCTTTCTTCCGAGTAGAGATTTCGCAAAGATTCCAGCCCTTTCGGGACTCTTTCTTTTATCACCAAGTCTCCAAAACAGACGCCAAATTCGTCACCAAAGTTCAGGGTTCATTGTTAAACTTTTTTTGGCTGACTGATGAAATCTCTGTAAATGTCTCATTTCCTTCGTAAGTGAGCCGTTGCAGGGATCACCGGTTGCATCACCGGTTCGTAACAATATGTAGCCTTTTTTCCTGGTATAAAGTTAGAAAAAAATCATCTCAAAACAAATTCTTTTAGCTAAACTAACTCTAGTTTTCCAAATTATGTGTTATTATCTCAGATCCAAATCAGATATTAATTCTCGTAGTGTGACTCTCATACATGTTCGTCCTTCTGAAAATCATAGTCTGAAAATTTGTAGTTATAGATGTATTAGATTTTGACAAGAGTTCACATATGTTTATGCTGGTTGGTTTAAATAGTACTTGTATTTGAAGACGGACGGCATAATTAAGGTAAATTGTTGCTAACATTGGGTGCTCTTTTCTTTTAAGTGGAACCGAAACAAGTTTGGCATTGATTCATAAGTTAATTTTGATTTGGCAGTCATTTACTACCAAATCAAAATTTTATTGCTGCCGTGTCGAGTTGTCGACGTCATTTTGCGTTGAGTTACCTCCGTCGATGATACCTTCATAATTCTCCATCGGAAACCAAGTAGCAATCATTACGCTGAGTTGCTTCCGGAGAGTCTTTACCAAAAAAAAACGAAGATGGTCTCATTTGGCGGAAACATTAAGATGAAGAATTTTTGAGGTGCGAATGGCGTCATGTTCACGAATACAAATAACTGATACTTAGATGTCCGGTGAATCAAGATGCTTACTGAAAATAAATAATTTTCGATGATACGAACACCATCTCTTAGAATTTCTAAGAATTCATTGAATGACTCTCTAAACTTTTTTGGTTTAAGTACGTGGATCAATATATTGAATTTTAATAAGAAGTTGGATTGCATTTAAATGAATACCACGACTTGTGTGGTATGTTTATTAATGAGCGTGTGATGTACTAACACACTTTTCAGAGGATTACGAGTCCAAAATGTACATGTGTTAAGAATGGGCTAGTGCCTATCGATCGGTTTTCTTTTTTCTAAGGAGTTTTTGTCTCTCTAAGGACCCTCTAAGAAACGCAAAAAATCGTGGCCACATTTTTCCGGCCGCTTTCGCTTCCTTTGTAGCTGATTTACTGGAAGCAACCCTTTATTTTGATTGTATAATCAGGAATTCTGTTCTCCTAGACGGTGACAACTCGAATCAAAAATGAGAACTCGTCGCGGCACTAATCCAAACTAAATTCTGAATCAGTGCCAAATTAGTTTTGATCTCATTTAAAAGAAGATACTACATGTTTGTGATTAACTTGCTTTATCATCGGTCTTCAAAAACAGGTAGTTTTTTAATACCCTCGTTGAATTAATGAGATAATGTTAACACAAGTGATTTACATCTATTAATATCTAGCTTATCAGTTCGCACTACGAACTAATCTCTGCAGTTATGCTCTACACTTCCATGGCAGTCGTCGATGGTTCCCGGTAGATTCAATCGGTTCCTCTTCCAAAAACTCCTCAGCAGATGCTCTCAGCCAACTCCCATCAATTGCCATGTTGATCTTCCCAGCTTCGCAACTCTTCTCTATTTATAGGCACTCGGGCCAGGCATGTCACAGATAAAATTCAGGAAAGGTTTATAACTTTCTTCCCAGTAGAGATATGGAATAGACTCCAGCACTTTCTAGAAATATCTTCTTGCCCCCAAAGTCAAATAAGTTTTCCTCCAAGTCATCAAATTGCTCACCAAATCTATCGCTAAGGCTAAGGGCGCATAACTTTCCATGTTACATGGCTAACTGATGAAACCTTTGTAAATGTTTCTTTACGTTTATAAAAGAAACTGCTGGAGAGCGTCATCTCAGGTTCATAACATTACACACACAAGTATGTGTGTATATATATATATATATATATATATATATATTATAAGTGTATAACATCTATCTTACATCTAAAATTAAATATATTTATTAGTTCATTTGATTTTTAGTATGTACGTTAATTTATCATTTTGGCCAGAGAGAAAATTTCCAATATTATCCCCTGTTGTAAATTTTAAAATGTTTTTAGATTCTTCCTAAAGGTATTAAAAATTTAGCAAGAAATACTTGTAAAGATATTTTAGTAGTGTATGAAACTTTCTGTACAAATTATTCCAAATCATTAAATTTGGTTTTAGAATTGTACAAAGGAACAGAACATTTCCTTCATCAGAAAAGGAGAAAGAATTTGTATGGAATGGGGGGGGGGGGCGGAAGAATTTGTAGCGAACACATTGAACCATAGTAAATTTTGTCTAGAATGAAATAAACAAGTGGAAACCACAACCTCAGATTGAAAGATAGAAAGCACGCGAAATGGATTTCATTCATTGATTATTTCCTTCGCATTTTGGAACATGAGGACAACTGGTGACAGATCTCATGTGAACGGTGACGACAGCTGAACAGGCACCCCACATTCCTAACTTCTACGCCAATAGGAGGTCTTTGAGCCTCGACACATTAAATTTGTAACATAATTGCTACACGTCGTGTCTTTAGTGGGATCAGGACTCTACGGAAAGAACGCTGGCTATCAGCTCGGGACAATACGTGGTTATGTAATGGAAAAATAGAAGCTCCACGGGAGATTAAAAACAAAGATATTATTTCTAGGTAAAGACTCCTTAGATTGCGCAAATAAAGATTCCCTCGTTCTTACATTGAAAGCATTTTAGTTAAGGTCCTCCTTCTAGTTCTATGATACAGACCTTAGCTAAAAACATTTCGTGACCAAAGGAATACTCTCAGGACTGGAGGACCCGTGCGATTTATTTATGTTGAGGAATGCATTGCCGAAAGACCTCGTGAACCAATTGTACGCCGTTCTTAAGAACTTGAAACGATTCCTCACGTTCCCCTGACTTCACTGTAGCGATTTTTTCCCCCTCTGAAAGTGCCAGAAAAATCGTGTTTACAACATTAATCATAATACCAATGATCAGCTCACGTCCAATATCTGTCATTCGCTTGAGAGTCTCAGAATAATATTTAGACTCCCTCAGAAAAAAATCTGATTCAAAACATTGTAGAAGAGCAAAGATACACAGTAAATCAAGTTTTCAATGCCTACGAAACTGGAAAAAAAAATACACAGAATAACCTTTGAATCGAAAAAAGAAATATGCTTAAAAAAAATCTACAACCGGAATTTAATTGTTTAAATATCACTCAACGCTACTTTTGTGCAATAATGCGTCGGGGGACCTTATGACAAAACCCTAGCTAGTTTATAGATCTTCTTTAAATACCCGTGCACTTTTTGGCTTAAATTATAACACCTTACCGTTTTCTTGGAAAGCATGGGAATTTATTAGATTATTTTTAAAATTGTTTCTTACCAAACATTGAAAATTATTTAACACAGAAAAACGTGAGCTTGAAAGACCTATTAGTATTAGGTAATGGTTCACGTCAACCGCAAGATATGAGTCATTCCAACATCAAAATAGTGCTCCTGACACCTAACACTACTTCGTTGTTCCAACCATTGGATCAAGGTATTATTTATACCTTTAAAGTTATTAATCAAGAAGAGAATTGCAGTGAATTTTAGAAGTAACCAATTCGAAATAAATTAATATAATGGTAGCTTGGAAGCAATTTTCAATTAAGGGCTGCATCAATATCATATCTTTGTCGCTGAATGAACTAAAAATATAAACGTTCACTGTGCTAGTTTGTTGGAAGAATATATGGCCATCTTCAGGTGAAATAGAAAAAGTGCTTGAATCGGCAGAAAATGGTGGCACGTTAGAACTAGCTAAATCGATCGCAAGCGATGATTTTGTGGATATAGCTATTGAGGAATTTTAAGATATATTAGTGGAAGAATCTGAAACAGATTTGATAGAAAGGGCATCCGTAGTTGCAAATCGAATCAATCCTGAGGATAATAGCATCGATGAATACTTTTAAATTAATAACTTAAAATTAAAATTTACATGAAAGCCTAAGCTTCGCTAAAACTCTTGACTCATTTTTAATGCTAACCTTTCCGTTGAAAGACGCCGAAAATTCAAAAAGGAGTTGCAAAATTGCCTATCTCCATATTACGAAATCCATAATGATCTCGTAACTACCAGCCTACAAACCCATATTACGGATTTTTTAAAGAAGGTGTAAGAAATCTAAATGAAGAAAAAGGTTCAGAAAGGGAAAGTGATATCGTTCAACCGATAAAACATTTCCATTTCATTGTATTGAGCAGTGATGAGGAAGAAATTTATTGAAGTTGCATTAAATAAAATTAATAGTTTTTGTTTGTTTGTGTGAAAATAATAGTTGTGTTATATTTAAACATTTATATTATTAACAAAAACTAAGTTGCTTATACGGAATAGAAAAAATGATTATTTGTAATAAATTTTTGGCACATAATAGCCTTTTTTGCGTTGGTTCTGGGTCTCAAATAACAAGGTTTCACACAACATGGCATTTTCAAGAAAGCTATCAATCGTATTATAGGAGAGTTTCCTTATATATATATATATATATATATATATATATATAGTACTGTTTTTATATTGTACTGGTTTCTCGGTGGGGTCTTTGTTTCATGATTTGATTTGTATGTATTTTTAATAATTATAACTTGGAATAAGAGCTTACTATAATATCTTTTAGATTGGTGACTTATTCAAAACGATGGGCTGTTGTCTTTTGGGAAATTAATGGATTTTTGGACTTTCGTTTCAAAACAAATCCACCACACAACATTAGGACTACAAAGTCAGCTAGTTAGTGGTCTAGTTGTGAAGATATTTTGAAACATTTCTGTATTTTTACACATTTACACACACATATTTCACTCAATTGGATTTTAAATAATAATAACAAATAAAATTCTGATCATTCAATATGATTTCTGGTCATGATTGGTTTATTGGTGGATTTTTATTAAATATTCTATATTGAAACTTTTTATACTCAAATTAGTTAAGTACTATTGACTTCCAAAATTTATCTGGCAACAGTGCATGCTGTTGGACATCATCACTTAAAAAGTTACTTAACCTATTGCACTCAGATTCATGATCACTTGTCAAAGATATGATCTTTTGAATCTTTGCCTTTACAACTATGAAATTTGAATTGAATTGCGATGAAAAGCACGGGTATGTAGTTTTTAAGGTTTTTAACTGGAAACATTTAATTATAATGTTTTATTGTTTCGAAAAAAATCTTAAATTTTTAATTGAATAATTTTTAATTGGATATTTTCAATTGTATAATTTTAATAGATAATTTTAATCGGATAATTTTAAAAGGATACTTTTAAATGGATAAGTTTTAATTGGATACAAAAAAATTTCTTTTTTTTGTTTTTGAAAATAATTAGTAATTGAAATATCTTGCCATTCAATTTTTCTTCTTTGTTTATTGTTTCTTTTCTTTAAATTACAATTTGAATTTTGGAGTAATCCAATTTTACCCAACAAGATGCATTGGGGGAGGGTTGGTACCATAGAACTAGTTTAACCCCACAATTCAGTCTCCAGTCTGAATATGCATGTTTTGTTTTGTTGGGTATTCGAATTATTCGATTTATTCTTTGGTTCAAATTAATTTCAAATTTGATTCAAATTTTATTTATCTCTTAGTTTCAAATTTGATTCAGTTTCAACTTTTTTACCTAGTTTTATAAATGTTTTTTGTTCTTTTGTTGATTTTGGTTTTTAATTGTTCTCTTCCTTTTGTGTTTTTTAATGATAAATTATTTGCTTTATCTTATATATATATTGAAATTATGGTAATATGTAACTGTAAAGGTGCCTTTACCCTACTTCGAAGCGATATGATAAAAATCTTCTGGGACGAACTTTAAAACGTTATTTTTAATTTAACTGATTTAACTAGATCTCATATTAATTTATCTTACTGTCCCAGTTTTCAAATGGTTTGAGCATTGAAAAATATTATAGTTGTATAAGATGAATTAATTTTTGTATGATGAGTTTAAGTTCGGAGACGAAATTATCAGCTTGCGTTCCTGTAGGGCTAAAATCATCGCGATTAGCTCAATACACACACACACACACACACACACACACACA